>CM046876.1:168351889-168951889 GCA_025667525.1 Glebionis coronaria | reverse complement strand
AATTGCAAATTGGTGAAGCTCATCCTGCATTGCTTCCACCCAACTTGGTTCTTTGAGAGCATCAAATATCTTCTTGGGTTCTTCTTGTGACAGAAAACATGCAAACAAACATGCTTGCACAAGAGGGGTATCAACCTTCTTGTGTATATTGGCAATAAATCCACCAAGTCCTTGATGGGATCTTCTTGTCTGAACTGGAGTCATAACATCACCAATGATCTGAGATGGGGGGTGATTCTTCATTGTGGAAGTGAGAACTCCTCCTTCAAAAAGTCTGGTGTCCTCAACCTCACGCTCCATGTTGCCAATATCTTCTTCATCAGACTCTCTTTGAGCAACAGGAATCTCTTCATGAACATTAGAAGGACCACCTTGTTCAAAACTGGAAGAGAAAAGATGCCCATAAGTGTTGTCAACGTTTGAATCTTGGTTGTCAGCGTCAGGGCTGACAGCGCCTGAAATGTTGTTGTCAACGTTTGAATTGGTCTTGTCAGCGCTGGATTTGCCTTTGTCGGCGCCTGAAGAACCATGCATGTTTGTATTTGGTGGTATTTGGAAACCACCATTATCTTGTCCAGCAGCAGCAGCAGCAAAAGCATCAGTCCAAATGGGAATTGTAACATATTCAAATGTAGGAGATGCCTTTTCTGCTTGTGATCCAACCCTCTCATCAACCTGTGTACCTGAAACATCAACAAGTTGTTCCTCCGCAACATTTGAAGTTACCTTCACAATGTCTGGATTAGTGACAGGCATATAATTTAAAGTTCTAGATAAGGGTTCCAAATCAAACAACCAATTAGGACCACTTTCAGGATCACTAGGTTTATTCTCTAAGAACCTAACATGTACTCTTTCAACAATACGTTTGTCCTCCTTAAGATAAACCCTATAACCCTTGCTCTGCACTGAATACCCCATGAAGTAACCTTCATCACCTTTTGCACTAAATTTCCCTAAGGCATCACTAGTGTCTAGGACTACTACATGACATCCAAAAGGTCTGAGAAAACCAATATTAGGTTTTCTTCCCCAAAATAACTCATAAGGTGTCTTGTTCTGAATTTTGTTAACCAATGCTCTATTTTGCACATAGCATGCTGTGTTAACAGCCTCAGCCCAAAAGGCTATAGGAAAGTGAGCATCAGCCAACATAGTTCTGGCTGCTTCAATTAGGGTTCTATTTTTCCTTTCAGCAACTCCATTTTGTTGTGGAGTTCTAGCAATACTAAACTGCCTAGTAATTCCCTTCCTGGCACAAAAATCATCTAGCTTCTTGTTCTTAAATTCGCCACCATTATCACTCCTAAGCATTTTAACCTCATTGCCAGACCTTTTCTCAATTTGAGTGATAAATTCAATAAGAACATCAGCTGTGTCACTCTTCATAGCTAGAAAGAATGTCCAAGTAAACCTAGAAAAGTCATCAGTGACAACAAAACAATATGACTTGCCATTCAAACTTTCTATATTAGTTGGACCAAAGAGGTCCATGTGAAGCATATGAAGAGGTCTGGAACTAGTATGCACCTGCTTGGAATTGAATGAGACCTTGTGCTGCTTGCCTTTAAGACATGCAACACAAGAGTGGTCATTGTGGAAGGCCTTCTCAGGCAAACCATCAACTAAACCAAGCCTCACAAGTCTATTTATATTTTTAAAATTTATGTGCCCTAGTCTCCTGCGCCACAAATTACTTTCATCTACTGAGGCCTTAGCATAAAAACAAGACATATTTGTATTCACTTTAATTCCATTTAAATTCACATTATATATGTCCTTATGCCTAGGTGTTCTATACTCAATGTACTTCTCATCAGGGATCTTAAAATCCTTGCTTAACACCAAACACTCAGTATCAGTGAAAAGAACCTTATTTTTGTTATCACACACTTGTGATACACTAAACAGATTATAATCCAGTTCTTTTACCAGGAAGACGTTTTCAAAACGTAGATTATTGGTGAGAAGGGTTCCTTTGCCTGTAATGGTGCCATATCCACCTCCAAAGTATACCTTATCACCATCTTGAATAGGAGTGAAGTTCGTCAGATAGTCTTCCTTTCCTGTCATGTGCCTTGAGCATCCACTATCCCAATATCCATAATCATTGATCTGTCTCTGAATGCCCTGCACATAAAGAAAACAAATTAGTTTTCTTTGGGAACCCAAGTCTCAGAAGACTTGGATTCATCTGGTTGTTCAATAAGAACAAACTTAGTTCTCACAACAACCCCATTATCATCCCTTTTTGGATGAAATACCCAGTTAACCCCAATTGGTTTTGTAATGACTTTTGAAATGTAATTAAACCTGTTGCAAGTCATTGAAATTCCATTATTATTAGGGTTTTGATCTTTCTTGGGTCTCCATGTTAAGCTTGAAGAAGCTTTAGACCCCTTACCTTGTGGCTGCAAATACTTAGGTCTGGTCACGTTTCTGTCAGCGTTGGATTTTGTCCTGTCAACGCTGAAATTACCCTTGTCAGCGTTGAACCTAGGGTTTGCTACAGGAACCCATTGCCTATTTGACCAGGTGTTTGTCTTTTGAAAAGGTCTTTGTCCATGAGTGTTAGACCTTCTAGAGAAGAATGGGGCGGGTCTAATCATTTGTGGACTTTGCTGCACACAAGGTTTGGGTCTGACAACGTTTGACTTCCTAACAACGTTGACTCTCTTCCTATCAGCGCTGAAATTGTTCCTATCAGCGCTGGCTTTGGGAGCGTTGACACACTTGTATACCAAATGTGAAAAGCTACCACAAGTATAACAGGCTTTCTTAGACACATTCTTAGGTCTAGAAGCAAAGAAACCTGTTCCATGATTGTTAACTTGGCTCTTGGGTGACCTATTATTTCTATACATCTCTGCATATTTAATGGTAGATCTTCTAACAGTGTTTGAGCCTAGGTCAACAGCTTTACCAGTAACTGGGTGAGTAACCTTAATGGGTGGTGATTCATTGGGACTTTCACATAGCAAACCTCCCTTAACAAATAAAGTAGGGTTAGCTTTCTTCCACTCATTTAGGTCAGTCAGTTTTTGTTGATACTCTTCTACTGGAGTGACAACTCTTGGTGGAGGAGAGAATTCCTCTTCTTGGCATTCTGGTATACCAGTCCAAGATAAATCCTTTCTAAGGACACCATAGAAGTCACCAGCTGGTGGTGGAACCAGAGAGTAATCATTCATCCCAATCCCATTCATGTCCTTAGGATCCCTTTGTTTAGCAACACAATCTCCCAGGGCTTGGGTGGCTCTATCAAATCTTTGAATCTTGAGGTCAACATTATCTTTATTCTTAATGGCCTCATCTAACTTAGCCTGTAGGTCTTTATTGACCTTTGACATGATATTTCTAATATCCATACTACCCTCTAGCTCATGTTTTAAGATATTTATCTTATCTTTTAAATCAAATTCCATTTTCTTGTATTCAGAAACGGTTTTCTCAGTTTCAGTAAGAGCTAGTTGGTAATTGGATAATTTACACCTTTCGGTGCTCATATCCTCTTTTAGTTTTAACACTTCTTTGTTAAGTCTGTCAGTGTTTAACCTACAACCTTTGCTACAAAAAGCATCATCATATACCTCATTATCAGATGAAGAGGAGGAGTGTGCCATGAGAGCATATTCAACATGCTCTTCTTCTTCAATATCAGCAATCAAAGCTTTGTCCTCTTCAGCATCCTTAGCCAGATAGCTCCAATCCCATCCAGTACCATCAATTCCTTGAACTGCAACCATGGCTTTGGAGTCTTGAGCTTTAACAACCTGACTTGAGGGTTTACCAGCATCAGATCTTCTAGGAGATCTACATTCCCTCATGAAGTGCCCCATGCGATGACAGTTGTAGCACTCAACTTTGGATTTATCAAATCCAGCAGTGTCTTTAGCATTGAAGGTCATCTTCTTCTTGAACCTTTTATTCCACCTATTTGCTCTTATACTAGCAAGAGCCATGTTCCACTTGATGTCCATCTCTTCCAAGTGTTCATCACTTATCTGCTCAAGGTCCTCATATGTAGTCACTGAACCATTGGGCAAAGAAGCAATGTAAGCACAAACAGTATCCAAATCCAAACCAGCAGGTTTAACTCTTGGGGAGTCATTCATGAATGTGTCAGCGTCTGAAAAGGAGACGTTGACAGGTCTTGTTCCAGCGCTGACAAATGATGATCCAGTAACTGGATGCATAAAAGAGTCCTTCTTATTGAATTGACCTTCACTCTGAGAGAAGAAGGCCATGTTGCTGGTGCTAGCTTTGCTTCCATGTGCTGAAAGAGTTTCATCTTCCAACAGTCTTAGTTTGTTGTAGATGTCATCAAACGAAGAGCTCTTGTAAGTATTATTGGCAAGAATAGATCTTGCCTCAATCTTCCATGTCTCACCAAGACTTTTCAGAAAAGTAGCATTGGTGTCAATATCACCAACTTGTGTCCCCATGAAGGACAACTTGCTTGTGATGTCAAGCAATCTGCTTCTCATACTGCTCAGTTTCTCATTGGGCTGAGCTTTGAAGACAGCATAATCATGCAGAAGTTGCTTTTTCTTTTCTTCCTTAGTGTCTGCATTTCCACCATATGCAACTTCAATTGCTTCCCAAAGATCCTTAGCAGATTCATAGCTTCTATATTTGTGCTGATTTTCTTGTCCCAAAGAGACTTTCAGAATATTTAGGGCTTTCATGTCAGCCCTTTTCTTTGCAATATCTTCAGCACTTACAGCTCTACCATCTCCAGGTTTTTCTTTCTTATCTTCATCAGGACATCCTTCAACAGCTGATCTTGCCGTAATGGCATCCTGAATCTTTTGAGCCTTATTGAATGAGTTTCCATATTCAATAATGTCCCAGAGTGTGTAGTCAAAGATCCCCAGATATTGTTCAAAGTTGAACCTCCATAAGTCAAAGTTGGTTGCATCAAGCATGGGAATCTTGATGTTTGGTAAGGATGAGGAGGAGGAGGTTATCGCTTCAGACATGATGTTTTTATCACATGATCTTCAAATTGCTTCCCCTCAAGTGTAGCATGTATTTCTTCCCCTTTTTGTCACATCAACAGGAAAGTAAACAATGTATGCAATGTTGAAGATTCTCCAAATGTAGGCTCTGTGTAATGATCTTGAAGAACAATTAATATAATATTTTTGATGTAGAAGTAGAATATCTCAACCTTGTGTTCCATGTCTTGTACTATCCATGTGACTAAGAACTTATAGAGTATGATATAAGTAGACCTCGATCCCTTGTCAATATTCTCATCCTTTGTGAGACACTGAGCACGATAATGTAACTCCTTCAAGTGTTTATGACAAGTCTTCGTCACCAACCATGTAAAGCACGAACAAGTTATCTTTAAAGTCAGTGAATGGTACGCCACGACTTTAAGATATGATAGAACACAAACTCGCTAAAATCTTCTTCAATCATCAAACTTACCATAAGAATTCTTCCCCTTAAGCTAACACCTCTTTATGAAGAATTTAATGGAATCACATCTTCATACCATATGTAAAAGTTGTTGAACGGATAACTCTTTTACAAGGCTATCCCGATTACATAGTTTAAAATATCCATCCAATTCTCACGAATAGTTGCTAACTCGCTTTAAGATCATTAATTCCTTTCAAAAATATCCGAGCCATAAATATCATCATGATATTCTAAATTAAAACGGAGATTCCATGTACCTTTGTGTGTAAATACTCCTTTTTGTGTGCTTAAAACGTCCAATTTTCTCAAACAGCAGCAAACAGTGTGTTGTCCAATATCCAATTATGTCCAATATCTTCATCAGATGCATTGTCCGATATCGAACAACACTTATCAGCGTTGAAATAGCATATATCGGACAACACTGTCAACTTGACAGTGTTGACTTATTCCTGTCAGCGTTGAAGTCCTTCTTGTCAGTTTCAATTCCACTCATGTCAGCGCCTCTTTTGCTGATTTCATCTAGGACTACAAACTATCAGAAGCTTCCCTTCCACCAAAGTTTGTACATCCATATAAAGTAATAGATCACTTGATATAACAAGTCCAATCTATCCAGCCCATAACTTTGTGATACCTGTTTAGTATGAATGAAAGAGTATTTATGCATGTCCTAAGATTTTGGCAAAATTCATGCATCAAATACGCGTTTAGCATATAATCGTTTCTTCACATATCCATACATATTCTATTCATCAAAAACATATCCCACAAAATCAGGATGAGATATTCATCACATGATCTATTTTCCTTTTCTGACTTTTTCCTTCTGCTATGAACAACCGTCCAATATTTGCGCATGTATATCCAGATCCACTTAATATTTTCCATGAAAATAGCATCCACATCCAGCAAGCTGTGTATGAAAACTATAATATTTTCTTTGAAACGTGTTATGAAAGTCTTCACGTTTGACTTCCAATATACTAGGAGAAAATCGATCTGAATAACTGACTTGACAGAAGACGAATATCTAGCAGAATAAAAAAAACTCTCGTTTGATGTCAGGTCTGATGTTACGTGTAGCAACTAATGGACTGATGAGATTGCCTAACACCAGATCTTAATGGTTCTTGATTTCAAAGTAACACAGTAATGAAACCATGAATGTTGCATTCTTCACAGATTCTAGGGTTTACCAAAACCCCATTATCCATGGTGACTTTAGATAGCATCCAAGAACCTCACCATACTAGGGTTCATCATGAATTTACAGATTCACTCATCAAGGCTAGCATGATAGATAACATACTTCAATTTTTCAGTTTAAAAATGATCTAGGGTTTGGAGAAACCCTAAATCATAATTTTATGAAGACCAGAAAAACTGAAATCCATCTCAACAGCCAACTTCGACGCTTAATAACTTTTGCCTGGGGATAAAACTCGACAATCCCTTCGGTGGATGTTTAGATCTATGTATGTAGAACACACATATAAAATTTCGTGACGATCCAACGGTTCAATCAAAAGTTATGACCTTCTGAATGCTGCTGCGCACACAAAAACGTCCAGAAAAACCCTAGACGGATTTTTCTTTTCTTCTCCATATACGAACACCTTGTTGGTCCTAGCATCACGAGCCACGAGGCTCTGATACCAATTGTGGAAACCTTGGTTTCCGGATCTTTTAAGCTACTAGGAATGATCATTGTTCATATTATTAAACAATCAAAGCGGAATTAGAACAACAACCATTAACAAGGTGTTTAGGCACAAAACATGAATTAAAACACAATTCGATTGCTAATTATATTAATAATCAACAATCACTAGACGTGTATACATTGAATCCCACGTCTAGTCGACACACGCTTTAGGTTTACATTGTGAATGAATTATATGAAAAACCTATGACCCTTGGTTCCTTTTATAGTGTAAGGATTAGAGTTTACAAGAGATAATGATGAATAACAAGTAAATCTTCTATTTAAATAAACTTATGCAGAATATCTTTTGCATGTTTATCTAAATAGAAGCTTCCATAAGCTTCTTGGTCTACGTTTTGTCAATGCTTGAATTGCATGTGACAATGCTTGAATTACTCTTGACAATGCTTGATTCCATCAACGCCTAGATTGTACATGTCAACGCCTGGAATGCTCTTGTCAACGCCTAGACAAATACTTCACGTTTTCTTCATTTTTGAGTTTCTGCCACATCAACTTTTTGACCCAACATAATAGACCTACCACCTAACCCGGGGTATGTAAAGCAAGCATTTCACCACAACCCACGACTTTATGATGCCACCAAGTTAGGATTGGTATTAGATCCGATTGTGTTCTTGAATGAATCTGAGAGCATGACACCATTTGACGAGAAGCGGTTAAAATTACTTCCTACATATCCTGAATATGACTACGCTCAAATGAATGCAACAAATGCTACAATAGATCTTAGAACTCGATTTAATATGAAAAAGAGAACTATCCCAACATCCACTTTCATGCCTACTAGAGAATGCCTTAGTATAATTCCTACACTCGTTAACTCGGACGAACCGAAGGAAATTCCTAAGAATCTTCCACCGGTAAGTACGGTAAAGCTCAGCTTGGAAGAGATTGAGCGATACCGTACCGAGTTTGACAAGGTCATCCTGGAATGTACGACTTCAACGACTTTAACCGCTGGAGAATGGGCATTCGAACACATGAAAACGGTGTTTGAGAAAGAGATCGTTCTATTTGTGAACCATATTAAAAAGGGAGTATCTGATCTAGCAGGTAATCTAAGTTTTGAAATTGGTGAAGTTCAAAAAGTTTTCTATGAAATGGATGATGCTTATGAACAACATTTAATTGAAAAAGAAAAGATTTTATCCGAATATGACCATTTCTTAGAACATATAGTGTCCCTCGAAGTGATGCAAGTTTTTACTCTTAAATACGCTCATGAGATTTCATCTACTCCTGTGAATATATGTGATGATGTGCATGATATGTCTGTGAATATTTTTGATCCTGTGATTAATGTAGATAATCATTCTTGTCATGAATCCAACGCTGAATTTTTAAAGCTTCAAGATTCTTATGACACACTTTCAAAACGTTTTAATGAGCTTCAAAGACATTGTATATCTCTTGAAATTGAGAATCAATCTAAAAATGAAACTCTTTTAAAAACAATTGATTGTGAAAACTCCGTTGAGACAAGTGACAAGATGATTCAGGTTGTTCAGGCTCTAGAGGAAGAAATTATGATACTTAAGAGAGAATCAGTAGCAGAGAAATTGGAACTAGAGGCTGCAAAGATTAAGAATCATGCCCTAGAAGATAGAATTAATTCTATGATAGGGGAGCTTGATAAAGTAAAGCAGGGTTTCTCAGATGTTTATGGTTCCTTAGAAGAACGCTTCGCTTTTAACACGGCAGAGCAAAAGTCACTCGTTGACCAATTGAACCGTAAGTGCGAGGAGGTCTCTGACTTAAATATTTAACTCATAGACAAAAACATGGTTTTGGCTGAATTAAAGGAGACACTTCAACTCAAAGGACAAGAAGTTGTTGATAATCCAGCCACCATCTCTGCCTCGACCTCTAGTGCTCCTAAACCCAAGCCACGTGTGCTATATCGGGATCCAAAATTTAAGAATAGTCCAACTAAGTTTGCCACATACATGAAAAATGCCTTAGAATATGCTGATCTTGCTAGAGAGATAGTTGATGAAATGCGTGAACTAGATCCCATGATAGGTGTGTAAACACCCATCATTTTACCACTTAATTCTGGCTAAAACAAGACCAAAACGCGTATTTAATATCATTTGTTTGGAATTATGCGTGGTTTTTGTGTTTATTGTGTCTTCAGAGCCAACCGGATGATTATTGAATAAAACATGGGATTGCACGGGTTTTATGGAAGAAAAAGACTCAAGACGAACTCTATTGTCCAAGAGATGCAAAAGATTTGAAGTCACTGAGCCTATTCGAATATTTATCGAAGAAAAGGACCAAGGATGGAAGATTTACATAAGTCGAAGAAACTCAAGTCTATTAAACGAAGAAATTAAAAGACGAGTTAAATTTAATCGACGACAAATCCTGAATCAGAATCGAAAACGTCAACTTTTCTGAAAAGACGAAAAGACAAGAAGAACGGGAGAAAGCCCACTCACCAACCAAAAGACAAGGCTATATAAAGCCCATCCCTCACACTTTTCATTCAGTTAGTTTTTAGTTTTTCTTTTCCCCACTTTTTTGTCTCTTCTTTCTCGTAGCATCACCAACACCACTAGGGTGTTTGGTGATTTTTGATCTTTGTTTTTCAAATCTTGTAAGTTTAATCCTTGTTTTATTTTATTCAACATTAATCATCAATACAAGTTCTTGTTTAATCTTTCCATTTCATCTTGTTCATCATCATCTTTTATTTCAAGTTCTTAAGTTCTCATTTGATTGATTTGATCTTTAAAAAGTTGTTGAATTTGTGTTTTTACTGTTGGGATTTGTTACTTATGGTTATTAGATGATTTGTGGTTAATTTGGTAAAACCTTTTTGAGTATTTAGTTTGATTTTGGATCAAAACGTTTTTCCTTGTTCTTCGGGTAAGTTTCTGTTTTTTAGTTCCCCAGGTTCCGAATGAACCAAATGTTTCGGATGAACTGCATCTTCCGAATGAACACAAAGTTCCGGGTGAACCAATAGTTCCGAGTGAACAAAAAGTTCCGAATCAGTCTTTAAGTTCCGAATCAGTCTTTATCTTTTAAACTTCCGAATGAACCAAGAGTTCCGGATGAGTACAATCTTCCGAATGAACTGAAAGTTCCGGATGAACACCAACTTCCGAATGAGTTTCAAAAGTTCCGAATGGATTTCTTTTCCAAAACTTCTGAATCAACTTCCGAAGGAAGTTCCGAACTAAGTTCCGAGTGAAGGTTCCGAAGAAAGTTCCAGATCAATCTTCCGAATTAACTTCCGAGTAAAGTTCCGAGTGAAGGATTTTTAGAAAGTTCCGAATCAATTTTCCTTGAAAGTTCCGGATGAACTTCCGAATCAATACTTCCGAACCAACTTCCGGGTGAAAAGTTCCGAATCAAGGTCAAACTTCCGAATCAGTTTTCTTTTGAGCATCTTTAATTGTTACTGTTTCTTTAGTATTTCTGTTTCTTCATTTTTATCTCATATTTTATATTTTAACTGTGATTTTAATTTTAATTTTAATCTTAATTTTAATTTTAATTTTAATTTTAATTTTAATTCAAGTTTTTATTAATTGTCATTAAATTAATTGTCTTTGATTTAAGTTTTCATTTTAAGTACATTTTAACATTTAGTAGATTAGAAAACCAAACCCTTTTTTTTAGTAACCAAGAACAATCATTCCACTTAGAACCGAGATCAATTCGAGAGGATATCGAGAGACATAATTGAACCCATACAAAAACAATAGTATCAAATGGCGCCGCTGCCGGCTCTTCTCGTTAAGATCAAAAGTTTTTTGTGAGAACTTGGATTTTGGGATCCGTTCCCCGTGAACGTTACTTTTTCATACAAAAATTTCAAAAACACAAAAAAAATATAAAATTTCAAAAATCCTAAAAAGTAAAAAACATAAAAAACCAAAAATATTTTTGCCTTGTTTTTCTCTTGTTAGTTCTTTTGCAGGTGTATGCGCACTCGATCCACGTCTTATCAAGAGCCCGAGCCTCTCGATCACTTAGACATGGCCGGTGTACAAAACAACAACAACATACCACCTCCAAACAACAATAATAACAACAACAACCCACCTTTCAGCAACATGAATAATAACAACAACAATGAGCCTCAACCGGATAATCGCCCGATGATTGAACTGCTACAAGCTCATGTAGACGGCAACAATGATCCAATTGTCATACCTCCAATTGCCGCCAACAACTTTGAGCTCAAATCAGGCTTTATCCAGATGGTCTCCGCTCAACCATTCTTGGGGCGTACCATTGATGATCCACACGACCACATCAAGAGATTCTTGCAACTCACTAACACGGTCAAGTTTAATGGTGTTCCACAAGAGGTTATCAGGTTACAACTTTTTCCCTTTTCTTTAGAGGGACAAGCCCGGCATTGGCTTGCTAAGGAACCGCCACAGAGTATTCTCTCGTGGACGGATTTGGAAACCAACTTTATCAATTACTTTTTCCCACCCTCTCGTACTACCGCTTTGCGGAATGAAATCATAAATTTTGAACAAAAGTACGATGAGTCGTTTAGTGAATCTTGGGATCGTTTTAAAGATCTTTTAAGAAAATGCCCACAACATGGTTTTACCAAAGTACACCAAATTAACACTTTTTACAATGGTTTAAGCATGAGTGACCAAGATTCACTAAACAGTGCCTCGGGGGGTAATCTTTTGGCTAAGACTTCCAATGCTGCTTGGGATATCATTGAGAATAAGTCTCGTGTGCAAACCAAGAGTGTTCGGACCAATGTCGCTAGTGCTAGCACTAGTGACAGCGACAAGCGACTAAACAAAATCACTACGCTTCTTGAATCGCTTGTTACCCACACCGTCAGCAACAACAACAGCAACAACGCTAAAAACGCTCAAGTCAATGCTGTTAGCCAACCATGTGAGATATGCGGTGGTCCTCATTCTTACACCACTTGTACTGCCACCCAAGACTACCCTGCTGAAAATGTGAATGCAGCTTATGGCACCTATCCTCAACCTCCCTATCAAGCTAGACCTCAAGGTGACCATAATTTGCTTAGCTACCGCTCCAACAACTACCTCTCACCACCCGGCTTTCCTCCAAACAACCCAAACCAACAACAAAACCTCAATCGCCCTACTCAACAACAACAACAACCTCGTACACCTTACATACCACCTCATAAACAGCAACAACCACCTCAACGCAACAACCAAGTTTACCAACAACCTGCTTATCAACCACCCGCATACAATGCTCCTTCCAACCAAACCCCCGCATTACATCAAGACATTGGAACCTACATGAGGACTAACGATGTGATCGTGGATAATCTCCAACAGGAAGTGCGCAACTTGAAAGCAGACCTGGTGAAACAAGGGAACGATCTGAGAGCTGACATGAGAAATACGTTGGATAGCCAAACTAATGACTTGAAGAACATGATGGCTAGTTTCTTCCAAGGTAATCAACCCTCTTCTTCGGGTACTCTTCCGAGTAACACCGTTGCGAATCCAAGAGGGGAGATGAAAGCAATCACTACTCGCAGTGGCAAAGG
Organism: Glebionis coronaria; assembly: GCA_025667525.1. NCBI lineage: Eukaryota > Viridiplantae > Streptophyta > Magnoliopsida > Asterales > Asteraceae > Glebionis > Glebionis coronaria. Next base: position 168,939,197 of record CM046876.1, on the reverse strand, counting down.
TACCAAGGAACCCGAGCTTCCTATACCTCCACCGGTGGTTGTGACTAAGGAAAACGAGTCACCTGCTCCTATTCCTCATCCTTCTCCTTCCCCAATTTCTCCACCTCCTACTTCTACCCCTCCTCCACCCAAGGATGTGAGTGATCCTATTCTTTCAAAGCCTTCCTCTTCTTCCAATATACCTTATCCATCTAGGTTGAGGAAAGAGAAGCTCAAAAGCAAGGACGATATTCAGGTTTCGAACTTTCTTAAGATGTTCAAAAAATTGAATTTCAACATCTCCTTCGCTGAGGCTCTCGCTCACATGCCCAAGTACGCGAAAATGTTTAAAGATCTTCTGAGTGACAAGGAAAAGCTTCTTGATATTGCCAACACCCAACTTAATGAGAATTGCTCTACAGTGCTCTTAAGGAAATTACCAACCAAACTTGGTGATCCGGGTCGTTTCTTAATCCCTTGCAATTTCCCGGGAGTAGAGAATTGCATGGCCCTAGCCGATCTAGGTGCCAGTATTAATCTCATGCCTCTAAGCGTTTGGAAGCAATTATCTCTCCCTGAGCTAGTCCCCACCAAAATGACTTTGGAATTAGCTAACCGTACGGTTGCTTATCCAGTGGGGATAGCCGAAGACGTCTTTGTAGGAGTCGACAAATTCACTTTTCCTGCCGATTTCGTCGTCGTCGACTACGAGATGGACCCTCGTGTTCCCTTGATTGTGGGTCGCCCATTCCTGAGGACCGGTCGCACTCTCATCGATGTTGAAGCTGGTGAGCTTATCATGAGAGTGGGTGACGATAAAATCGTCTTCAACATGGGAAAGTTGTCTAAACAACCTTATTCATACGAGAATGTTAATTGTATTGACGTTCTTGATGAGGCTTGTGAAGAACACTTCAAAGATGCTTGTAAAAGTATTCCTACCTCTCTTCCCAATGTTGAAACTGTTTCCTCTATTGATTCATCGCTGTCTCTATTTGGAGAAAGTGATTTGTTTTGGAACAATCTTGAAGCCACCATGGGAGATGTGAACTTAGCTAATGATGATTCTCCCACCGATGAGGATGAAGACATGCATTTCTTTGACAACCTTCTCAACGAAGACAATCCTTCTCCTCCATCTCCCACGGTCATTGCTATCGATACTCCGACTTTGAATACGCCTCCCGTCGAAAATCCTCCGGATTTAGAGCTTAAGGAGTTTCCGCCCCATCTCGAGTACGTGTTCCTTGAAGAAGAAAAGAAGTCGCCCGTCATTATCGCGAAGGATTTGAAAGATGAAGAGAAAACTCGCCTCATTGCCGTGCTTAGAGATCATAAGAAGGCTATTGCTTGGAAAATCTCTGATATTCGCGGAATTGATCCTCACTTCTGCACACACAAAATTCTCATGGAGGACGACTTTAAGCCCACAATTCAAAGCCAACGAAGGGTGAATCCAAAAATACATGAAGTCATCAAAACAGAGGTTCTCAAACTTCTTGATGCGGGTATGATTTACCCTATTTCGGATTCACCATGGGTTAGTCCAATCCATTGTGTGCCCAAGAAGGGCGGAATAACCGTTGTTCCCAATGAACACAACGAGTTGATTTCCACTCGTCTCGTTACTGGGTGGAGAGTTTGTATAGACTACCGCAAACTCAATGATGCCACGAGAAAGGATCATTTCCCTCTACCTTTTATGGACCAAATGCTTGAACGTTTAGCGGGTAATAAATATTACTGCTTTCTTGATGGTTTCTCGGGTTATTTCCAAATACCCATCGATCCCCAAGATCAAGAGAAGACAACATTCACTTGTCCCTATGGCACATTTGCTTACAAAAGAATGCCTTTTGGCTTATGTAATGCCCCCGGGACTTTCCAAAGGTGCATGTTAGCTATCTTCCATGACATGGTTGAACAAACCATGGAAGTCTTCATGGATGATTTCTCGGTCTTCGGGGATTCTTTCTCTTCTTGCCTTGCCAATTTGGAACGTATGCTTAAGCGGTGCGAAGACACTCGCCTAGTTCTGAATTGGGAAAAATGCCATTTTATGGTAAAAGAAGGCATCGTGCTGGGACACAAGATTTCCAAAGCCGGTCTTGAAGTAGACCGTGCTAAAGTCGATGTTATCGCCAAGTTGCCTCCACCTTCAACCGCGAAGGGTGTGAGAAGTTTTCTGGGTCATGCGGGCTTCTACCATCGATTCATCAAAGATTTTTCTCAAATCGCTCGCCCGATGACCCACCTCTTGGAAAACGATACTCCTTTTATCTTTTCCAAAGAGTGTCTCGAAGCCTTCAACTCGCTGAAGGATAAGCTAACTAAGGCACCCGTCTTGGTTACCCCTAATTGGGAGCTTCCCTTTGAGTTGATGTGCGATGCTAGTGATTTTGCTATTGGAGCGGTTCTGGGAAAAAGAGTGAACAAACACTTCCAACCAATCCATTACGCTAGCAAGACAATGACGGGGGCACAATTGCATTATACGACAACAGAAAAAGAGCTTTTAGCTGTTGTCTATGCCTTTGAAAAATTCCGCCCCTATCTTGTCCTTTCCACCACAATCGTGTATACCGATCATTCCGCGTTGAAGTACTTGTTGACAAAGCAAGATTCCAAACCAAGACTTCTTCGCTGGGTTTTGCTGCTCCAGGAATTTAAAATCGAAATTCGCGATAAAAAAGGAGCTGAAAACCTAGCCGCGGCTCATCTCAGCAGACTTGAGGATCCTTACCAAGGGGATCATCCGAACAAAGAAATCAATGATTCTTTTCCCTTGGAGACCTTAATGTCTATGAATTCGAATTCTGATGAAACCCCGTGGTTTGCGGACTTTGCAAACTACTTGGCGGGTGGAATTCTCAAGGAAGGGTTGACGTCTCAACAAAAGAAAAAGTTCTTCACCGACATTAAGACTTACTTTTGGGACGACCCTTACCTATTCAAACAATGTGCCGACCTGATTATCCGCCGATGTGTTGATCGACCGGCAGCTTTAGAAATCCTTGATGCCTACCACAAAGGACCTACCGATGGTCACTTTGGTCCCAACTACACCGCCAAAAAAGTGTTTGACTCGGGATTTTATTGGCCCTCCATATATCGTGACGCTCACAATATGGTTAAACGATGTGATGTTTGCCAAAAACAAGGCACGATCACACATAAAGACGAGATGCCTCAGAATTTCATACAAGAATGTGAAATCTTTGATGTTTGGGGTATCGACTTTATGGGGCCATTCCCTTCTTCTAAAGGAAACAAATACATCCTTGTAGCCGTTGACTACGTTTCTAAGTGGGTCGAAGCCAAAGCTTTACCTACTAATGACGCAAGGGTGGTTTGTAACTTTTTGAAATCTCTATTCGCTAGATTCGGTGTGCCTCGTGCCATTATTAGTGATCGTGGGACTCATTTTTGCAATGACCAATTTGCTAGAGTCATGGCTAAGTATGGTGTAAATCATCGTCTTTCCACAGCCTACCACCCACAAACTAATGGTTAGGCTGAAATATCCAACCGAGGATTAAAGCGAATTCTGGAAAGAACCGTGGGAGAGCATCGTGCCGCATGGGCTGATAAACTTGATGATGCTTTGTGGGCTTTCCGTACCGCATACAAGACTCTGATTGGTTGTACGCCATATCGTCTCGTGTACGGGAAAGCATGCCACCTCCCCATTGAGTTGGAGCACAAGGCTTACTGGGCCTTGAAGTGGGCTAATTTTTATATCAACAAAGCCGGTGACCTACGCAAGATCCAACTCAATGAGCTCAATGAACTCCGTAATGAGGCTTATGAAAATTCTTTGATCTATAAGGAAAGAACTAAGCTCATTCACGATTCTAAGATTAAGAACTGAGAGTTCCATGTTGGAGACAAAGTCTTACTTTTTAACTCTCGATTGAAAATCTTTTCGGGCAAGCTCAAATCTCGTTGGTCCGGCCCATTCACCATTGCCCAAATTTTTCCATATGGTACTCTCGAGCTCGCTCAACCTAATGGACCTAATTTTAAGGTGAATGGCCAACGAGTGAAGTTGTACTTTGGTGAGGACACCTCTCAGGAGGTGATTCCATCCCTCACCACGTTCCCCATGAACTAAATTTGGGTCGAGTCAGGCTCGTGACTCGGTTATCAAAAACAAGCGCTCCTCGGGAGGCAGCCCGAGTATCTATCCTTTGATGTTTAACCCCTAAGTGTAGGGGGGCCTCTATAGGTTCTTTGTTTTTGTGTGGTGATGTGATTACAAGGATTAGTGCACTCTTGGAATCTCTGAAGAACCGTGCTCCCGTGTTATCCGAAATCCGGTTCTATCTCTCAACTATCGTGATTCAATTTTCTTCATACTCACATTTGAAATTGATCACGTTAGTCGTCTCTTCCTTAACTTGAGTTAACCAACGTGCACAATGTCATAAGTGTAGGGGAGACTTTTCCCACATGCTTAAACATTGAGGACAATGTTTATCTTAAGTGTAGGGGGGACTTCTATCGAAGTTTTAAGTGGACTTTTCCATGAAAATGCCTTCATTTAACCAGAAATCATATTTTTCAACATTTTTCAAATTTTTTATTAACTTTGGCCATTTAGTCGTAATTTTTAAATTTTTATCGTTGCTTTCATATGTATATATCCCGCAATAAAGTAAAAATATTAATAAAGTGGTGTAGCTAGTTTAGAAGTCTTTGACATATTAGGCCCGTTGCGTTTATTTTGACTCAACCCGAATAGACTTATCCAAGTTTATTCTAGCTAGTATCCTTAACCATATAGACCTTAATTGGTTTATTAGGCTAAGTATCCACGAGTCTCATTACTTGAGATTTTAAATTGTGGAGGACGAGAAATGATAGAGTCAATTATAAGTCGGTATTCTTGCACAAGCTCACTTGGTGTAATTATTTGCCTATTCTCCCATCACTTGCTAATAATTTATCTGCAATAAGTAAGGTCGTACGATTTGAAAAGTTACTTAGCTTCTAGCCCAAGATCGTTTAAAAGTTGCTCAGTAATGATAAGAGTTCATAGCCAAGGCATAACTTATGAAGCGGGGCGCGAAGATTGGCGAGTCCGAAAAGGCCCTAACAAGGCATGAGGATTCCATTTTATTGCTAAAGATCCAAGGTGATGTGAAAAGCATTATTCCCAAAGTCAATATGAAGGATCAAGACTCACGACGAAAAGCAATCAACTCCCATAAAGATCATGGAGAAGTCTATCCGAAAAGACCCTAACAAGGTATGAGGATAAATAGATCCAAGTCCGAAAAGGAGGCGGATCGTTGTATCTCAAAATCCCAATTAGAGATTGAGGAAATAATCATGAAGTCGTGGTCCACAAAGTTGGAGTACCCCTCAAAAGTCTCCAAAGTGAAGAAACTCTATTACGATGAGAAGACAATTATCTCAAGAACGTCTCTCGAATATATGAAGTATGAAGTACATGCCAAATATCGGCCCGAGAAAGGTCTCAAATCGTGAACCGAGTTATGCCAAGATATGAACTTTTTGATATCCCGAGAAGCAGTTTTAAGAGATTTTGTCCTTTAGCTAACTATTGATCAAATCGTCCTACTTTGCTTTCAGCCTAAATAAACTATCGAAATAAGTCCAAAAATGCATCTTCATGATCATTCTAAGACAAAAATAAAATATAAGAGATACACCTAGGAATAAGGGAGTTTAAGCATATAATTAAGCCATGTGTGTAAGTGTTTGATTTACTAACTTATAATAACAATGATCTCGTTTTTAAGCTTAGTTTGGGGAACGTGAAACTTGAGGGTGATAAATCTTCGCAGCACCAAAGCCCTGATGTAAGTCATTGATCTCTTTGCAAGTTATTTCCATGTAGCTATTTTCAAGTGAAAATGGTTTTCTATCCTTTTGTTTCCTTTTAAGTTTTAATTTCTTTTAATACCTTAATTTTTGTTTAGTAGTATTTGAATAAGGCCAAGGTTGATTAATTATGAGAAAAGTGTAAAACTGCTTTATCACTAAGCATTGCATGAGGGCATGGCAATGGTTAAGTGTAGGGGATTTGATAGGTGTGTAAACACCCATCCTTTTACCACTTAATTCTGGCTAAAACAAGACCAAAACGCGTATTTAATATCATTTGTTTGGAATTATGCGTGGTTTTTATGTTTATTGTGTCTTCAGAGCCAACCGGATGATTATTGAATAAAACATGGGATTGCACGGGTTTTATGGAAGAAAAAGACTCAAGACGAAGTCTATTGTCCAAGAGATGCAAAAGATTTGAAGTCACTGGGCCTATTCGAAGATTTATCGAAGAAAAGGACCAAGGATGGAAGATTTACATAAGTCGAAGAAACTCAAGTCTATTAAACGAAGAAATTAAAAGACGAGTTAAATTTAATCGACGACAAATCCCGAATCAGAATCGAAAACGTCAACTTTTCTGAAAAGACGAAAAGACAAGAAGAACGGGAGAAAGCCCACTCACCAACCAAAAGACAAGGCTATATAAAGCCCATCCCTCACACTTTTCATTCAGTTAGTTTTTAGTTTTTCTTTTCCCCACTTTTTTCTCTCTTCTTGCTCGTAGCATCACCAACACCACTAGGGTGTTTGGTGATTTTTGATCTTTGTTTTTCAAATCTTGTAAGTTTAATCCTTGTTTTATTTTGTTCAACATTAATCATCAATACAAGTTCTTGTTTAATCTTTCCATTTCATCTTGTTCATCATCATCTTTTATTTCAAGTTCTTAAGTTCTCATTTGATTGATTTGATCTTTAAAAAGTTGTTGAATTTGTGTTTTTACTGTTGGGATTTGTTACTTATGGTTATTAGATGATTTGTGGTTAATTTGGTAAAACCTTTTTGAGTATTTAGTTTGATTTTGGATCAAAACGTTTTTCCTTGTTCTTCGGGTAAGTTTCTGTTTTTGAGTTCCCCAGGTTCCGAATGAACCAAATGTTCCGGATGAACTGCATCTTCCGAATGAACACAAAGTTCCGGGTGAACCAATAGTTCCGAGTGAACAAAAAGTTCCGAATCAGTCTTTAAGTTCCGAATCAGTCTTTATCTTTTAAACTTTCGAATGAACCAAAAGTTCCGGATGAGTACAATCTTCCGAATGAACTAAAAGTTCCGGATGAACACCAACTTCCGAATGAGTTTCGAAAGTTCCGAATAGATTTCTTTTCCAAAACTTCCGAATCAACTTCCTAAGGAAGTTCCGAACTAAGTTCCGAGTGAAGGTTCCGAAGAAAGTTCCGGATCAATCTTCCGAATTAACTTCCGAGTAAAGTTCCGAGTGAAGGATTTATAGAAAGTTCCGAATCAATTTTCCTTGAAAGTTCCGGATGAACTTCCGAATCAATACTTCCGAACCAACTTCCGGGTGAAGAGTTCCGAATCAAGGTCAAACTTCCGAATCAGTTTTCTTTTGAGCATCTTTAATTGTTGCTGTTTCTTTAGTATTTATGTTTCTTCATTTTTATCTCATATTTTATATTTTAACTGTGATTTTAATTTTAATTTTAATCTTAATTTTAATTTTAATTTTAATTCAAGTTTTTATTAATTGTCATTAAATTAATTGTCTTTGATTTAAGTTTTCATTTTAAGTACATTTTAACATTTAGTAGATTAGAAAACCAAACCCTTTTTTTTAGTAACCAAGAACAATCATTCCACTTAGAACCGAGATCAATTCGAGAGGATACCGAGAGACATAATTGAACCCATACAAAAACAATAGTATCATCCCACAAGTCATCTTCTATATGAGCTTTTCTTATATGTGGATCACGTTAAGGATTGTTTAGCAAACTTAGAGTACACTAGGCAACCGATATTTGTACCCCCGAAACAACAAACCCCCACCATTGCCATTACTCCATTCAATAAGAATCCAGGATCTAAGCCTATTTTAAACACACCCATCAAGGCTACATCAAAATCTGTCACTAATGTTCTCATGGCTTCTACAGGAGTAATTATGTCTACTAAGGCTAAAGGATCTTAAGACAAGAAAGATAGGATCAAGCCTTCCACTAGTAGGACTGCCAAGAAGAAAGTAGAAGTTCACCATAGGAATGTTATTTCAGTTTCAAATAAAAAGAATCATGTATCTAAGACAAAAGGATCTGCTTCTGTGCAGAAGCCTAAGAAAAATGTGAATTCGAATTTGCGATGTTGGAATTGTAATGAATGCATGTTTTCTTAGCGTCATGATTTATGCCTTGTTGATCACGTAAATGAAATGTATGCTATCAGGAACAACCTTGAATAGATTCCAACGGGGAAGAAATTCACCCAAGTTGGTTGGCAATGGAAACCCACTGGTAGGACCTTTACTGCTAATGGAACTAAGTGCCCTTTAACTAGGATCACATCCACGGAAGTTAGGTCTCAGCGTCCTTTAAATAGGAACACTAGCACTAAGAAATGGAAAAAGCGCCCTTTAACTAGGTCTGCCCCCACCATTGTGCCTACCAGTGAAGAAGTACCTCAGGATCTTAGATAACTAGAATCTAAGCCGACATTTAGAAAGCAAGTTTGGAACCCTAAGAATTCTTCGGTTAGAAATTCTAAGATAATTATATATGTACCTACTAACACAGAGGAACTACTAGATTCCGATGCATCGTCCTTGTCTGGTGATATTTTCAGGTGGTCCAAATCATCCTCTGGTACTTGGACTCTGGATGCTCAAAGCATATGACCGGAGACCGCTCGATGCTCAGAAATTTCGTCAGCAAGTTTCTAGGAACGGTTAAATTCAGCAACGACCATATTGCGAAGATCATGCGTTATGGTGAATACCAAATTGGGAATGTTACGATTTCAAGGGCTTATTATGTGGAGGGACTTGTTCACAATCTATTTTCAGCGGGACAATTTTGCGATTCAAACCTTGAGGTGGCTTTTCGACAACATACTTGCTTTATTCGCGATCTTGCAGGAAAAGATTTGTTAAAGGGTTCTCGAGGGGATAATCTCTACACACTCTCCATTCAAAACATGATGGTCGCCTCTCCTATATGCCTTATTTCCAAAGCATCTAAGACTAAGTCATGGTTGTGGCATCGTCGGTTATCTCATCTCAACTTTGATGCTATAAACCATTTGGCTAAAAACAAACTTGTTCGTGGTCTTCCAAAACTTAAGTTCGACAAGGATCATTTATGTTCCGCGTGTTCTTTGGGAAAAAGCACCAAGAAATAATACAAACCTAAAGATGAAGACACCAACCAAGAACCACTATATCTTTTGCACATGGATCTTTGCGAGCCAATGCGTACGGCTAGTGTGAGTGGTAGAAAATACATCCTCGTGATAGTGGATGATTTCTCAAGGTTTACATGGGTCAAATTTTTAGCATCCAAGGATCAAGCACCAGAGTATATCATTACTTTCTTAAAGATGATCCAAGTACGTCTTAATGCTACTGTTCGCCGCATTCGCACTGATAATGGAACTGAGTTCGTTAATCAAACTCTACGAGACTATTACGAAAAGGTAGGTATTTCACATGAAACTTCTGTTGCCCGCACTCCACAACAAAACGGTGTTGTGGAAAGACGTAACCGTACACTTATGGAAGCTGCTCGAACTATGTTGATTTATGCGAATGCTCCTTTATTCTTATGGGCTGAAGTAGTGGCAACCGCATGTTATACCCAAAACCGCTCCATCATCCGTAAACGCCATGGTAAAACTCCATATGAGCTACTTCATGGACACAAACCTGATATTTCATTTCTTCATGTGTTTGGTGCACTGTGTTATCCAAATACAAATAGTGAGAATCTGGGAAAACTTCAACCGAAGGCTGATATTGGAATTTTCATTGGTTACTCGCCTGCAAAGAAAGCTTACCGAATTTATAACCGTCGTCTTGGCAAGATAGTAGAAACTTTGGATGCCGATTTTGATGAGCTGACAGCAATGGCTTCTGAGCAGCACAGCTCTGAACCCGCATTACATGAGATGGGAACCGGTACAATCAGTTCCGGATTAACTCCCAACAATCCTACTTCTCCATCATTTATACCACCTACAAGGTCCGAGTGGGATAAGTTATTTCAAACTATGTTTGGTGAATTCTTTGATCCACCGAGTAATGATTATCCAGCACCTGCAGCAGTAGCTCCGATTCCCGAAGTTGTCGCTCAAGATAATGGAAATCAGTCTGAGACATCTACTGTTACTCTTGAACCAGATGTCCCATCCCCCAACAATTCACAAACTACACCTGAATCATCACCCCCACTCGTTCCTAATGATGTTGAAGAGGATCCCTATGATCACGACTTGGAATATGCTCACTTACAAGAGCTTCCCTTCTTTGGTTCATATATACCTGAAGACCCTACCGGTGCGTCTACCTCAGAGGAAGCTCCTGCAATCGTTCACTCCCGACCACCACAGATTGAAACTCACAACACAAAATGGACAAAGGATCACCCAATCCGCAATATTATTTGTGACATCGATCGACCAGTCTTAACACGCCACCAACTCCAAGAACATGCATTATATTGCTATTTTGATGCATTTCTTTCAGACACTAAACCTAAAAACTGGCAACAAGCCATGACCAAATCATCTTGGATTAAAGCCATACAAGAGGAACTTAATGAATTCCAACGTCTTGAAGTGTGGGAATTAGTTCCTTTACCCAGCAACGTTGAAATCCTAACATTGTTGTGGGTATATAAGGTTAAACTCGATGAGTTAGGTGGAGTGCTGAAGAACAAAGCTAGATTGGTTGCTAGAGGTTACAAACAAGCTTTGGGTATTGACTTTGAAGAATCCTTTGCTCCTGTTGCACGATTGGAGGCAATTAGACAATTCCTTGCTTATGCTGCTCACATGAATATGATCGTCTACCAAATGGATGTTAAGACGACATTTCTCAATGTTGAATTAAGGGAAGATGTCTATGTAAGCCAGCCGAATGGATTCGTCAACTCGGAGTATCCTAATCACGTGTACAAGCTCAAGAAGGCTCTTTACGGGTTGAAACAAGCTCCACGCGCGTGGTACGATCTCTTATCGTCGTATCTCATCTCGAAAGGCTTCTCCAAAGGCAAAGTGGACCCAACTTTATTCATTCTCAAGGAGGACAACGACATGATACTGGTACAAATTTATGTTGATGATATAATATTTGCTGCTACTAATCAACGATTGTCTGACCATTTTGAGAAAATTATGTCCACATGTTTTAAGATGTCGATGATGGGAAAATTTCATTTTTCTTAGGGTTGCAAATTTCTCAGAATCCCAGAGGCATCTTCATTAATCAATCCAAATTTGCTCTTGAATCATTAAAGAAATATCATTTTGAAAATTGTGACCCCGTGGATACTCCAATCGTGGAGAGATCCAAGTTAGATGAAGATAAGGAAGGGATAGCTGTCGATCCTAAACTTTACCGTGGAATGATCGGCACCCTTCTCTATCTGACTGCTAGCAGGCCTGATTTGTAATTTGCCATATGCATGTGTGCCCAGTATCAGGCTCGGCCTACCGAAAAGCACTTACATGTTGTGAAAAGGATCTTTCGGTATCTTAAAGGAACACTTAATCGTGGTCTGTGGTATCCGAAGGATTACTCTATTGCACTAATCTCATATGCAGATGCGGATTATGCTGGGTGTCAAGATACTAGACGTAGCACTTCTGGCAGTGTGCAACTTCTTGGAGATAGACGTATTAGTTGGGCATCTAAAAGGCAGAAAAGCGCTGCGATATCAAGTACAGAGGCTGAATACATTGCTATGTCCGGTTGTTGTGCTCAAGTTCTTTGGATGAGATCACAATTAACTGACTACGGTCTTGGATTCAACAAAATCCTGATGTACTGTGATAACAAAAGTGCAATTGCTCTGTGCTGCAACTATGTTCAACATTCCCGGGCGAAGCACATTGACATACGCTACCACTTCATCAAAGAGCAAGTAGAAAATGGAGTGATCGAACTGTACTTCGTCAACACTGAGTATCAGCTGGCAGATATTTTCACGAAGGCATTAGATCGAGGACGTATCGAGTTTTTGATCAAAAAGCTAAGCATGAAATCATTCTCACCAGCGACACTTAAGGAGTTGGCAGAAGAACCTGAAGAATAGTAGTGGTAAACTATTCTCGAGTATCCTTTGATCGTGATCTCGTATATTATCGTATATATTTAAACCACCAAAAGAAAAATACAAAAATATAAAAATTAGAAAACCATAAAAAATATAAAACATTCAAAATCCATAAAAAAATATAAAATCAAGAAAATCCAAAAACATTTTTTCATTTTTAAATCGGGCATGTCTTTTGGTACGGTAATATTTACGGCCTTAGAAATGTCGATTAAAATTGACACGGCACCATAAATATAGTCCGTATAAAAGTTGTACAAGTTTTAAAACATGCCCATTATGGCTTGTAGTTATTTTAGACTGCAACCCGCTTTTCGCATTAAAGTCACGTATTTTCTTTCAAAAACGTTGGCTCACAACAGGAATTAATTTTCTCGGGCAAGGTTTACTTTAAAACCTTGTAAGGGACTAAGTTTACTTTATAACTTGGTCTAACCCAAATTAGTGTACGTATCAGTGCACTTATTTTGTAAAAATAAGAGAAATCTTATTGCCACCAGAATCGTTCCAACCAATCACTTAACCGGAAAATGTCCTCATGAATATTTGTGTCCTTAAAATCATTGACTACAGCTCTTTAAATAAAAAACGGGTTCGTGTTTAAGGGGGAGAAAATATTAAATCTTCTTGGAATCAAAATTGGTCTTCAAAAAGGATTTTCAGAAAATATATCAACTATTCATCATCATCACTCTATGCTAAGTGTGCCTTGTGTGGTATAGAAATTTATGAATAGGTTATTGGAATTTTGGCGTTAAGTATTTGGGTTCGTGTTTGTAGGCGGGTTGGTATTTCGTTAAGTCGATTTGGTTAATCCTAATCACTATAAAACAAATACTATAAAACCAGGGGACAATTGTTACAAATATGGCAATCTTGAGGTGTTATGTGTAAAGTTGGCAAAACTTTGACCAACGTCAAACACTTTAACCCCCCCCCCCCCCATGTTCCTGTTTCTTCCCCATCGAAAAACACACTCTTCCAAATACTCTCACCGCCATTGTTGGACCTTGCAACAACCTTCGATTCTTGAGTTTTTTGAATCCTTGTTATCTGTTCATCATCTAGGTATTGACTCATGCTATATTTGTTATCATTTATCTCATTTCGTTGCATCTCAATCAAAACAGAATCCTTAGTTTATATCAAAAATTAGGGTTTTGCGTTTTGCGATGTAAATGGAAATTAAGTTGTGGGTTTTGTTTAGAATGACTAGATGCACATTGGTTTTGCCCAGTATTGCTTAAAACATTGCCTTGCTCCCGGAAATGAGAAGTCAAAGTTTAGATCGGATCCCTTTTCCCGGATTCCGATGATCATTACGATACCCACATTGCGATGCTTGACATTGCGATGAGTCATTCCGATGGCTCATTGCGATGGGCTATTGCGATGAGTCATTTCGATGGCTCATTGCGATGGCTCATTACGATGTGCCATTGCGATGGCTCATTGCGATGGGCTATTGCGATGGGTCATTCCGATGGCTCATTGCGATGGGTCATTCCGATGACGCATTGTGATGGCATATTGCGACGATGCATTCTGATGCGTTATTGCGATGGCATTGTAATGGTATTGCGATGGGACATATTGCGATGGTTTCTCATACATTCCGATGGAATTGCACTTATTGCGATGGACTTAAATATTGCGATAGGACATAATTTCGATAGGGTTGCGATGCTTTAATCATTGCGATGGCTTGGTTAGGATTCCGATGGATTGATAGATTGCGATGGACTTAGGACTCTTATTATTCCGATACCTTGTAACTTTGCTATGTACTTTTAGAATTATGCACTTGTCTTAGACTATCTAATGAGTTCAGCCTAGAATGCATTCTTTCCTTATTAGGCTTTCAGTAAATTAGGGCCACTAACACGAAACCAAGTTTTATTGAAATTAATTAATTTTATCTCATAAGAATACTTGAAAGGCTTCTTATTATAGAAGTTCATCTTATATAATAAGTTGACTCCTCTGTAAACAAAAGAGATACAAATTACTTATTCAATGTCTTGTGTTTTGTTTCCAGGCCATGGAAGACAAAGTTTCATCATTGTCTTGCCCTTTGTTCAAGCCTACTGAAATTTGGGTTGAGGATAATCCTACAATTCCTGATGTAGTGGTTGTAACTAAACCAAAGCCCACTGAAGTGTTGATTGAAATTAAACCAAGACCTACTGAGGTGTTAGTAGAAATTAAACCTAGACCTACTGAGGTTCTGGTTATGACAACCAAGAAATCTAAATATTTTATGAACTAATGCTAGGTCTTTATCTCTTTAGAATAAAATGTATTTGGCATATCTGTCATTCTTCTAAGTGTGCTGTTGAATGTAAGGACCTAGTCCATTTGAACCATGTTTGTATGTTGTTTCTCAATAATATGTGGTAATAATTGTTATGATTTATTCCATATGCTTCAACTTGGCATAAACTTAAGATATATATATTTTGTGTATATCATTTGTGTTTATGTCATCAAAGAAGGAAAATGTCAATCTCAGAAGAACAACAACGACTACGTGATCTCAAACTTGTTTCGCTCAGCGACAGGCTTCCATATGCTGAGAACAACTCTCGATTACAAGAGGATTTTGATCCGTCTTTACCGGCATTCAAAATCGCCACGGATATTTTAGACATCTCACCCATCAGAGATACACTCAGATGTAGTGCCTCTGTTCCCGAAGTCTACATGCACGAGTTCTGGAACACTGCATCTTTCTCCAAAAAGACGATCTCTTTCCAACTAAACAAAACACCAAGGGTACTTAACTTGAGCATCTTTCGGAAATTGTTTAAACTTCCTAGGTTGGCACAAGGAGAACAATTTGTGGCTAACCCAAAGAACGATGAAGTGCTTCGAATCATTCGTGCCATAAATTATGGAGGTGAAATCCACAACCTATCCCAGTTCAACACATCACACATAGGGCAACCCTGGAAAGCACTTATCACCATCATTGTCAAGTGTCTTACTAGAAAGACTAGGGGCACCGATGCAATGAGACCACCTCAGGCTCACTTATTTTGGGGATTGTACACTGCGTCTAAAGTAGACTATGCACTTCTTCTCTGGCAAGAATTTTGTTATCAGTTTACTGGAACAAAGAAGAAATCCATGCATCTTCCATTCCCAAGATTCACCAAGCTCATTATCAACCACTTTATGAAGAAGGACCCAACCATTGACACTCGCGGGAATTTCTTCTACCACACCAAAGATGATGACTATGTGATTCTCACAATGAATGCAAACACTAATTCCACAAAGTATGCATTACTTCCTGCCCTAGTACCTGACACAATGGTAAATGACGGAATCAAGGAAAGTAATAAATATCAAGAGATGCTTAATGATATTGACACATAGTTTAAACGTGCAAATTTACTTCCCTTAGAAAAGCAAAAAGGTAAACGCAAGAAAAGAGTTTCAAAGCGCCAATCAACTACTTCTTCTAAAGATAAAGGCCCAGGGAAAAGGCAAATAGTTGATGAAGATGATGATGAACATGAGACGATCAATACTGAGGAAGAACAGGAAGAAGTACCACTCTGAAGGCCTAAGAAAGCAAAGCAAACTAAAGGTAAAGAAGCAAGTGTTGCCTCAGATGAACCTGCTCAACAACAAATTTATGAAGCCAAACGACTGCGTATCATTCTACAACAAAGCAGACAGGAAGTTTTTGCTGGATCAGGCTCAAGAATGTTTGAAGACTTAGCAGATTTTGGTAATTGATGCTGACATGGCATTTTATGAAGATCCTACTGATTAAGATGCTTATGAAGATGCATATGAATATGCTGCTAACTTTCATTTTGAAAGTCGTGAGCAAAGTGAGCAGAGTGGTAGCAGTGCAAACACAGATACAAGTTTGATGTATCGAGACGCCAATATCACCACATCCTTACCAGAACCAACTCACACAGTGGTACACGATGATGCTCATGCAACTTTCATACCAGAAACGTAACTTCAAAGTAAGTCTACTTCCAACTCTGACGATGTTATGAAATATCTTAATTTGGAAGGGGAGGGTGTCAAGGTTACAAATACGGACCCATCGACAAATGAAGACATGGTGGATGTTCCCATAACTACTGTTACATCAACAACCACTCCACCATTATCCACTCCGATCATCAGTGAAGTCATAACAACAGCTATCACACCAACACTTGTTGAAAAACCGGTATCAACCACCATCCTAACCACTGAATCTACACCGTCATCAACAGTTGAACAACCTGTATCAACCACCGCCCCAATCACTGCATCTACACCAACACCTATACTTGAACAACCAGTATCATCCACCACCACCTTAACAGTGATGGTTACACCTCCACCAGCAGAACAACAAGTATCTTCCACCTCCAACCCATTCCTCACAGTCAATGATCCATTGATCCAGTCTCTTCAACAACAGCTGGAGGCTCAAGCTAAACAAATAGCTTCACTGACTGAAAGGATCACCACTCCTCTCAAGGAACCGCAACCTGATGAGCCCACACTTCAGAAAATATCCGCCAGAGTGTTCAAACTTAAAGAACAACACAAATCATTTCTTGGAGAGAAGAAAACTCATGACAAAGATAATGCTGCTTTTCTTGGGTCAATTGATGAGAAGATGACCAAGATCATTCGACGAGAAGTCAAGTCATATGTTGATCAGCAGCTACCAAATTTTGTCGGTAATGGTTTATCTACCCTTCAACTAATGACATTGTTACAGACACGTCTGCTGAATATGGGGGCTCACAAATCGAAAAATAAACGAAAAGTTCTGCAATATCTCAACAAAGCAATTATTGACGATACACCAGCAGACACTACCAACTCTGAGTCTGACAATGAAGACGAACTAGAGGAGGAAGATAATGAAGGTAACGGTGATGAGGATTATGGTGACAATGATCAAAATGAGGAAGAGGATAAGGAAGGAGATGAGGAGGAAGAAGAGGATGAGGAAGAAAAGGATAAGGATGAAGATGTAGATGAGGACGAGGATACAGATGACGATCAGGATGACGATGATGATAATGACGATGGTAATGGAATCAACAAGGGTGATAAGAATGACGAAACGGGTACTAATGCCGAAGAGTCAAACAAGGATGAAGGTGATAAGGCAACCGAGAAAGGTATTGAGGAAGCTGCAGAAAGCATTGCTGAAACCGCTGAAAAGACAGTGGAGTCTACTGTACCAAAACTCAGCAAATTGACACAGGTATATCTACTGCACCAGTTTTTACTACTGATTCTCACAATGAATCTGTAGAATATATGCAAGCAGAAGAACCAACAGGGTCAATGCTAGAAGAAGAACCTCGCGATGATATACCGGTGATGCAAGATCAAACTTCAACACCATCTGAAGATCAGCACAACATTGATATGGAAGTTGAAGATTTAAATGTTCCAGAACCAACGTTTGTTGAATCTCTTATCATCGATGACACTGTACAAGAGCAACTTTGGCTAACAAATGCAGCACCACAGCATCCTTTTGACACTGCAATTGAAATGGAGCTGACTCAATTCCTCAACAACCCTATCGATTTCTCGGCCTTTCTAAGGTATTCTCATGGGAAACCGACAATGACTCCGGATCTGATCAAAATGGCAGCTGCAAATGTGGACTTCTTTGATACTTTGAAGATCAGCCACAATGAAGCAGAATATCACTTGAATGAGCTTACCAAGGCAATGAGAGAGACAACTACAGGAATTTAGACTCCTGTGTTACAACCTCTTACACCAACGGTCATCACCGGTTCTGCAACGATCCCAATAGAGCACTTTGTTTCTCACGATCTTGAATACCTTGAAAATGGAGCAAAGAAATATGCCACATCACTCACTATGGTCAAGGCTGTTAATTTGGAGAATGTTCCATGGATAGAGGATAAAATGCCTGATGCAATATGGAGAAAGAAACTGCTCAAGTTTTATGATACCTTTGCTTCACTTGGCATCTCTCACTGGACTGCAAAGAAAAGTTTAGCTTACAATCATTTCCATCGTCCTAAGAGAGGTTCTTCTATTGTCTCAGATCACAGAATCAAAAGCATCCAAGGAGCAACCACTCAGACTGTCTTCGGTTATGATTACTTGAATGTAATCGTGTTCAAACGTACCGATGAGAAAGAATACCGAATTGACGAAAGTGATCTCCAGTACCTTCAACTTGAAGACATCGAAGATCTTTTATTGCTATTGGCTCAAGAAAAAGTTGACCATCTACCACCTGAGATTGTCATAGCAATGAGCTCCAACTTTCGTCAATATGCAAGGAAAAACGTCATTCAAAACCGGGTGGAAGACTTTCAACTTGGAGTAGAAAGCTATCAGAAGAAGCTAAACCTAGAACGTCCCCGTACGACTCCACTCAGTAATTTCCATAAGAACAAGAAGGTTTACATGGGGACCACAACGCCGGAAGCATGGATCTTTTATCCAAATGAGACTGGCGTCATCCAATATATGCGATTCTCCGAACTGCACAAATTCAGCGATGGAACACTAAAGCATGTTCGAGATGATCTGTCGGTTCTTAATGCCAACCTACCGCTTCCAGCAGTCAAGTACACCTGGACAACCCAGTGCAAAAAGGGAGCAACGTACGCGATCAGGAAGATTGAGGAACTTCTTAGGAAGCGCCGGTTGCTACAAAGTGTGGAACGATTCGTCGGTGGACGACCATATGGATCTCACCATAGGTTCATGGAACGAGCCATTTAATTATGGTTCGTCTTATAACAGGTCAACTCCATATGTCTATAATTGTAAATATGTTACTTTTTGTATAATCAACTTTTGTGGCATGTTGTAGTGTAAAAGTATGATATTTTTCAAGAATTTCTCTCGAGATTCTAAATCTTTCAAACATATCATACTCAAGCACTACAACTAACCCTAATTAATTTAAGGGGGAGCATTAATATGTTCTTTGTCCAACATCTAATTTCATTTTATTACCCAAAGACCGGTTAATCCATTAATATCCAAAATATTGATGGTTAACATTTTGGAATAGGGAGAAAATGGGATTAAGGAGACTTAATGATACTTGGCTAAAAAATGAAAAAGGCTTAAAAGATAAACCAACTTAATATGTGTAATGCACACGTTAAGGGGGAGCGTTTTTGGTGATCAAAACACTTAAGGCGCAAAAACTTTGATTATAATATCACAAGTGCTTTAAGTGATTTTTCAAGGATTTTTCATGGTGACAATACTTACCCAAAACACACTTAATTCACGACGGATGTGGTGACAAAAGGGTGGTAGGTATAGGTATTAGTCCAATGATTCATCAGAACCGATGGAATCTTCCCAAGGACAATTCCCTAGATAGAAATACAAGTCCTAGGAAAGATGGAGAATGATTGTGAACGTAGCTGAATGCAGACCAAGTACTTAAGCTAGCACTGGAACAATCACAACAAGGTGCTAGTGATGACGTATTGGTAAGCATTGAAGTGGTTGAAGAATGAAAAAGAATTGTAAAGACAAAGGGTGTAAAGAAAGAAGCCCTCCTTTTAACTTTAGGCAGAAACTGGGTCAATACATATGCTATTGAGATCATTTGTTAATGATTCTCAATATTGAAGAAAGACATCATGGACCTAGTGATGCAATGCACAACCCTCCCCAGCTAACTCAAATATCTCTCAAAAGGTATTTGTTTTAATCACATGGAGATCAACACGTTACCTATTGGTTTATTCACTCCGAATAGACTGATATTGAATAGGTGGCACTCCTCTCCAGCCATCGCTCACTAAATCAAAACGCACTATTGAGTCTAGAGCCACGATATCATCAAAAGTCTCATTAGGACACTTTCCATTTAGTCCTTGCTTCTTCACACACTGTGAAAAGTAAGAGATCTTTATGAGTCCTACGCAGTATTCTTGTAATATTGCCAGAACATCTGAGTGATACGCAAGTATTACAATGAAGATGGAAATCCTGCTTGAGCCAACATCAAACAAGCTCATGGTAGGTGACACGTGCGGTTCTTTAAGAACCAATCTTATGAAAACTGGAAAGAAACAGTAGTTTAACTCTTAATTGAACTTAAACTCGTTCCAGGCCTCTACGCATTATCGTATGATCTTGCCAGAACACTCAGAGTGACACTCTTTAGTGTTCACAGTGACGAGTGGAAATCCTTCTAGTGTTAACATCAAACAGCACTTGGTAGGTGACAAGCAAGATTCTATTTGAATTAAGTTTGTGACAACTGGAAAGCAACGATGGTGAATATCTTAATTGAATTCACTTGTTCTAGGTTTTATGAATTGACGGCTTCAATCATAAGGATTTTTAATCCAAATGATTCACTCTTTATGTTCGCAGTCAGCTTTGGACGGTCGAATAAAGAGAACGGGTTTACCCGCGAAATCATGTCAGGAAGTTACTTAATTGAAACTATCCGTCACGGGTACGATATTTAATATCGTCCAACGGTCTTCACCGACCGGAGGTAAAATGCTACCGAATTAGAATAAAATGTCAAATCCATTTTATTCGTGTCTTATTATGTTGCTGCATTTGAAGACGGTGGTGTTGCGGTGTACCTGTTGAAGACGGTGGCGTTGCGGTGTACCTGTTGAAGACGTCCTCACATGCTTATTCCTTCTGCATCAAATACTTCTACAAATTCAAGAAAGTATGACCTAAAAGTCTTCCGCTGTATCGACTCTGAAACTTTCAAGAATTCAACAAAGGATAAGTGTGTGGGACATGATGTCACGAAGAGGCGAACATCACAAGAAGATAAAGACTACACGTGAAAGGCCAAAAGAACGTGTTCCAAGCAAAAGGCTGATATTATTCAACACATATTCACAAAAGGAAGAAAAAGAAAGAAAGAAAAGAGAAAGTGGACTACGAGCTCAAGAACAAGATCTAACATGCTAGATTAGGACTTTGTAAATTTGGAGTGACCTCCCTTTGGGGGAGATTGTTGGAAATATGTTTTTACGTATAAAGAAAGTCTCGGTCACTCCAACAATATAGTTATAGGCTCGTAGTAATGTTTAAGTTACATTTATATTAAGCCCGACCCATGAGCATGTTCATGGGCCGGAGGCCCAAGTCCATTAAGGACTTGGGTATATAAACCTCTTTCCACCATGGAAAGAGGTGTTGGTTGTTTCATTTCTTACTTTGATAATATATAGTTTCTTTCATTTCTCTCTCTAAGTTTCTCTCTCTAGAAAACATCAACCCTCTTGATTCAAAAAGATTGTTCTCTACTAAGGTTATATAACTCGAATTTACTTTTCAAATATGGACTTTAATCAGTGAGTATGGGTTTGGAAAATGGTTTTACAGTCGGATCTTCTAAAACAGTTCCTAAATGACGGGTTTTTGGAAAGTGTATAATTAGGGTTTTGAATCACCGAATCATGAAACCTTGTAATATTTTGTACTAGAACAGTATGTAAGACATATTTTTATGTATCCTTTAGCCTTGGTGACAAGGAAATAGGACTTGTTGCTTTGTATACGATTCCGTGACTTGTTTGTGCTTTTAAGGTACGGATATTCGGTTCTTTATTAAAGAACACTCTTTTACTCTTTCTTACACAACTCCATTTGATAAATCCCTATGCCATTGCTATGTTCTCACATCCTTAGTTGCTGTTTTGATATGATCCTTAAATTCCTTTGCCTTGTTATGATCCCGTTATTGTTATGCCTTAATATGTTTCCCATTTTAATACTTATATTTTTCCTAGTTATTATGCCTTTGAAATGAACCCTTAAGCCCGAGCCATAATTTGTATCTAGTCATGGGGGTACCATGACCATGTCATGCGATGCACCAGTGACATGACACTAATTGGGGCGGTGTGATTACATCCTCGGCGTTCCCATTTGGTGCACATAATTATTATATTATTGTGAGCGTGGGTGCTAGTCATGAGCTAGTGCACGTGCTATTGACATTTGTTTTAGAGGGAGCGTATGGATGCATCCTAGGTATTTGTTTGAATTGATATGATGTGATTTGATGTGATAGGTTTGTGTGTGTAATACACGTCGTCACTTTGGTACATAAGATTCGCAATCCTAGTACACATATATGATTATTTGGTTTATTTGGATATGTGATTTGGATATGTGATTTGTTATGAGTGCTCGTGGACTATTCTTGTCTTTCATTAACAATTTTTATTCATCCACTTAATCAACCTTATGTTCATACCTTGTGATATCTTCACTGTTGTTATCTCCTTTGCCTTAAATCATATTTGTTATATCCGTTCACTGGACGTTTTGCTCAGCCGTTTCTTTTTCATGCGGCAGTATTAAGCGGGAGACGGGGCATTGAGAGAGATTGAACTTACCTAGATTCACCCATGTTTTTAATAAATCCTAAGACATTTTATGATTTGATACTTTGCATTTCGGACCCTGTTGTTTTGGGGATTTCTGTTTATTAATTTATTACTTCAGGTATTAATAAAAGTTTTATTTTAGCCCTTTTAAAATATGATGTATCTGATGTGACACCATAGTAGTAGCACTTTGTCTCTTTTCGGAGCGGGGTGTTACACTCAGAGCTAAAAAATCATCTGATAATCGCAGGAAATGTTGCATTTCTTAGAGGATGAACTAGTTGTGTTTGGGCCTTAGAGGTGGTTGATTGTTTGATTTCTTTGATTTGTACATTGTTCTTTCATGAAAGGGCTATTGAGCACGTGCCGAAGCTATTGGGGTTTTCAAAGAACGAGGATCTGATATTTGAAGTGAGTGTGAACCCACCAGGTCTTCCCCCCATACTCGAAACTTCAGAGAATGGGAACTTTGTAAACAACCAAGGTATTGAAGGAAGCCTTGGTACTTTCATAGTCGGGCCCTACAAGGAATCACTATTTCTTCTTAACAGTGAAGTAAGTGAAGTTATAAGTGGATGATTTCTCTGGTTATCACATATGTTGCATTGTATTTATTTTTGTAATATATTCCTCTTTTGTTTTTCCTAATGCACAATTGGTCAACTTTTTTAGTAACTGCATAATTGATCATTTTTGTTAAAAAAGACAACCATGATACATAAATGATAAAGTGGATAACTTACGGAAATAGTTGAGCACTTTTATAAAAGTTGCTCATTTGGTCCCCCTGTTATGGTAATTCTTTCCCCCTGTTTGCCAAATTTTTTCCACTTGTTAAGGAAGTTTTTTCCACATTTATTTTAATAATAATAAAAGTTGAGCATACTTGTTGACTAAATTCTTAAAAACAGATCAATATTTGAGCACTTATTAACAAAAATTTGAGCACTTATGAACCAAAATTTTGAGCATTTGAAACAAAGATTTTGCTAGTTAAAAATTCGTTTTTCTCGGTATCTAATCGAATTGATCTCCGGTTAAATGTGTGACTCAGTCGTCTTTCGTGAATAAAAAGAAACTTTTGTCGTTGTGTATAACTAATTAAAAAGTAAATAAGACAATAAGAATTAAAAACAAACTAAAGACAAGGACAAATAATAAAGAAAAGTAAAACAAGGCGAATATTAAAAACTAAAAATTAAAACGATATTAAAACGAATATTAAAACAAATATTAAAAGAAACAATTAATAAAAAGTACAAATGAAAATAAAAATAAACTTTCGAATTAAAAATAAAACTGACTTAATGAAAAAGAAGGAAATTGGACTATACGGCTACTTTAAAAATAAACGAGACAAATATTGAAACGGGCACTTAATAAAAGTTAAAACTTAAACTTTTCGAAAAAATACTAATACTAAAATTTGATGAAAAATATAACTAAAAATAACTGTCTTTCAGAATAAAAATTAAAACGACTTCCGGATAAAACTAGAGACTAACAGAACAAATTCTTAACATAAGGAAACATGTCTCCCTAGGGTAGATATTAAAAGGACGGAAAAATAGGGAAGCAGGCAAGCTAGTAGGCATGTCAATTTACATATGTTGTTATCCGAAATGCGTATGTTTTGTTATCCGAGAAATGGTTCTAAAGCTTATCCGGGTAATGTGATTCTTATTGTTATTCGGGTTCCAAATTTGACAGCTATCCGGAATCCATACTTTGTTAACAATCCGGGTTCCAATATTTTGGGAGTGATCCGGGTTCCAAGATTTTGGGAGTTATTCGGGATTTGTCATTCAGAATTTGCATGCATGTGTAGTTCAGAATCTGTATTTATTTTGGCGGGAAAATTATATGGAACATAAGTCGGAATACAATTTGGTAACATTAGTCGGAATTGTGTGTTCTATAGTTAATTCAGAATATGATTCCGAATAGTAGTTCGGAATAAAGGGGTTTTGCACTAATCGGAATAAAAAAACTATAATTCGGAATAAAAGGATTTCTGAAAAATGGAAAAATTAAGCCAAAACTAATTAAGTAAATAAGCTAAAATTAAGCCAAACAAATTTTTAGAAAAAGCTAAATAAGCTACAAATCAAAAACTATAAAAACACTAAATAATCAAAATATTAAAAATCAAATTTTTTTTAAAAAATAAACTATTAAGAAAACTTGATTAAGATTAAGCCAAACACACAATAAGCTATAAAAACAATAAGCTAAAACATCAACACAATAAAACCATAAGATCAATCAAACAAACATAAAAAATAAACAAACAAGAAAGGTAGAATGAGATGATTAAAAAGCTTGAAATTAAAAGATTAAAGATTAAAGATATAAAACAAGATTAAAGGACTTACATGAATTACTTGAAAAGAAAGACAATTAAAGTAAATGAAAATATGAAAAGGTGCTAACACCTCCTAATGTGTCATTAGGAGAGTATTTATAGGAGAGGAGTTGTTGGTTGCTTCCTTCTTTCTTTCTTTTCTTTTGTCTTCTCGTCTTTCGTCTTTGACAATAAACTCGTCATTCTCGACTTTGTCTCAGGATTTGTCGGTAAATAAAATGAACTCGTCTTATAATTTTTCATTAATTAGACATGATTCTTCGACTTCGTTAAACTTTCGTCTTTAGACTTTTTCTTCGGTAAATCTTCATAATAGGCCTTGGACTTCCGTTCTTTTTGCACTCTTGATCTTTTGACTTTGTCTTTTGTCTTTTTCTTCGATAAAAGCCCGTGAAAGCCCGTGTTTTCTTCCTTTTTCATATTTTTGTCCTAAAACATAATAAAAACATAAACCACGCATAATTTCGCCTTTTACGACATTAAATACACGTTTTGGTCTTGTTATTATTAGAAATAAGTGGTAAAAGGATAAGTGTTTTCACACTTATTAAATCCGCTACACTTGACCATTGCAATGCCCTCATGCAATGCATTAATTTCAAAGCACGATTTACATTTTTCATCATGATTAACCCACCTTGGCCCTTATTAGATATTAGACAATAAGGAAACTAAATAAAAATAGAAAAGTACAAAATACTTGAAGGAAGAACAAGTAAAGAGATCAAAGACTTACATTAGGTCTTTAGTTGTCATGAATGTTTATCACCCTCAAGTTTCACGTTCCCCACACCAAGCTTATAAACGAGATCATTGTTATTATAAGTTAGTAAGCTAACACAAACTCATGTGGCCCAATTATTCACTTAGACTCCCTTATTCCTAGGTGTATCTCTTATATTTTATTATTGTCTTGAATGATCACGAGGATGCATTGTTGACTTATTTCGATAATTTATTTAGGCCGAAAATAAAGTAGGACGATTTAATCAATAGTTAGTTAAAGGACCAAATCTTTTAAAACTGCTTCTCGGGACCTCATAAAGTTCATATCTTGGCATAGCTCGCTTCACGATATGAGACCTTTCTCGACCGATATTTGGCATTGACTTCATACTTCGAATCTTGAGAGACGTTCTTGAAATAATGGTCTTCTCCTCATAATAGGAATTTCTTCACTTGAAGTTTTTGAGAGATTCTTCAAACTTGGACCACGACTTCTTCATTTTTCTCCAATCTTTATTTGGGATTTTGATATACAACGATCCGCCTCCTTTTAGGACTTGGATCTATTTATCCTCATACCTTGCTAGGGTCTTTTCCGATAGACTTCTCCATGATATTTAGGGGAGTATTTGCTTTTTGTCGTGTGTCTCGATCCTTCACATTGATTTTTGATAAATGATTCTTTACATCACTGTGGGTCTTTAGCAATAAAATGTAGCCCTCATGCCTTGTTAAGGCCTTTTCAGACTCGCCAATCTTCGCATCCCGCTTCAATAAGTTATGCCTTGGCTATGAACTCTAATTAATACCGAGCAACTTTTAAACGATCTTGTGCTAGAAGCTAAGTAACTTATCAAATCGTACGACCTTACTTATTGCAAATATATTTATTAACAAGCGATGGGAGAAAAAGCTCATAATCAACTCACATAAATTCATGAAAGAATACCAAACTCATATATGACTCTATCTTCTCTCGTTCTCCACAATTTAAAATCTCAAGGAATGAGACTCGTGGATTCTTAGCCAATTAAATCAAAGTTTTGGTTTTTCAAGTCATCTATAGGATCTTGCAACTTCTTAGACTTTTTCAAGTTTAGAATTCGCATTTTAAAGTTCCCTTGATAAACGACTTTCTAAGATCAATTATAGGAACTTGCGAAAAGTTCTTGTTCTTAACCCTAAGAGTTAAGACTTTCGCGTTTTAAAGTTCCCTATATAAAAGCCTAGCAAAACTTGACTTAAACATGTTAAGGATACTAGCTAGAGTAAACTCAAATAAGTAGACTCGGGTTGAGTCAAAAGATTCATGACGGGCCTAATATATCAAAGACATCTAACCTTATTAAAACTATTTTATTCCTTATTATTATTTTTGACTTTATTTATGAAATGAAATATATATATACGATGCGATAACAAAAGGAAAGAACATAAAAGAGAAATAATGAAAAATACTACTAGGCCAAAATAGATCAAAAATTTTGAAAAATATCAAAAAATTAGATTTTCCGGTTAAAATGAGGACAAATTAATGGAAAATCCCACTTAACTTCGATAGAAGTCCCCCTACACTTGATATAAACATTGTCCTCAATGTTTAAGCATGTGGGAGTAAACTCCCCTACACTTAGGACATTTTGCACGTTGTTTAAATCTTGCTAAGGAAGAGACAACTAAAGTGATTCCTATTTTAATATTGAAGAATATAAAATAGTGAATCAAAAGAGTTTAGGATAGAACCGGTAAGACGGGTACACGGAATCACGGGTCGTCAAAAGTCATCAAAAGTGGGTCGTTGAACGCTCCAATCCCTGCACATCATAAGAAAGAAAACAACAAACACCTACGGGGCTCCCCCTACACTTATGATGGAAACAGATAAAGATAGATAGATAATTGGTTCGCCTCCCAAAAAGCGCTTGTTTTTGTTAGCCGAGTCACGAGCCTCACTTGTCCCCGAATTAAATGGTCCATGGGGAAGCCTCGAATGTAATACTAGGATCAAAGACCTTGTCCTCGTTCCCGGAGGACATTAATAAGGGAGAGGCCGGAGGATAAGTCTTGAAGGGTGGAAAGGTCCTCTCAACATACGAAAAGTATGTAAGGTCGTGAACCACGAGAGGTGGGGTGGGTAAAGGAAGCAAATTGTCATCCCCCAAAGACAATGGATGCTCACCAAGCGGCAAAGCCGTAAAGTTATCACTCATAGAATAGTCAATGGCACCTCCCGGGTCAAAGCACTCATCCTCAGTAATGGGCTCCAAATTACGGGATGAAAGGTACTCGGGAGGGGGACTTGGGACAATATCTTCATGTAGCAAATTATCAAAAAGAATATCCCCCTCCGTGTCGTAATCATCAATACCCGGAGGTTTTGAGAGAATGTCGATTTCCTCCATAACTGTATCATTATTCTCAACTGAAGTAAGAGCCGGTGGTAAAGACTCGGTATTAGGAGCAGAATTCAACGCTTCAATTTTAGCAATAAGAAGATGAACTTTCAGTAATTTGTCGCGAAGAATAACGTCTTCAACCTCATCTACAAGACCAAGTGTGACACCCTAGAACTGAGGTCATTAACGTTACCCTAAATTACGCTAATTTTTGAAATTTTTAATAAATTTTAATTTCTATATTTATAAGTATTTTGGTTAAAGCCGATGTTCGAGGTTATAATTTTTACGATTGACGATTCAAGAAGGACGATGACGATTACGATCCCGATGGATGCCCAATTTTATATAATTATTGACGATTTATCGATAATGTAATTTTTCGAGAATTTTATTTATGGTTCGTGTTAAGTTGAGTCGGGTGAGTTTTATAGCCTTCCGAGTACATTT
This sequence comes from Glebionis coronaria, assembly GCA_025667525.1. NCBI lineage: Eukaryota > Viridiplantae > Streptophyta > Magnoliopsida > Asterales > Asteraceae > Glebionis > Glebionis coronaria. Next base: position 168,910,768 of record CM046876.1, on the reverse strand, counting down.
AAAGTATCCCAAAAATATTTTGGAGTGTTCGGGAAGATTTCCGACTCCCGTAAAATTTTCAAAATTGACTAATGAGTCGAACCCGCAAAGTTTTGAGGACGTTTTTAACTTAAGGCCAAAAGAAACCTTTATTTACCATTTGGTCCCTCCCAATACACCAAAAAGCCCCAAAATGACACAAACACAAACACATAGAACACATTTCACCAAAAACAATCAACTCTCTCTCTCTTTGCCCTCTCTAGCCGACGGTAACCCCAAACCCACCAAGAACACCATCAAAAAAAATTTTCACTTGATTTTCATTAAAATTAAGGTTAGACCACATCTAATTTGGTCATTCCCTACATTTCTATGTACTTAAATCCCACATGCATTCAAGTAAATTTTCCAAAAATTTTCATGATGATCCAAATTCGTTTTTGAGGCTAATTGTTGTAATGCATGTTGAATTCATGGGTAATGTAAGCATAATCACCAAGAAAACCCACCAAAATTCATTTGGTTGTGGTGATTGGGTCACCCAAACCCCACGGCACAAGGGGTGTTTGGGGAGCCATGGTGGTTGATGGATTTTGAGCTTTTCCTTGTGTTTGGTTATGTGTTTAGTGATGTTTTACATAGGTTTAGGTGATTGCATGTTTGATTTCTTTGATTTTTGATTATGAGATTGGTTGATCAATAGGGGTAGGACTGAAAACTTGTGTTAGGATATGTTTAGGGAGGCTTAGGATGATGCCTAGTGGTGGTTAGAAGGTTTGAAATCGAGTCTAAGCGTGATTTTGGAGTAGCCAAATTTAGGCAGAAACTTTATGGTCATTTCATAAAAATTATTTTTCTTCCAGGTCTTGAAAACAAAATGTATTTGTAGAGGGTCTTTTTGTCTTTAATTTGGTATAAGGTAGAGCCCGTGACTCAAAACGAGCTAAAAGTTATGAGGTTTTAAAGATCGAGTACCGGGAGACGAGGACTTTCATAATCCGAATTTATGTAAAGTTTTAGTCAAATCCCAAGGGTCACAAGTATGAATTGGTAAATGGTCAAGAGTCAAAATTTGGTCCCAAACCTGTATAAATGAGTCTATATGTTGACTTAGGAGTCAAAGAAGTCAAAGGTACTTTTCATATAGGTCAAAGAGGTCAAAATTGGTCGAAGTGCAATTTCAGCCCGTAAAATGTAGTTTTGGAAAAGCGTTGCGTAACGGGTCGTAAAAGTAAAAACTTTTATTGGGCTTAAAAACATGTCATCTACAGGTCTTATAGGATTTTTGAGAATTTTGTCAATTTTTATAAGTGTGGTTAAATAGGGTAAAACAGCCCGTACTTTCGGTGAGTACCGGCGGAAATGGATAAAAATGGATAGCGTAAGTAGTAAGAACGAATGGTACAAAATGAGTGATGCTTGTTGTTTTGTTTTTGGCGTGAGTTATAATTGTCCTAAGTGACTCGTATATATGTATTTTATACAGTACCGTAAGGCATTTAAATGAGATTACTCATTACGCGTTAATTGTGATAGGTGTTGATTTAACCGGGCATCCGTTTCATCGTCAGTGATCATCCCTCGAACTACCGACTACTTAAGATATAAGGTGTGAATTTATAGCCTCGCTTATATTTATTTCAAATTGTTTTACCCGCGAGGGAAATGCATGCTAGTTTTTAAAAGGAACGTATATCATGAATGATTGTTAGACCCGAAAGTTGCCTTAGAAATTGTGTTGAGTACCAAAGTTGCAAAAGTCCCTAAAATCATGAACTATTAACTATTGTCCTGCCCTCGAGTAGGGGGAAATAGCCGCTTATGCAATTTGTAGTACTACGGGGTTAACGACCCAATGCTAGCCGAGAAGCTATACGTTTAGTAAGTTCTGCGGTAGATTATTTTGTATGAGAAATAAGGTATAATTGCAACTGATGTCTTTAGAAGGAGCACTGGTTTCATCTGAATCACGCCGGTATTTATTACGCGGGTGATTGAGTTAACGGATTAGTGTCATGAGCTTAAACACAATTGTCAGTATCCTGATTATAGATTGTTTGATCGACAAGTCTATAAATGATCACGAATGCTTTTTATTTTATATACGTTCAAATGGATTGTAAAACCTATGAATTCCACTCAACGTTTTCGTTGACCAAAATTTTGGCATGTGTTTCAGGTAACCGCTGAAGTGTAGAATGGAGCATGCTTGGGATGGATGTTGTGTGTATGGCTTGGAGTCCGCTTGTTTTTCCTCCTTTTTCTACTTAAACAATTTTAAAGTTTAATGTAATGTTGTTGTGAAACTGAAATTCTTGGGTTGAGATTCATGGGGACCGAAAACGCTAAACTCTGTTGTACCAAATTGGGGTTGGAAAAACCGTGGACATGTATCATCTAACTATTTTTAATTCAAGTTTTATGTTGACGTCTTTTTAGCGTCGTTTGATATATCTTGTGTGCAATGAATACTGTGTAGCACCCATTGTTGTAGTTCCGCTGCGCATAGCAATTGTGGGGGTGTTACAGATTGGTAATCAGAGCCACGAGTTATAGAGAACTAGGTCGTTTTTGAAAATCCTAAACTATAACTTTTGGTGTCGTAAGAAATGGTCCAAGCACACACAACTATCCTGCATGGCTCCGGTAAGATTTATTGTTGTATTTATGGCATTTGACGTATACTTTTGAGTAAAGTATATATGTGGGTAATTATTACGTAAGTATAGAATTACTATATGTAGACGTTGAATTTTACGTGGAATATCCGACATCGTAATTTTTGTACTAATCATGCATGAGCATCATATTATTACATTTCGGGCATATGTACCACCTTTGCATTGCATTTGCATGCATGTATTTATAACTATTGTATAATTACTTATGTACCCTCCGAAATTCGCTGTTATTGCAGGAATGGCCGAGGTACCGCCTAATGATAATGGAAACGATTACGTCGTAGGTCGCGAAGGGGGAAGTGTTGGAATCGCAGCTGAAGGACAAGCTGAGACGAACGATGTACAAGCCCAGGACCCCGACCAAGGGAGAACTACTTGCCCCAGGCCTATACGTACTTCCCATCTGGTTGGTGCACCAGATATACCCAGAAGAGCCGTAGGTGCAGTGAGCGCAAATTCTCTTCATCAAGGCATCCCCAGAATTTGCTGCCCCGGACCGAGAGTTCATCATGACGTACGACGGGTTGTGAGAGGTTTGGACGAATCGATGTGCATGCGGTACGTAGTGGAATCAAGGGTGATCAGTAGATTCGACGAGAATGAAAGGGCAGATCAAAGACTGTTGGAAAGGACTGCAAGAATTGAGTATGATGGGAATGTGAACAAAAGTGACATCAACAGTTTAAGATCAATGGTTGCAAATTTAAGTGATAGTCTTGACCGTGTGAGGGAAGATCAGGTGAGGTTGTCGAGGATGCAGAGTTGGGAGCATCGTGTGAGAGATTCATTTCCCCCGGATTGGAGATTCGTGGACGATTTGGAAATGGAGGCAAATGACTTCATGATTCAGCCGCCTACTAGAGGTGCTTGTATTACGGTGGGAAGTCAGGTAGCGATTGTGTGTGGATCCACATCAGGGACGAAAAAGGAAATGGAATGTGGGCCGGATGATAAAGGAAAGAGAAAAAAGGATGATGTGGATGAGGACGATAGTGATGAGGAACCTGAGGAAGACGACGACGAGCCGCCATCCAAGAGGCCGTGTGGATCACCACATGCCTAGTTACTTGTTTTGTATTTTTCTTTGATCATTGTAATAGAACTGTTTTAGACTTTTTGTATGATGGTATTATGACGAGAAACTCAAGTACTTGAAGTTTTGTGGTGAACGATTGTAGTGGCAATACTTGTCACGATTTTGGTTAATTATCAATACAATCTATGTTACCTTTCATGATCTGTGATATGTCTTAAATTTGATCTTTTGTGATGTGAATTGATGAATATTAGTAACTCCGTAGTGATGTGTCGTTGTATGTATATTATGTCTGGGAAACTTGATATGTATACTTACATTGTTTTTCTATTTTCCCTGTCTTGCAGAAAGAGATATTCGATAACACCATGCCTCCAAAGTTGACCGCCGATCGTGTTAACACCATGATTCAGGAAGCTATAGCAAATGCGTTGGAAGCGGACCGAGCCGGGAGAAATCAGGATCAGGGAAGGAACGCGGGGAGACAGCAAGCCCCGAGAGTGTGTACCTATTCTAGTTTTATGAAATGCGGTCCCACGCAGTTCCGTGGAACGGGTGGAGCTTTAGAGCTTAGACGATGGTTGGAAAAGGTTGAAAGTACGTTTGAAATCAGCGGTTGTGCAGAAGCGGACAAAGTGAAGTTTGCAGCTGCTACGTTTCTTGATTATGCGTTAAGTTGGTGGAATACCCAGGTAGCTACGGTTGGATTGGCTGTAGCGAATGCAAGGACGTGGAATGCGACAAAAGCTCTGTTGACTAAGAAGTTTTGCCCAGAAGAGGAATTGGGACAATTGGAGGATGAGTTGAGGCATTTGACCTTGAAGAACAACGATATAGCTGCCTACACTAAGAGGTTTAACGAATTAAGCCTGTTGTGTCCGGATGTTTTTGCCAATGACGCCAAGAAGATGAAACAGTATATTAAGGGTTTATCTAGCAATATCAAAGGTGAAACAACTTCGTCAAAACCTGGATCGTTTGATGAAGCGGTTCAGATGGCACACGCATTGATGGACGTCAAGCTCCAGGACAAGCAGAACTCCATTGCTGAAGGCAACAAGAGGAAATGGGAAGCGGCACAAAGTAATCAATCCCAAGGCCAGAACCGAGGTGGAAATCGAAACAACCATGGGCCGAACCGAAATCAGCAGTTTAACCAAAGAAGGAATGAAGGGATGAGGGCAGTGACGAACCCTAGAGGAGTAAAAGTGAACCCCCATTGTGGTAAGTGCAATTTGTATCATGTTGGAAATTGCCCGCCTGCATGCGGCAAGTGTGGAAAGGCAGGTCATAGGACTTCTGGTTGTCGAACGGGAGGAGTAGCCACAGGGGCGAATGCTATCAGGATGAGGGGATGTTATGGTTGTGGAGAAAGGGGTCATGTGCAAGTGAATTGCCCGAAGGCAGGAAACAAGCGGGGAGGCAATAATGCGGCTGCTGTGTATCAAGTGGGAACGGCTGATAAACCACAGGGTCCTAATGTGGTTACCGATACGTTTTTGCTAGACGCTTGTTATGCTAGTATTTTGTTTGATTCTGGCTCCGACAAGAGTTTTGTAGACGTTAGATTTAGTCGTCATATTGATAGAGAACCGGTGTTGTTAGCGACTAGTTATAATGTTGAGTTAGCCGATGGAAAAATTGTTAGTACGAATTCTATACTGAAAGGGTGTACCTTGAAGTTAGGAAATTACGCTTTTAAAATCGACTTGATGCCCATAGAGCTAGGATCGTTTGACGTGATTGTGGGAATGGATTGGCTAATGGCGCATAGTGCTATGATCGTCTGTGGCGAGAGATTGGTTCAGATTCCGTTGAGGAATAAGGTTTTGACGGTTAAGGGAGACGAATGCACTTCTCGTTTGAAAGTGATTTCCTGTTTGAAAATGATGAAGTACGTAGAGAGCGGATGCGATGTGTTTTTGGCGCAAGTTTCGAGTGATGGTGATTTAGAGGCAAGGATTGAAGAAGTACCTGCTATTTGCGAGTATCCGGAAGTTTTTCCAGATGAGTTGCCAGGTTTACCGCCTACCCGTGAGGTCGAGTTTCGAATTGATTTAGTGCCAGGAGCTGCGCCGGTTGCACGTGCACCTTATCGCTTAGCACCATCTGAGTTGAAGGAGTTATCGGATCAACTGAAGGAATTAATGGACAAAGGATTTATTAGGCCGAGCTCATCACCTTGGGGAGCGCCAGTGTTGTTCGTAAAGAAGAAAGATGGTTCGTTTCGGATGTGTATCGACTATAGAGAACTCAATAAGCTGATGGTTAAGAATCGGTACCCATTGCTGAGGATTGACGATTTATTTGATCAATTGCAAGGTTCCAGTGTATACTCAAAGATCGATTTGAGATCAGGGTATCATCAACTGCGTGTAAGAGAGGAGGATATACCTGTAACTGCCTTTCGTACGCGGTATGGACACTTTGAATTTCGAGTGATGCCGTTTGGGTTGACGAACGCGCCTGCTGTATTCATGGACCTCATGAATCGCGTGTGCAAGCCGTATCTAGATAAGTTTGTTATTGTTTTCATCGATGATATACTTATTTACTCTAAGAGTAAGGAGGAGCACGAGAAGCACCTGAGAAAGATTTTGGAGTTGTTAAGGAAGGAGAAACTGTACGCAAAGTTCTCGAAGTGTGAATTTTGGTTGGAATCAGTGCAGTTTCTAGGTCACGTGATTGATAGTAAGGGAGTTCGTGTGGATCCCGCCAAGGTCGAAGCGATCAGGGAATGGTCGGCACCGACGACGCCGACTGAAGTTCGACAATTCCTTGGTTTAGCGGGGTATTATCGAAGGTTTATTGAAGGATTTTCGTTGATTGCAAAACCATTGACGAGGCTTACCGAAAAGAATAGGGTGTATGAATGGGGAATTGAGGAAGAACTTGCTTTCAAAACGCTCAAGGATAAGTTATGTTCCGCACCGATATTGTCATTGCCTGAAGGAACCGAAGATTTCGTAGTGTATTGTGATGCGTCTCGTAAAGGTTATGGAGCGGTATTAATGCAACGTGAAAAGGTGATAGCTTACGCGTCGAGGCAACTAAGGAAGAATGAGGAGAACAACACGACGCACGATTTGGAATTAGGAGCGGTAGTTTTTGCGTTGAAGTTGCGGAGACACTATCTGTATGGGACAAAGTGTGTTGTATTCACTGACCACAAGAGTTTGCAGCACATTTTAGATCAAAAGGAGTTGAATATGCGACAGAGACGATGGGTTGAACTACTGAGTGATTATGACTGCGAAATTCGCTACCACCCTGGCAAGGCGAATGTTGTAGCGGATGCACTAAGTAGGAAGGAACGGGAGAAACCTTTGAGGGTTAGAGCTTTAGTGATGACTGAGAGCGTTGACTTAACCGAAACTATACTGAAAGCTCAAGAGAGGGGACTAATGAAAGGGAATGTTGAAGCCGAAAACTTGGGACGAATGTTGAAACCTCTTTTCGTGATTAGGTCAGACGGACTGAGTTACTTTGAGAATCGGATTTGGTTACCACTGTGTTCATCTGAGGAAGGAAAGCCTGGAGTTCAAGAATTGGTTATGAATGAGTCGCATAAGTCGAAGTATTTGATACATCCTGGATCGGATAAAATGTATCACGACCTGAAGAAAGTTTATTGGTGGCCGAATATGAAGGCGGATATTGCTCGTTACGTCAGTAAGTGTTTGACTTGCGCGAAGGTTCAAGCAGAGCATAAGAAACCATCTGGATTGTTGGTACAACCAGAGATCCCAGAATGGAAATGGGAGAAAATCGCTATGGATTTCGTGACGGGTTTACCTAGAACTCCTAATGGATGTGATATGATATGGGTAATTGTGGATAGGTTAACGAAATCTGCTCATTTCTTACCTATGAAGAAGACGGACAGCATGGAAAAACTCGCCAGCGTGTACGTGAAGGAGATCGTCTGTAGACATGGAGTGCCGTTATCGATCATTTCGGATCGCGATAGTAGATTTACGTCGGAATTTTGGAAATCGCTTCAACGTGCGATGGGCACTGAATTGAGTTTAAGCACGGCTTATCACCCGGAAACTGACGGCCAGAGTGAACGAACTATTCAGACGATGGAGGACATGCTCCGAGCATGCGTGATTGATTTTGGAGGAAATTGGGAACGCCACTTGCCTCTGGTGGAATTTTCGTACAATAATAGTTATCATGCGAGTATCAAAGCAGCACCGTTCGAAGCATTGTATGGAAGGAAGTGTAGATCGCCTGTGTGTTGGAGTGAAGTAGGGGAAAGTCAATTGACTGGACCCGAAATGGTTTTAGAAACGACAGAGAAGATTGTGCAAATCAAGAACCGACTACTTGCTGCGAGAAGCCGACAGAAGAGTTATGCCGATAACCGAAGGAAACCGTTAGAGTTTGAAGTTGGAGATATGGTTATGCTCAAGGTATCGCCGTGGAAGGGTGTAATTCGTTTTGGGAAGAAAGGAAAGTTGAGTCCAAGGTATATTGGACCGTTTAAGATCGTCGAGCGAATTGGGCCAGTAGCGTACAAGTTAGAATTGCCGACCGAGCTTAGTGCTATTCACGACACGTTTCACGTATCGAACCTGAAGAAGAGTTTGGCGGACAAGGAATTGGTGATTCCTTTGGACGAGATTCGACTGGACGACAAAATGCATTTTGTGGAAGAACCTGTGGAAATTATGGACCGGGAGGTCAAGCGGTTGAAGCGTAGTAGGATTCCTATTGTGAAGGTCCGATGGAATTCTAAGCGTGGACCGGAATACACTTGGGAACGTGAGGACTTTTTCAAGGAAAGATATCCTCATCTGTTCCAGTAGAACGAAATGTGAGTACAAGAAGAGGCGAGCGCCGGGACGTCGCTCTCTTTAAGGAGGGGTGGATGTGACACCCTAGAACCGAGGTCATTAACGTTACCCTAAATTACGCTAATTTTTGAAATTTTTAATAAATTTTAATTTCTATATTTATAAGTATTTTGGTTAAAGCCGATGTTCGAGGTTATAATTTTTACGATTGACGATTCAAGAAGGACGATGACGATTACGATCCCGATGGATGCCCAATTTTATATAATTATTGACGATTTATCGATAATGTAATTTTTCGAGAATTTTATTTACGGTTCGTGTTAAGTTGAGTCGGGTGAGTTTTATAGCCTTCCGAGTACATTTAAAGTATCCCAAAAATATTTTGGAGTGTTCGGGAAGATTTCCGACTCCCGTAAAATTTTCAAAATTGACTAATGAGTCGAACCCGCAAAGTTTTGAGGACGTTTTTAACTTAAGGCCAAAAGAAACCTTTATTTACCATTTGGTCCCTCCCAATACACCAAAAAGCCCCAAAATGACACAAACACAAACACATAGAACACATTTCACCAAAAACAATCAACTCTCTCTCTCTTTGCCCTCTCTAGCCGACGGTAACCCCAAACCCACCAAGAACACCATCAAAAATTTTTTTCACTTGATTTTCATTAAAATTAAGGTTAGACCACATCTAATTTGGTCATTCCCTACATTTCTATGTACTTAAATCCCACATGCATTCAAGTAAATTTTCCAAAAATTTTCATGATGATCCAAATTCGTTTTTGAGGCTAATTGTTGTAATGCATGTTGAATTCATGGGTAATGTAAGCATAATCACCAAGAAAACCCACCAAAATTCATTTGGTTGTGGTGATTGGGTCACCCAAACCCCACGGCACAAGGGGTGTTTGGGGAGCCATGGTGGTTGATGGATTTTGAGCTTTTCCTTGTGTTTGGTTATGTGTTTAGTGATGTTTTACATAGGTTTAGGTGATTGCATGTTTGATTTCTTTGATTTTTGATTATGAGATTGGTTGATCAATAGGGGTAGGACTGAAAACTTGTGTTAGGATATGTTTAGGGAGGCTTAGGATGATGCCTAGTGGTGGTTAGAAGGTTTGAAATCGAGTCTAAGCGTGATTTTGGAGTAGCCAAATTTAGGCAGAAACTTTATGGTCATTTCATAAAAATTATTTTTCTTCCAGGTCTTGAAAACAAAATGTAGTTGTAGAGGGTCTTTTTGTCTTTAATTTGGTATAAGGTAGAGCCCGTGACTCAAAACGAGCTAAAAGTTATGAGGTTTTAAAGATCGAGTACCGGGAGACGAGGACTTTCATAATCCGAATTTATGTAAAGTTTTAGTCAAATCCCGAGGGTCACAAGTATGAATTGGTAAATGGTCAAGAGTCAAAATTTGGTCCCAAACCTGTATAAATGAGTCTATATGTTGACTTAGGATTCAAAGAAGTCAAAGGTACTTTTCATATAGGTCAAAGAGGTCAAAATTGGTCGAAGTGCAATTTCAGCCCGTAAAATGTAGTTTTGGAAAAGCGTTGCGTAACGGGTCGTAAAAGTAAAAACTTTTATTGGGCTTAAAAACATGTCATCTACAGGTCTTATAGGATTTTTGAGAATTTTGTCAATTTTTATAAGTGTGGTTAAATAGGGTAAAACAGCCCGTACTTTCGGTGAGTACCGGCGGAAATGGATAAAAATGGATAGCGTAAGTAGTAAGAACGAATGGTACAAAATGAGTGATGCTTGTTGTTTTGTTTTTGGCGTGAGTTATAATTGTCCTAAGTGACTCGTATATATGTATTTTATACAGTACCGTAAGGTATTTAAATGAGATTACTCATTACGCGTTAATTGTGATAGGTGTTGATTTAACCGGGCATCCGTTTCATCGTCAGTGATCATCCCTCGAACTACCGACTACTTAAGATATAAGGTGTGAATTTATAGCCTCGCTTATATTTATTTCAAATTGTTTTACCCGCGAGGGAAATGCATGCTAGTTTTTAAAAGGAACGTATATCATGAATGATTGTTAGACCCGAAAGTTGCCTTAGAAATTGTGTTGAGTACCAAAGTTGCAAAAGTCCCTAAAATCATGAACTATTAACTATTGTCCTGCCCTCGAGTAGGGGGAAATAGCCGCTTATGCAATTTGTAGTACTACGGGGTTAACGACCCAATGCTAGCCGAGAAGCTGTACGTTTAGTAAGTTCTGCGGTAGATTATTTTGTATGAGAAATAAGGTATAATTGCAACTGATGCCTTTAGAAGGGGCACTGGTTTCATCTGAATCACGCCGGTATTTATTACGCGGGTGATTGAGTTAACGGATTAGTGTCATGAGCTTAAACACAATTGTCAGTATCCTGATTATAGATTATTTGATCGACAAGTCTATAAATGATCACGAATGGTTTTTATTTTATATACGTTCAAATGGATTGTAAAACCTATGAATTCCACTCAACGTTTTCGTTGACCAAAATTTTGGCATGTGTTTCAGGTAACCGCTGAAGTGTAGAATGGAGCATGCTTGGGATGGATGTTGTGTGTATGGCTTGGAGTCCGCTTGTTTTTCCTCCTTTTTCTACTTAAACAATTTTAAAGTTTAATGTAATGTTGTTGTGAAACTGAAATTCTTGGGTTGAGATTCATGGGGACCGAAAACGCTAAACTCTGTTGTACCAAATTGGGGTTGGAAAAACCGTGGACATGTATCATCTAACTATTTTTAATTCAAGTTTTATGTTGACGTCTTTTTAGCGTCGTTTGATATATCTTGTGTGCAATGAATACTGTGTAGCACCCATTGTTGTAGTTCCGCTGCGCATAGCAATTGTGGGGGTGTTACACCAAGTTCAGTGGTGAACTTCTCTTAAGTTGGAGAGAATAAATCAACATCGCCCTCATCGCCCGGAGGAGATTGAGAAATTTCAAAAGTGAAATTCGCATAGCATGGAGAAAAATCATCATTAAGAGCGACCTCGTCCGTAAGATCAACACAAATCGGTACATCACAAACCTCCTCAAATAATTTGTCGAGAGAAAAATCACTAACCTCACTCGATGTATCACGATCCTTAGATGCATTTGGGATATCGAGAGAAGGCAGTGCAATTGCACTAGGACATTGAGCAACAAGATCATTCCAAGAAGTAGTATTCTCATCGTCATCATCATCATAATAGTATGGATGCACAAGAGGAGGAGTATAAGCCTCGATATTTGATATTCTCTCTTGTCGTTGATCCGCTTGACATTTTTTGAGATATTTATTTAAACTTTCTTGGAGTTTTAGAAATTGAGTACAAAGAGTGGCTAGTGGCTCATTTGGAATTGTAAAAGAGGGTTGATGAACGACGGAGCATTGTGGGGGCTCAAAATTTTGAAAACCGGAATTATAGCACAGATGTGGCTCATAATAATTCATCGGTTGATAAGAATTAGAACACAGATTTGGCTCATAATAATTCATCGATTGACAAGAAAAGGTATCATGAGGGCCCCCACAACGATTGCAATACGGGTATTGAAACAAACCCGGTGCGTCTTGTGGATAGCTATTACCAATGTCATAATTGTAACCCGGTTCTTGCTCGTCATGAGACGGGTATCGAATCGGACACGAAACATGCCAATGAGAATCGCTTCTACAATATATACAAGAGGGGGGAGTAAGTGCATTAGAAGGAAAGGATGAGTTAATCGAATTGCACGATGGACAAAATCCAAATTGTGTATTGGGTCGATATCAATTCCGCACCGCTCACATGTACACCATTGACATGTTTGAAAACCAGACAATGGTCTCCCACACCCTACGCAATAGACATACGAATCCATGAAGAATTAAAAATAAGAGGGGTTGAGAAAAAGAATTAAACACAATAGAGGATAAAAAGGAATATTTTTTAGAGTAACACTTAGGAAAGTGTCACTTGTTGTGATTTTTAAATTTTTTTGGTGCAAAACTTAGGAAAGAATTGCATTTTGTGATATTTTTTTTAAATTTTTTTGTATTTTTGAATTTTTTTGAAAAATGCAAGAAAAAATAATGTTCACGAGTGAACGGATCCCAAAATCCAACGCGTCTCTCACCAAAAATCATTAATCTTCACGAAAAGAGCCGACAACAGCCCCATTTGAAACAAAGATTTTGCTAGTTAAAAATTCGTTTTTCTCGGTATCTAATCAAATTGATCTCCGGTTAAATGTGTGACTCAGTACTCTTTGGTGAATAAAAAGAAAATTTTGTCGTTGTGTATAACTAATTAAAAAGTAAATAAGACAAAAAGAATTAAAAACAAACTAAAGACAAGGACAAATAATAAAGAAAAGTAAAACAAGGCGAATATTAAAAACTAAAAATTAAAACGATATTAAAACGAATATTAAAACAAATATTAAAAAAAACAATTAATAAAAGTAAAAGTGAAAATAAAAATAAACTTTCGAATTAAAAATAAAACTGACTTAATGAAAAAGAAGGAAATTGGACTATACGGCTACTTTAAAAATAAACGAGACAAATATTGAAACGGGCACTTAATAAAAGTTAAAATTTAAACTTTTCGAAAAAATACTAATACTAAAATTTGACGAAAAATATAACTAAAAATAACTGACTTTCAGAATAAAAATTAAAACGACTTCTGGATAAAACTAGAGACTAACGGAACAAATTCTTAACAAAAGGAAACATGTCTCCCTAGGGGAGTCATTAAAAGGGCGGGGAAAATAGGAAAGCAGGCAAGCTACTAGGCATGTCAACTTACATATGTTGTTATCCGGAATGCGTATGTTTTGTTATCCGGGAAATGGCTCTAAAGCTTATTCGGGTAATGTGATTCTTATTGTTATTCGGGTTCCAAATTTGACAGCTATCCGGAATCCATACTTTGTTAACTATCCGGGTTCCAAGATTTTGGGAGTTATCTGGGTTCCAAGATTTTGGGAGTTATTCGGGATTTGTTATTCGGAATTCGCATGCATGTGTAGTTCGGAATCTATATTTATTTTGGCGGGAAAATTATATGGAACATAAGTCGGAATACAATTTGTCAACATTAGTCGGAATGTGTGTTCTATAGTTAATTCGGAATATGATTCCGAATAGTAGTTCGGAATAAAGGGGTTTTGCACTAAGTCGGAAAAAAAACAATAAGTCGGAATAAAAGGGTTTCTGAAAAATGGAAATATTAAGCCAAAACTAATTAAGCAAATAAGCTAAAAATAAGCCAAACAAATTTTTAGAATAAGCTAAATAAGCTACAAATCAAAAACTATAAAAACACTAAATAATCAAAATATTAAAAATCAACTTTAAAAAAAAAATAAACTATTAAGAACACTTGATCAAAATTAAGCCAAACACACAATAAGCTATAAAAAAATAAGCTAAAACATCAACACAATAAAACTATAAGATCAATCAAACAAACATAAAAATTAAACAAACAAGAAAGGTAGAATGAGATGATTAAAAAGCTTGAAATTAAAAGATTAAAGATTAAAGATTTAAAACAAGATTAAAGGACTTACATGAATTACTTGAAAAGAAAGACAATTAAAGTAAATGACAATATGAAAAGGTGCTAGAAAAATAAAGTGGAGAGCTAGTTGTCAATTAGCTAACACCTCCTAATGTGTCATTAGGAGAGTATTTATAGTAGGGGAGTTGTTGGTTGCTTCCTTCTTTCTTTCTTTTCTTTTTTCTTCTCGTCTTTCGTCTTTGACAATAAACTCGTCATTCTCGACTTTGTCTCGGGATTTGTCGGTAAATAAAATGAACTCGTCTTATAATTTCTTCATTAATTAGACTTGGTTCTTCGACTTCGTTAAACTTCCGTCTTTAGACTTTTTAATAGATAAATCTTCAGAATAGGCCTTGGACTTCCGTTCTTTTTGCACTCTTGATCTTTTGACTTCTTCTTTTGTATTTTTCTTCGATAAAAGCCCGTGTTTTCTTCCTTTTTCATATTTTTGTCCTAAAACACAATAAAAACACAAACCACGCATAATTCCGCCTTTTACGACATTAAATACACGTTTTGGTCTTGTTATTATTAGAAATGAATGGTAAAAGGATAAGTGTTTTCACACTTATTAGCATTGAAGAACAAAATGTTGAGCATTTACAAACAAAAAGTTGATCATTTTATTTCCCCTGTTTGACAAACTTTATCACCCTGTTATCAACATCAATCACTGTGGTGAATTGTTTAATAGAATACCACACATTTACTCACAAAAATTACATTTGCTACTAAGTCTCAAAAATACAAAATAATCCTTGAAGTTGACAGACACTAGATGATAAGTGCTCTCGTCTAAGACAGTAACAACTAACATGTTATCTTGTGGTTGAAAAATAATTCCAACATTTTCTCTCGATATGCTAGAGCTGTTTGAATTGGATCTTCGACCTCCAGGCTCATCCCATGAGATAACCTTTTGAATAATAAATAATCATATGAGCAATTCTTTCTAAAAAAATCATATGGATATACAAGCACCAAGAATGTTATATAAACAAATACAACATAAAATTACTAACCTGTAAAGGAAACGACACAAATATACTCCCTAGTCTCCAAACACACCACCTTAGATGGGAACATCAGTTGCACGGATAAAGTTAATAGTGTATGATTCTCGATCGATTCCTTTACTTTAAAACACAACATTTTTTTCAAGAACAATAGGAAGTTTATTCTCTAAACATGTCATTAATTTCAAATATCAATCACTACATTCACCATAAGTATTTTCAATGTCATAAAAAGTGACATTTCCATATGTGATGTGAAACCGTGCTAGGAACCAATGTCATTTGGTTTCATGTATTAGAATGAAGACCTACAAATTTTATAAAACATTTTTTTTAATTCAAGCTCATATATTTTGGTATAAAGATGTAGTTAAAATAAAAAATTACCTGTTCAACATTCCTCCACGACAATTGGTTGATTTCATCCGTTGCATAAAACAGAGGCAACGATTCTTGGATTAAAATTTTAAAAAAGTAACAGCTAGCCATTGACCAATCATGCGATGATTGTCTAAAATGCCACATGTACCATACCCATAGTTCAATGTGCTCTTAAAAAATAACAAAATTAAAATCAAAAAATACATGTTAATCATCCTTTAATGTTATTTTTTATAATTACCTCGTCCATGTACCAACCAACTCGTTCATCATTCAATCCAACAAAACTATCCCAAAAGCTGCGATCTACAGATATGTCATTGCACCAAGCAAACTTGCAACGAGGAATTGGTAAGTTATTCAGGAAAAACTCCAACGCCGAATTGCAAAATATTTTATCAATACTCCAACGCCGAATTGCAAAATATTTTATCAATCTTTTTTTATGGTCGCTTGAGATCCTGTTTTAAAAAAAGGTTAAAAAAAGTAAGAAATAACCACATTAAAGAAAATAAACTTCATAAACATACCTCTTTTCACGGTTGAAGATTCTGGCACATTTTCTTCATAAATCCATCAAGAACGTTCTTCTTATTTCTTAAGGAATCCATGTTCGGTACAGTAGTATTTGGATTTACTTGAATTGTTGACCCTTACCACAGTAACATACCTTCTCTTTGAAACATTCCCAATTTTCTGTAGACCAAGTTGCATGTGACTGGATTTAGATATATCTTTACGGATCATGCGATTGTATTCGTATGACAAGAATTTCATCCTTCTTCTCTGCACATCGGCTACCCTGTTCATTTCAGCCTCTAGATTTTCAGCTTTGGCGCTACCACTTAATTCTACCTCGCTCTTCACAAATCTACGATCCTAGTTAAAGTTTTATTCAAATGTTAGAGTATAGGACCATACAAACTTTTAAAACTTCCTTGTTGAGTAAAAAGATACCTTAGCATCAAACCCGTCTTAAACTTTTACCAACTCCTCCACATGGTCTTTGCTGGCTTTTCCAATTGGAGAGCAATTAAATGAAAAGTAACTTATTTCATCGTCGCTCAAATACTTGTCGCTAAGATCACACTCCTTATTAACACTATGCATTTTATCCTGTAGTTTTAATTCAGGGGGATTATGTTTATTGAACACAATTTATTATGTAAGTCACATTTTTATTGCTTAGTGAGTCTATAGCATTGATTTTTTAATGTAACATTTTTATTAATCTTAGTAATGTTACATAATGAAAAAAATAAATGTACTTATCATTTTTTTCCATTAAAAGTAGTATGGGTTTAACTTTGAACCAATACATATGGAAAATTAAATGTTACTTGGAAGTTTACATAATCATAATAGCATGCATGCATATAACTTCCTGTATGCATCTAATCTGCCTATTCATATTCTTCATTCATTCTATATAAACACCCCATTGGGTGCAATGGATAACTAAAAACCTGATAACAACAATAATATAGAAAAGTTAATATAGGAAATATGTGTTAGAGAGATTAATGTTCGTTTCCTCGACTCGGCTCGAACTGATATCAAATTTATCACAAGACTTATCGTTTTTGGGTAATTATACTTGTTTGGTATCTATGTCTAATTAAACTTAAATGGGGATACTAGTATAGGCTTAAGGAATATAAAAATAAAAGCGCAAATAGTTCACATAAATTTACTCTAAAATGCAATACAATTATACTACAATTTAAAATCTAGATGAAACTTATTAAATCTAAGATGCAACAAAGTTATATTATAATTAAAAATAATTATTCTGAATGCAAAATTAAACTAAATGTAGACACGTAATAACAAGTAAGATGACAAAATTAAATCAAAAAGATAAACTTAAGATTAAAGCGTAAAGCTTTAACCTTTATAGCTTATTAATCTTTTTAGATGATAACGCTTGCAGCTTTATATACTAATAAGCTTAATAATCACAAAAAGGTGTAAATTTATACTCAAAATAAGCTTATCTAAATGAAAAATAATTTTTATAATTTTAAATCTATTTTTTACAACAACAATAATTTTTAAAACTAATTAAAACGATTTTTACAAAAGAGATATTTTTTAAAAAACAATTTAAACTATATTAATCTAATTAATTAAACTAAAACGATTTAGAGGAAAATAAACTTTAAGCTAGATATTTAAAAAGGAAACAACTTTAGTACCCGTTGTCCAAAAAAAACGCTCTAAAAATAATCAACACAACCAACAAAATATGGCCAGTAAAGTACACGGCCTCTCATAACCAACAAAATATGGCCCGTAAAGTACATGTCCTCTCAAATCAAACTAATCAAAAGCGAAACCCGGCTCGTAAAGTACACGGCCTCTCAAATCAAACTCAAACCGCACAATTACTAAACCAATACTTCACAACTTTTGCCAACCTCACCAAACATGATGAATCGATACGCCGAGATCAAAAGAACACAAGAATGGTTAGGATGATAAGCAACAATTAATATTTGATTACTTTGATTACTAATAGATCTAGACTATTTTTTAAGTTTTATAAAAATATTTTAATTTTTAAACTAAAAACTAATAGATCTACACTAATTTATAAAAAAAACTAATAGATCTACACTACTTTTTTAGGTTTTATAAAAGTATTTTAATTTTTAAACTAAAAACTAATAGATATACACTAATTTATAAAAAAACTAATAGATCTACACTATTTTTTAGGTTTTATAAAAGTATTTTAATTTTTAAACTAAAAACTAATAGATCTACACTAATTTATAAAAAGGAAACTAATAGATCTACACTAAAAGTAATTAATTAAAAGGCTAGCTTATTAATAAGTTGTAAGCCTAAGATTAAAACTTATATGATTCAAAAAGCTTAAAAATCTAATTGAACAAATTCATCCACAATAAGCTAGATCTCGAAATATAAGCCCACAATAAGCTTGAAATAAGATAACTTATTTCAAACTTTTATATAAATCTAACTTATTTGGAAAATGTTATAAAAACTAATCCCCGAATATAAGCTAAATTATAAGAAAAAATTAAGAAAGGTAGAATGAGAATAAGTTAAAAGAGATTAACAATAAGCTAAAACATAAACTTTTATTAATATTGAAGAAAGCTTAAAAATAAGCTAATACAAAAGTTGAAAGGAAATATATTTAAAAAACAAGGAATAAAATTGACATTATTTAGCTACCTAAGATCTACATACCAAATAAAGAAAAATGAGGTGCTATTTATAGTTGAAGTAAATGTGCTTGGGGTAGAATAGTCTTTTTATGCTCTTAACCACGTTCTCTTCTTTAACTTGAGGACATCTTGGTCATTTGGTAGGTGATGATGTGTTTCCACCAATAGGATAAAAGATGCTTTTTGGATAGACCAATGGGAGCACTTCACATGGATCACCATCTTCACCTTTTATTTTTCTTTTATCCAAGGGCTCTTGATTAATCTTTATAACCAACTCCACCATCTTTATTCTTCTAGATGGATGTACCTAATTACTCACAAAAGAAACACATATGCTATTTTCTTTCTTTTTAATATTTTTGTGTTAGTTTAAATATAGATAAAATAAAATAAAAATAAAACTAATAAAACTAAGAAAATTTAATTAAAATTAATTATTTCAATACCAAACTAACTATTATAAAATAAAAAACTTTTATTTATTTAATTTTTACTAAGATTGATAAAATATTAAAAGTAGATATAAAATAGTAGAATATGCGAAATGCAAACCGAGACAAGTTACGCGGCAAGGCCGGAACCGTTAGATTCATAATTTTGTGCTCTATTATTGGTCCATATGGTTTGTTAGTAGATAACTTTGCAGTATGGCAGAAATAGTCCTTGTTGTTTGCATTTCTTGATTTTAAGCTTCAAACTTCATTAAATCTTCATCCTTAGCCCTCCAAACTTCATTCTTTTGGCACTTTTGGTCCTTTGACTTTATCTTTGACTTTTTCTTTGATAAATGTCCGTGAAATCCCGTGTTTTCTTCATTTTTGTCCTTTTGTACCTATTGAAAAACAAAACACAAAACCACGCGTAATTCCGACATTTACGTTTATAAATACACGTTTTGGTTTGGTTTTTTCTTGTTTTAAGTGGTAAAAGGATAAGTGTTTTCACACTTATTAAACAAAAACATACACTCTTTATCCATTTTTGAAAAATTATAAAAATGTCTTTATATGCCAAGAGAAACTCATCTGCTGCGAATATTGAAGACTTCCAAGCTAATATCAACAAGTAATGTAGTTATTTTAATAAGTATACTTCTTTTCATTTCAAAAATATAACTTACATTTTGTGTTTCGGATTTCAGGAAATCGCGTGTGGAATCTACACAACATGATGAGCATAGCTACTATGTTCAGGAAGCTGATTTCCACATGCAATGCATATGTGAAGAAGAACAAAAAGAGATACTTGAAAAGCAGCAAAGGGAGCAGCAAGAAAGGGAGGAGGCTCAAAGAAAAGTGTTGCTTGAACAAAGGGAGCAGCAAGAAAGGTTGGAGGAACAAATAAATACACTACTCGAACAGGAGGAAATGGATGAACTTGCAAGGGTTAGAACGGAGCTAGATGAGCAGGAGGAGGATGAGGATGAGGATGATTCTTATTATCATTATGACCCATATGAATCCGAAGAAGAATTTGACATAGATATAAGATGAATTTGTGGAGTCTTACGAATATGATGATTTTCATCTTTCATATGATCCTGAAAAATCTCCCAAGTTTAATTTTTAAATTTATGTTCAATGTTTATTTTCGTTATGCAATTTTTGTTTTTTAATATGTAATGTTCATCTTTAATTGTTAAATCAATTTTAAGAATGTTTAATGCAATTGTCTTTGTTTAATTTAAATAGTAAATTACGATATACCTTTTGCGAAAGTGTAAACTCCTTAGCCTTATCTTTATTGCCTTTTTGTAATTGAGGTAGGACCTGCAAAATGAATAAAACTTAGTTCACAGTAAAATTCCATGTTATGTTTGTACATTAAGTGATATGACCCTTTCAAAACTTACATTAATGATAGTCTCGAGCTTGTGAAGACGTGCTTTCAAGCTCTTTATCTCTTTATGGAGAATCATTAAACTAGTGGTTAATTTCTCTAAAGCCTGAAGACGGTCCTCAACGGAAGGCTCTTTGGTTAGCATATCCCTTGATGACTCTGCATCTTCCTCCTGAGCTTTCCGTGCTTTCATCAGTTTTTTAAGATAATCACCAAAAAGACCTCCATATTCAACAACAGCGGCTCTAGGTGTATACCACTTGAAATAATTGTTACTTCTTTTATACCAACAGGTTTGCAACTCAGCTTTGTTTGGATATATGTCACATACTGAAACTACCCCCTAAAAAATTAAATTAAAATATTAATAAAAAAATAACTTAAATTGTTTACAACAGGGAGAATTATTTACAACAGGGGGAATTATTTACAATAGGGGGAATTGTTTTCAAGGGGGGAATTGTTTTCAAGAAGGGGGGATTGTTTTCAACAGGGGGATTGTTTACAACAAGGGGAATTGTTTTCAACAGGGGGAAATGCAATCACCTGGGGGGGAAAAGGTGGTCATATCGGATTATATTCCTATGCTTGGTCCAGGATATTCCTCTAGGGATCAAATCAGGCACTTGGGTCCACCAAGAAGAACTCACACCTGAAGAATCTAATATCTAAATCTACACTTGGCAAAAGTAAAAATTGTTAGAAAGACCATGTGATGAAAATATTTATTGTTAAATTTATTAAATACTCACTTTGAAAGCAAATACAAATCTAGATAATGCATACGACGGAACTAAGTCGGGATTTCTTTTCAATGATTTATAGTGAGTATCCATATGTCTTGAATGTTTCTAATGGAAGAGTATAACACACGCCAAATGTATTCACCCCAATAAAATCCATTCCTAACTTTAATGTTCTCCACCATCTGCATAAATACATCATCGACAACAGCTCCCAACTCATGGCCCATAAAAATAACTTCCAAAGTTAAAAGGAGACAAACCCTTACAGAGTCTTCGTCTAACAAATTGCTAAAGTGCTAATCATCCTTAATGATACATAGAAGATCATAGTTTTAACAAAATCACCGATCTTCTCAGGTAAAACTCTATCACGGAATGTGATTTCACCAGCCCTAAACTTACCAAAGCTTTGATGGCCAAATTCAAAAGCAGTAATGATACAAAACTCACGACGACCAAAGTGTAATGTAGTACCATTAACGTGATAAATCAAGGGCAGATCATAGTTATCACTGTCTGAAAGTTTCTACTTCTGAAGAATATAATGAATGAGACCATCTTCATTATCAACATACTCTAAATCAAACCAACGAACAAAGCATGTGGACCTAAACAATTCACTCCTTCTTAGACCTAATCTAGCTTTCATCATACGAAAGTAATGGATTTTGCTTTTCATGCAAATCTTCGCATCATATTCCTATAAATTGTAAATTATATACTAAAAAACATTAGTTGTTAGTTGTTACATATCTAATTAACATAAGTAATTGGAGAACATAATAATACAGTGTACTAATTAAGAGTCAATTCATGAAGCTTTGGTAAAAAGATGATTCAAACATGAAAAAAAATGTACCAGTCCATTCATGATGGGTAAATGAAAATAAAAATGGGTGAAAGTTAAAATTATAATGCTAAAACGAGGGGGAATTTGAAAATATAAGGGGGTAAAATGAAAATATAGCACAGATATCTAGAATAAGAAAAAGGGATACTTCTTGCATTTTTCAAAAAAAAGTATTGTACTAAAGTCGAGCATTTAGGGATTGAGCACTGATGGTTGATCACTTGCCATAGGACATGTGTCGCAATTCTGGTGGTGGTGGCCAAATATGTCAAAATCTTTTTGCTTGATCATCCATTGGATGTCAAGTGCTCAACTTGACCATTTTGGTCTTTTTCCCTTAAATTTAACCTACATATCTTAATTTTTTTGTTTAGAGTTAGGTTTGGAAATTTTAGATTCAGGATTAAGATCGAAGTTAGCCTCTTTATATAATAGTATAGATGTAATATATAATACCACAAATCTCTATGAAGGATGAAATGTACTTCTGAAGATCGGTTCGTACTACCCGACCCGTTGAATTGATTTTTGTTGTAAAAAATCAATGTAGCATAACAAAGTCTACTAAGACGATTAATCGTCTCTTAGACGATACAACGTCATTAACTTTGCCGATTTATGTAACATGAACAAACAAATAGGTCAAACATGGTCAACAGAGATAATGGTGGTCAAGGATGGCCAACTTTCTGAAAACCCACAAATCTTGCAGGAAGTACCCAAAACACATGGTAAAGTTGTTTTGATCGCTTATTATAACCCTTTAAATCAATTACATGTTGCGGGGTTTTTTTAATATTGTCGGAAATACCTAAAACTCTTTGAAAATACCAAAAACTTTTTGGAAATGTCCAAATTTTGCCATAAATGCTGATTCGGTTAATCACCGATTAATCTTAGATAAAACGATTACAAGCTATAAGGTGGTTGATCGCCCGGCTAGCGATTCTTGATTTTTACAACCTTTGAAAGAAAATACAACAAACTGCTTTCTAAAATGATACAACGCATCAAGAACTACCCTGACAAGACACTGACAAAAGATTATGACCCCTTACTGACGAGTGGCGCCAACATTCACAAACATATTTATAATTTTATAAATTGGGAGCAAGAAAAAAGGTAAAAATAAACTTCAACTCCTTAGCTCTATTTGTAGACAATAAGAGGATGAGAAACCTAATGAAGAAAGATTATATAATTAAGGAGGTTATATGATTTCTCAATACATAACAACCCTTAAAAGTAGCCCCTAAACTTATATCTTAAATATTATACAATACTGTTCTTACAATTTCAACCTTATTGGTAATAGTTAGCCTTCTTTGATACGCAACAGCTTCAACTAGTTCTTGAACCACAAAGCGAAGACCGCATTCTTCAAGGAACCAATAACAATACCCACTACTAAACTTAGCTCAAATCCTGGCCCCATAGAGTCCATTTGCTATGTATCCTCCTTCGATTCCTAAGTAAGTGTCAAATATTGTGCTTCAATTCACAACAAAGCCCATCAGGTGCTACAATATAGCTTTCCAGCTTACGACACATTCATAAATCAGTACATTATGATTGATCTACCGTGGAAAGTAATTGACCAAACAATAGTGAAGTTAAAATCAACAAAAGCATGTACATTGTATTTATTATCCACAATGAAACCAATCCAGCATACCGACATCCAAAGATGCTATATCAGGTCTTGTGTGGGCTACTTGATACCTATGATTTCGATTGCACATATATATTGACCGTTACTCTTTTTTTCTTCATCATAATTCTTAACACATAACCCTCCGAAGATATCGTAGGGTTTCTCGTGTTGGGTTTTAATAATGAATAAGTATTTTACTAAAGTTTCGGTATTTTAGCTAATTAAATAAAGTAGTTTTAGTTAAATAAAGTCGTTTGAAATGGTAAAGGATCATGTATGATTTAGTTTAGGATTCATCGAATGTTATGGAGAGTGGGTTATAGTTATTTCTGATTTTTAGGAATCACATGTACACACGTCTGATATACTCACATGGCTATATAAGTCCTCCTGTTACTTCAATATAACATAAGCATTAGCAACTCTTCTTGAATATATATAAACAATTTAAACCCATATTGCTGCTTTGATCCGCGTCCAGCAGAGTTGTGTTTTTGGGTTTGAGGGACCGAATTCTACACATGGTATTAGAGCCACAAGGGTTTATACCCGATGGGTGGAGAGCAATAAAGAAAAGATTATATCTAAGGCAACCAGGTAGAAAAAGAAGAGAGAAAGTCAACAAGTTTCTTTATCATGGTGGGTGACCATGAAGAATGCAAAAGGAACGCAGCATGGACCTTTTTGAAATCATAAAATTAGCATGAAGAAGAGCGAAAAAACGCATCACTATAGCACGAGAACGCAGCAAGACGACAACAATAAGATACCAAGAAGTCAGCAAGAAAGTAGCATGAAATCACAACAACAAGAACGAGAAAAAAAACAAAAAAAATGAAAGTCGCACAAGGCAAGAAAGATTGCAAGAGTTGTGTTTTTTTAGAAAAAGAAAAATAGCATGATTTGGTTTCTTAAAGCAGGAAACTAGAAAAGAAAAAAGTTATAGCAAGAAGCAAGACTGAGAAAGAAAGCAAGCAGCAAGGTTGATCATTTAGTGATAAAAAGCAAGAAAGTAAGCAGCAAGGTTGATCATTTGGTGATCAAAATCAAGAAAACAACAGCAAGCTAGCAAACATGAAGGTTGTCGTATAATATGTAGCAAGAGCAGGAAGGACAACCATAACAAGCATAACATTTCGTGTTTGTAGCAAGTAGCAAACAAGAAACAGTCAACAAGTAAGAGTCGGCAATCAAGAGTCGACAAGCAAGAGAGTCGACAAACAAGAGAGTCGACAAGCAAGCAAGAATCGATAAGCAAGAATCAATAAGCATGAAGCAAGAACGAGATCAGGAGGTGCACTTACGGGAAGACGAAGAGTGAAAGTTCGTGTCTCATATCAAGTATGGAGTGGTGATCACAATAAAGCACGTAGCAAGACTTGTTCCTGTGTATGTACTAGAGAAGCAAAGTACGAAGAGACCGAGCATATAGTATGTGACTGAGACCTTGTTTGTGATTATGATCGCAAGAGACAAGACCAGGACAGATTCAAGATTAAGAAGGTGAATGTTGGGTTTTAATCTTGTATAAGTATTATACTAGAGTTTTAGTATTCTAGTTAATTAAATAAAGTAGTTTGAAATGCTAAAAGATCATGTATGATTTAGTGTAGGATTCATCGAATGTTAAGGAGAGTGGGTTATAGTTGTGCCTGATTTTTAGGAATCACATGTACACACGTTTGATGTACTTACAAGTCTATATAAAGCCTCCTGTTACTTCAATATAACATAAGCATTAGCAACTCTTCTTGAATATATAAACAGTTTAAACCCATATTGTTGTTTTGATTGACGTCTAGAGTTGTGTTTTCGGGTTCGAGGGACCGAATTCTACATCCCCTACCAGAATCTGAACTACAACATTTGTAAACTTGAATTATGACACCCCACAGAGTATCACTTTTTTCAATCAATCCATACCAAGCATATTTTTCCTTTGATTCATCCGAAAAACACTTGGTAACCAAAATCTCAGCCTTGTTTTTACATAACAATAGCCAAACAATAATCGAAAAACAACAAAGTACACATCCACAAAATAAGAAACTTCAAAGACAAATATATCCATCCTAGAAGCCCTGATACGAAATCCTTTTGGTGAGAGTCTAGATCTATGTGTCTTCAAACTACACTTACTATTCTATTTACGTAGATATCCAATAGTTAACGAATCCACAAGACCATTTCCACAACGACTGCACGGGGGCGAACCACACCTGATTCAATCATTTCTCTTGTTTCGACTCTTTCCGTGATGTATGATTCATTCTTCTAGAACCTTTTGATACCTGTTGTTGAAAAAAAAAATATAACAAATCGGTTTATTAAGCGAAACCACGAGTCAAAAACTACTCAAACTAGACCTTGACAAAGAGTTATGATCCTTTAATGCCCAGTGGCACCGACACGCACACGAGGTAATTACACTCAAATTGTTATTAAACATGATCAAGAAAATATTGTACAAATAAACCTCACCCTTTCATTTCTATTTATAAAGAATGAGGGGGGGAAGGGGGAGGAAACTGATCATTGATGAACAAGAAATATACATTTGAGTAAATAGGGAGGTTTTCTTAATACATAAACTCTTCAAGTTTGAGCTAAACTTCAACTAGCCCTTAAATTTATATCATAATTCTTACACTCTAATATTTTAGAAAGCCTCAAAATCAGACACCTTAAAGAAACTACCGAGCCTGCAAATTGACTTTATTGTATATGTTAGATATTCTTTAAAGTTTTAATTTTTAAATTTAACCTTTTATTCTTATAAAAACCACATTTATTCAATCATTTTTCACACGCATTAAACTCATAATTCTCTAAATTATAATTTTTATACTATCTAAAATTATGAGTTCCCTACATTCGTGGACAACCGAGGAGGAGGTAGCTTTGTGTAAAACGTGGGTAAACGTTTCAAAGACGTTGATTTTAGGACGAAGTCAGAAGACGAAATCGTTTTGGTCGGAGGTACTTAAGTACTTTCATATCAAAATGGGTGATTGAAAAAGAAGTAATGACAGCGTTATCAGTAAATGAAAATGTGCGATTCGTCCTAAAGTTGGTCAATTTTCTTCGATTTATAGTAATGTCTTACACAGGAATCCAAATGAGACTTCTGAAGATACTGTTTATCAAGAAACCGCAATCGAATATCGCACTATTTATCATTCGGATTTTGGATACTATTAATGTTGGAAAATTTTGAAACAAAATCCCGCATGGAGTACGATTGAATTGCCACGATTTGTTAATCTAGGAGTTTAAGTTTTTGAGTTTTACAATTATTATTATTATTATGAATTTTTTTTGTGTAATGTTTTTTTATTAAACGTAATGTTTTTATTAAATGTAATGTTTTTTTATTCAATGTAATGTTTTAATTTATTGAAAAAAAAGAATTAAATAGGTAACCTTTTATGGTAAATAGGTCGTTGTAAATGATGATCGGAAAAAAAAGTTGATGTAATAAAAAAATAAAAATCACGCTAAATTGTTGTGGATAACGTATATAGTGATAAAACCAATAGGTAGCAAATAAATTGGTCACAAATAATCGAATTTTCTAGTGTCTTTACCTTTAAAATAATTGTCTTTGTCTCGATCTATTTTTTTATATCCAAAATATTTATGTGTATTTATCTCTATTCCTATTTTCCGACCATGACCACTAATAATTATGTTTATCAACTTTTTTTTAACTAATTTTAGTACCCGTGTACGTACGAGACTTAAAAATAAATGATAAATTAAGTTGTAATTTCGTTATTGCGATTTTATGTATATTATATATATTTTAAAAACATTTAATGTTTATATGTTTAATTATATTTTTTACTGTGCATCATGTAAATTAATATAAACTCGTCTCAATTTTTATTAATCGAATTTCATACTCTTTTTTACTTTGATATTTTATTGTAAATAATTTTATCTTAATTATTAATCAACAAACAAGTTACATCAACCTTACACTTACATTATTTATTAATTCATGATTTTGTAATGCTTAATATTATTCCATAAAACAATATTAAAACTTGAATATTTAAATAGTTACGATCCTTATGTACCCACGAGTTTTAAATGATTTTTCATTATATGATAATATTAATTGATATTTTGAATAAATATTTGTTGCACAAAGGATATAACTTTGTTTAACATAAATATTAGATATCATTTTCTAAACATTATGCGTTTAGTAACGAATAACGACCTGAAAAAATATATTTTGTTGTAGTATATAGAATCTCATTTATTTATTTTCATCTCTCACCGATATTTCAGGTTCGCATTCATTTTGATATTTATATTCATGTTAATAATAATTTACGTAAATTGCATTGTTTGACTTTGTTAAGTGTCAAAATAGAAATATACAATAATTTGTGTTTTTATATGAATATTTATAATCACGTGATTTGTTAATTTTTAATATAACATATATGTTGTATTTTTAAAATATAAATTCTAGAAGGTATAAAGTTTAAGGAGGTATTTTGTTTATTTTATAAAATTACTCAAAAATATAGAAAATTATAAGTTTACACTTAAATCCAATAATTAATTTATTTAAAATTTAACTATTAAAGTTTTACTAATCTCCTTCTTTTTTAAAGTTTTTATTTTCATAAATTTAACACATATATCTTTGTGTGTTTTTATCAAAATCCTCCATCAAATTTTTTAATTTTGATTAAATTAAATTCAATTTTGACTTTTTCTTCCACCAATCACGTCAGTTGATTTTGCTTATGTGTCAAAATCAAGCAATATGATTGGTTCAATTGTTTTTTTATAACCTCCATTTTTCACTAATAATCTTAAATAATATAATTTTTTTATTATATAAAAGATTTGTACTACTTCTGTTTTAAATAAATGTTTATTTCTATTTTAAAAATCTGCTTTTTCAACTTTTTACTTTGATTATTTTTATATATATTATATAATAATTGATACAAAATATATGAATAAATATAGTTTTAAATATATTTTCGTTAATATATAATTTTTCTCAAGTATTAGTTAATACAAATAAATATATTTATGATTAAACTTTTAGGAAAAAAAAACTTAAAAAATTAAAATCCGACAGAGGGAGTAATAAATTGATTCAAGGTTTGGTGGATTTTTGTTGGTTTTGGATGATTCGTATAAGTTTTGAAAGTGAGAATGGGTTAAGAACAATGTTTTGAAATCCGGTTTTTAAATTGACTCGGTTGAATCATCGGGTTTGGGTCAATCCGGGTCGATCTGAGTTAACCCTTCGGATCGATTCGTGTCAACTCGGGTTAATTCGGTTTTCTAAAAAAATTATTTATATTTTTAATAATTAACAAAAATTATATATAAAAATCATAAAGATTTTCGTATATTAAATATATAAATTGTTTACCAACCAATATAATATGTAAAAATAAAATTTCGTCGCAGATAAGTAAAATTTACATATTAAAAAAAAAACTCGAAAAAATCGAAACCCGTCCGGGTCTCAAGAATCGGGTTGACCCAGGTCACCCTAAACCCGACAGGTCTACCGGGGTTTTGAAAATATGAAACCCGGGTCAATATGACATTTTTTTCGACCGGAACTGGGTCAATCGGTTGACCTGGCCGGGTCGACCTGAGTTTAAAAACATTGGTTAAGAAGAGTTGGTCAGATTTTCTCATCGGGTTTTATTGGACCAGACAATCTTTATCTTATCACATCTGAATTTTATTAAAAAAACAAAAAAAATATATGTTATGTATGGTCGCGTTTGATTGGTTAAACATAAGGATGACATCCGTGGGTAATGGGTACGAGTTTTTCAGACCAGTCACTCACTCACGTGGATTTTCTCACAACCATCACCCACCCATTACCCACTAGTCGGTATAATTTTCTACCCATACTAATATCCTTGGGTATTTGTTACCCGTGGCTAAACCCATGGGTAAATGCAATGAAACAAAATCGTAAAACCTTATATGAAAAGTAATTATGAAAGTGTGATCCAAGAAACCCAATTAAGCCTACTATCTATAAAACTACGAAACTAGAATAGGTGAATAACTATTTAGATGTGTCTAAGGACTAGAGGTATGTCGTGTACCTGATAGAGTGAGTATGCTATGTTATAAGACCAAGAGGTACGGTGATGCCATTTTTGGCGCCATGCCTTACCAGCCAACAAAAGATATGGCGCACCACACCGGCTTTCGCGCTATAGGGTCTCGCGTCATACTTTTCAGCCCACAAAAAGTAACACTCTGGATTTTTTTATATATAATAAAGGGGTATATGTAGACCCATCACACCACCTTTTAGTCATATGGCACCACTTTTCTTACGTCTTACCACTCCCCGTAAAATGTAGTGCCATCGTCATTCTCGTACCATAGCGTACGTGGCAGCACTTTTTGGTTATAACACCACTTGTGGCTATGGCACCACACCACGGTACCTTGTGCTTTAAGTGTAAAACAATAGTAGTATATATGTAGGGCTAAGTACAAATATGGACACAAGTACAATACATGGTCCCCTACCCAGACTTTTTTTTTCAAAATTCCAAAAAAAGACTTGTACTTTTAATCAACTGATCAACCCACTTAAAATTTTGACACGTATACAACTGATAAACCTTTTTTTATTCACAAATACAACTTAAATTACAAATATACCTTCATCTTTATCTTTTTATTCCCACCCTTACCACTCCATCACCACCACCACTACCAACCTACCACTTCATCACCACCACTACCAACCTATTATTTCATCACCACCACCACTTTAATAATCTATACAAAAGGCACTACCAACTCTAAGCTTTCAACATCAACACTAGCACGAATTTCAACTTGGACGAAGTAACTAAGAGCATCTCCAATGACAAAAGCCATCAAAGACTTTTCACTATTCTAAAAAGCTATTGATGAAGTTTTTTTGCATTGCAACAAAGAGTTTTTGCAAGTGTTTTTACAAAGACTTGACAAACACCAAGTTTTTTGTAAAAGTATTGCCTATAAATATGTTTTGCATTTAATGTAATCAATGCAAAAAGCTTTTGTGTTTTTTACCATTGCATATGCTCTAATAAACTGTATTAATCTGCAACCTTGCATCTTAAAGATAATTGAGCTAACAGATTTCATGTATTGGTAAGAGAGTATCGCATAAACTCCAAATTTACATTCAGGCACTTATTTCTTTGAACATCATTTATCAATAACCAAATTAGAGCATGATGCTTCAATATAAACACATATGGAATTGTTTATATTCTAATTGCAGAAGATACTATGATAACATGGAAATCATTATGTGAATAGTCAAAACAGATAACTTATTATATATCCATCTCACGAATAAATACAACCAACATATTTAGTGCCGTAGTATAAAATTTCAAAGTTTTTTACTCACTGTGGATATTACAACTTAAGGAAAAGGATAATTAAACATAGATCCACACCCCCGTCAAGAGATGTAAGTCCACCTAGTGTTTAGAACGTCTGTATATTACTGTATATTCATCCGATCTAAATACTATCCGGTGAACAAGAAAAAAGTTAATTACAAAGGGAGGAAGCCTTCACCCACAAGAAGTCCAACAATTAGGACAACGAGGCCGCTGCCGATAGCTTGAGTTGGAGACATGTATGTCTGTTGATATGCAGAAAGGGTGATTCCTACACCTGCACCGTCCAAGATGGAGTGGTAGGTTGGTAGTGATGGTGGACGGTGGTGATGAAACAATAGGTTGGTAGTGGTGGTGATGAAGTGGTAGGTTGGTAGTGGTGGTGGTGATGGAGTGGTAAGGGTGGTAATAAAAAGATAAAGATGAGGGTATATTTGTAATTTAAGTTGTATTTGTGAATAAAAAAAAGGTTGATCAGTTGTATACGTGTCAAAATTTTAAGTAGGTTGATCAGTCGAATAAAAGTACAAGTCTTCTTGGAATTTTGAAAACAAAAGTCTAGGTAGGGGACCATGTAGTATACTTGTGTCCATATTTATACTTAGCCCATATACGTATTAGTATGAATACATTTATTTTTTTTAGCACAAAAAAAGATAAACTAAATTATTCATAAATATGTATTTTATGATTTGATCTTTCATCTTTATTTTATGGTTTAGAAAATGGAATAGTCTTTTTTAGTTTAATGTGTTTTGTCGATAGTGGTAGTTATTATGATTTACAACATCGCCACAAGTCACAACTATCTAAGCACCAATAAGTATATTGTTGGATACACTCGTGAGTATATCAAATGGGTATAATGGGTTTACTTGTAATGGATATTATGGGGTTTACCCGTGACCGGTATACCATACCCGTCATCCGATGAGTTTCAATTTTTATCCAGGGTGAAAAATGAGAAAATTACCTACCTATTTACATGTAGATACTCGTAAATTATGAATTTTTTTCTCACCCATTGCATCTCTAGTCAAACATTGGACATAATTCAAGCTTTTTATCCAAAATCAAAAGCGTCCTAACCTTCTTAGATATTAAATATGCCTAGCTCGGGTTCGGTTTCAATCCATTTGCACCCTGTAAAAATTGTGTGATACTATTAAAGTGAAAAGTAGCTTTGGTTTTCTTTTCTTCTTCTGGTACTAGTATACCATGTAGGTCTCATGATTTTATGGCACACATTAGCTGTGTGCTTTTACAATTCGTTCAAAGAAAATATTAGGCATGCATGCTTATGTTGACTATTACTAAGTTAATTATTGGGTCAGGTTATAAAGAACCCCCAAAACTCCCGTCTATACTCCCCTGATTTTTTATTTTTTTTATTTTTTTTATTTTTTTTTTATTTTTATAATTTTGGTTTTGTTATAAAACTATGAATCGGAAAATACGGAATCAAAAAACTAAAGTTTAACAGGTCAAAACTGTTAAACTGATAAAAATACAGAACAGAAACTGATAAAAATCCTGTCCAGAAAAAACCTGAGAGACAAAAAGTACACAATTAGTGTACTTTTTGTACTTTTTTTTTTTGGTAGGGGTACCAATAGGGGTACCCTTAATTATTGGGTTCGTACAAGTGGAATTATCCTTCAATGCCATACGTCCACGTTTAATATAGTTCATACTTATCCCTTTGGTTTCTTTCTTCTGCTTGTAGTCAAACATGGAGTCAAATCAGAAAGTCAGCTAATAAGCACTATGTGTGTTAAACACAAGTTAAAAAGAACAAATCTTTTCTCCTCGTTAGCCAAATGGTTTATAGACCATCCACTTTGATTATAAGTCGTATAACACGATCCGTAAATAAATCTTGTCCAACTAATTTGCTTTGATTACATTTTGTAGTATTTTAGTGCGTGCTAAGTGGATTATGATCCAAACCATCATCAAAAGGAGCTTTACTAAGAAAGTAAGTTGAAATTTCTTGTGCCGACTATTTTTTGACTTCAGTTTTTCTCACATATTTTACCCATAAGATTCTTTTGGCCAGCAAATACCTTTTTGTTTTTTTCCACATACCATGCACAATAACACATTACTTTTTCAAATGTCACGACGTAAGCACATTTCTTACTTATCAAAGTCGTGATTCGAATCTACGATCACTTGGAGCATTTCTTATCTTAAAACTTTTTTAAAAGGTTAATGCCTTAAATTCTTTGCACATCATTTTTTGAGTTTTAGTAAAACAAAGTTAATAAGCTTAGGATAACAGAAAAATGTGAGGTAATCAATGGTAAAGTGCCACACTTGACGTTTTTGTCCCTCCGTTTTCCTATTTATCTCAGTTGTCCTGACAATGTTGTCTTATTTTTTCATATTTTTTTACGCTTGACGAATTATTTCACCAATTGTCCTATTTCTTTTAGTGCCCTGAACCAATATGAAAAAAACATGATTTTTACGAATTATAGTGAACATGAACATCTCGTGAATTTCGAAATGCAATGCTAATATATTACAGTAAATTAAACCCCTGAATACCTGTGTACACCATTCTTGTTTCCACTTTAAATACATCTGTATATCTCTTTTTTCTTTTTCTTTTTTTTTTTCTAAAAATGGTTTTTAATATTAGTGAATAAAGATGGTCCGGTTTACTTAACAAAAACAGGTTTAAGATCCATTAAAATTTCATGTAATTGCTATTTTAAATGGACAATCAATAAAGCATAATATTCATGAAGATTTTATCATTCTAATATGATATTAGAGACCAATCCCGTTCCTTAACAAAAACTTCACTATCCCTAAATCAGCCTCACCAAAAACTTGGTAACCATTTGCCGTATTTTTCTTCTCACACCAATCCTTCTTCTTCACCAGATTCATAAAAACCCTAAAATAAAAAAGCAAACATGACTGTTGCTGCAACAAGAAGAAAGAAAAAGAAAGATCAAACGTTATATCTTTGTGAGTTTGTAACATGTGGTGGGTCTAATCTTACAAGCAATGAGCCTAATGTTTGACGACCGAAAATATGATAAAGTATATCCCTAGAAAATAAAGAAGTCGGGAAGTGGTTGATATGTTTCTTATTTACATCTATTTTTATCTTATTGTTTTTGTTTCAGTCTAAACAAAATATCTTTGGTTTTTTTTTAAATTTTAATTTTAAGAGAATATTTTGGTTATTCCCCGTTACAAGATGCTTTGGTTATCTGTAAAAAATGGAATATTTTGGTTATCTTTCGGATATTTTGATTATCCGTAAAAAATGAGGACACTTTATATCCGTAAAAATTTGAGATACTTTGGTTATTCTTCTTATATATTGGTTATGCGTAAAAGAATAAGGACTACGGGATACATTGGGTTGTCCTGTTTTATTTTTTTCATTGTTTTATTTTGGTTTTTAACTTTTTTTTCTTCAGTCCGAACTTTTGCAATTTCGTCGTTGAGAATACGAGGAAATATTAGTGGATAAATATAGCCCGACCTAGTTTAGAGGTTTAAGGTCCATTAGGATTTCATGTAATCATCATTATAAATAGACAATCAATAAAACATAATATTTATAAGGGTTAAAATGAAACTTTGTGAAATAATAAGGTTAGAAAGAATTGAAATTCGTGGTTCGACATTAATTTGTTTTACAAGTGGGTCATCTTCTTCATCCAACCAAACTCTCCATTTAAACACACTCAGTTTCGTCTGAATTTTATTCTTTCAACAATAACTAATTATTTAGAATGTACAATTTATGATGGGTGAGAAACACATATCAAGATAACCATATTAACCCATAAAACACGGAAGAAATACACATTAATTCTTGTGAAAAGACGGAATTATGCGAAATTTGCTTGTTTTTTAAAGGGTTAATATATACGGAGGTTACTAACGTTTCCAAAAAAGTGCGCCTAAGTTACTAAACATTCATTTTGTTCACTTAGGTTACTAAAGTTAGGAAACATAAATTTTAGGTTACTGAATATTAGTTAACATGTAAAAATGTGATATTTATGTTACTTAACTTGTAAAAACATGTCATTTAGGTCACTTAACTTATAAAAAAATATGCGTTCAGGTTACTCGAATTAACACTAAATTATAATGGTGTATAGTTTAGTAAAGTTTAGTAACTTGAGTGAACGAATTGAAACGTTATTACTTTAGGCGCACTTTTTTGTAAACGTTAGTTACCTACGTATGTATTAACCCTTTTTAAAATGTGTAGGCAAAAAGATACGTTTCAAGACAAACACAGCTTTCCATGGATTATTGAAGATAAAGACAAAATAGAGTGCACAAGGGCCAAAAGTGATCATGGCATGAAGTTCAACGGCGAGTGTTGCTATTTGATGAAGCTTCAAGGACTATTGATTACCATTTGTCAAAGTTCAAGACTATTTACTACATACTGCCAAAATGTAATAAAGTTGAAGGGCTGAAAGTGCACTTTTCGAAAATATATTACAAAGGAATGAAGTTGCTACAGTTTTTAAAAACTAGAAGGACTATTCTTGTCAATTGTGGAACTTTTGGTTAGTGCATTACAGCTGGTCCAATAAGAGAAGAAGCTTTGGTGTTACATGGATTGCCACGCACGCTGTTTGTCACATCAGATTTGGATATATTATATACAGTTTTGATTGTGATCCAAAGATCTACAATTTCACCAATTGTAAAATGCTACGTCACTGAGTTTTTCTAAAAGAGATTGAGGGAGTTGTAGTGCATTTCAAGGATCAGGGCAAGAAGCAAAAGTGGACGTCTCAGCATAATAAACATCCTTGGAACCTTTAATTGAAATCTAATCAAAAAAAGAAAAAAAAATCCCTAATTCTGGCAGATTGGGATGAACCATAATGCCAGGTGTCAGTTTTCGATTGGCCAAGCCACGTCGCGACTCATCCTCACCTCTTCATTCTTCATCTAAAAATAGCCAATTTCTATTCACCTTGTATTCATTAGATATTTTAGACTAATTTTAGGAGTAGAATTTTTACACACAGCTCTACTCTTAAGAGTTAGTTACTTAGTTATAGTTTCGGTTTAGGTTCAGTTGCAACAAATTTGTACACATTCTCCTTACCCTTGTATACAAATCATTATCTTTTACCCTTAATCCTGTTCATTTTCTATACCTGCTATTGTTCTTCAATCATATCATGGATTTCTTATTGATGTTTTGCGATGATGTTTGTGATGATTAGTTGTGTAATAACGTTCCATAGATGATTCATGTTAGAAAGTTAGCTTTGCAGCAGGATATGTTCATAACAGATCAAGCTTCTGATGGAGTTTTAGATTTTAGGTGTTGTTAGTTGTATGATTTTGATAGTGTATAAGTTTAATTATTCCTCTTGAGCTTAATCGTCAACAAAGGACAGGCTTGGATAACCAGGTTTCATCTCTTTTGCTTTTTTTGCATTAAATTTAGGTGCAATTTGCTCTAGTCTGTTCTAGTTGTTATCCTTGTTTTAAATTTGTGTTATTCTGCTCTATTTGATCTGTTAGTGGTATATTTCAACCTGCTTTCAGTTAAAGTACAGTAGTTTATCGATTTCCTTTGTTTAAATTTCATCAGCTAGCGTTAATAAGTGTTTGGATTAGTGATTTGTGAGTTTGTTGGTTGACGTTTTGTTAAGTGTTCGTTATGTCTTCAATGTGTAGCCTAAATCAGTGATAATTCAGTCCTCTTAAAGTCAGTTAATATAGTCAAAAAGGTAAATGGCTGCTAATACTTTGGGTTGATTTCTAGTTTGAAAAGTAATTTTCAATTCCTTATATTTTTGTGCTTGTTGAACATTAGAGTAAGAGCCTTAGTCATTTGATTAGCTTAAACTAGTGCCTTGAAGTTTGTTTTCGTGAGTTTTGCTTATATCTTATTGTATAAGTAGTCAAACAACTTAGAAAGTTGCTTATCACAATTATTTTCATTAAGTATTTTTCATTCATGCTATCTATTTTTTTATTCAGTCATTTACATCTTAATGTCTTTTGTAAAAGATAGTTTATATTCATCCTAGAGTCTTAAGAAGTTATAGAATTTTAATTTTACAAAAGTCAACTTTGGTCAAGATAAGCTCAAAAAGTTCACTTCAGCCTATTGTCCTCAAACACTTTATTCTTTTAGCGAATTTTGGATATTCTTGGATGAATCTCACTTTTCTCACCCCATTGTTACTTTCTGAAAATCTCAAGTAATAAGATTAACTTGTACAAGTTCAAAATAATCAAATAAGCACTTATAGCTTATCACTGCTTATAAAAATACTTTTGGCTAGGTAATTTTCAGTTTGTAGCATTTTGGAACAAGTCTCAGCTTATTTGGACGAGTAATAACCAGTCTTATCTTAAACTAGAGCTTGAGCCCGTTTTTAGGATTAATTTCTATAGATTTGCACTTTAGTCCCTAGAGTTTGTTGGAAGTTGTAGTTTCTTATTAATTGGTTTAACTTCTATTAATTTTCAATAACAACCCTGTAGTTTGTTATTTTGTTCATTTTCAGTTTTATTAGTTACAATTAGTTACAATTTACTTTTCTAGTCCCTAATCTTTGGCAGTTTTATATTTTTAGGTAGAATTGTTTCATTTTTCTTGATTACTTGTACTTTATGCTTAGATAACTGTACGTGCAACATGTTTGTAGATTAGTACGTATACGCATCTAGTTAATATTTTTACATTTCTTTGTGCTTTGTGCTAGTAAAATAGATACCAAAATTACGAACTAAAACCAAAAACAGTTATGTCTTACATTATAAACCGGAGGTCAATTCAATAAGATTCGAGAAGAAAAATGATATACTATAAAATGAACATTAAAATGGCGCCACTGCGGTTCTTATCATTACAATTGACGGTTGCTTTTGAGACGTATTGGATTTTGGGATCTGTTCATTTTGTGAACGTTATTTTCTTTACAATAAAAAAAATATAAAAGTTAAAAAATTAAAAAATATATCAAAAAACAATTTCTTTCCTAATAATTGCAACAAAAAAATAAAAATCCAAAAGTAACTCTTTCCTAAGAGTTATACCAAAAATATTACATACATATTACATTTTCTACTTCGATTTCTCTCACGCTTTTCTTATGAATATATTCTCTTATTAAAAAAATAAAAAATACAAAAATATTTTCCTTTATACTATTATAAGTAAATATTATGTATACGTATACGAACAACCAATACACCTACTACCATAAGAATTGCATTGCATTACCCCGTTTTTGGCGGCGTTCCAGTGCCACTTACGTGTATCGATCAAACATAATTAAGGCACAATAGATAAATACTGCAAGCTATTTGATCTAGAGAAAGAATCCACTGTGTGGGGGGTATAAGGAGAGTGTATTTCACATTCGAAAGGAGAAGGCTCTTAATTGCTTCGCGTCGCCTCGTTCCTCCGCTCCCTTGTGGTTCTTTCAAAGGTGATAGCAATGAGTGGTGTTCCACCGAATTAGTATTACATATATACTTTCTTGTGGATATTAATTATTGAACCTCAATTGGGTACTCAATCCCTCTCAAAGTCACCAAGGGCAATACCCTTATTCCTCGAGTTTAGTTGTGTGCGCACATGAGTGCGTGCACACATACCGCGTGGTGTACCTCGTCCTTCAAAGAGGACTAACAAAAATACCATTTCTCAAGTTGATCACGAGAATCGCTCTTTTGACACTGCTAATGTGAACATGGATAATTGACCTGTGTGGGAGATCCTTCAATCCTATGTGTATGGAAACGTGGATGCTATCGTGATACCTGCCATACCCGCCAATAACTTCGAGCTCAAGACTGGGATCATTCAGATGGTATCTGCTATACCCTTTTTTGGTCGTCCCATGGATGATCCTCATAACCATATTAAGCGGTTTTTATCACTGGGTAATAATGTGAAACATAATGGTGTGTCACCTGAGGTTGTTAGACTTATGCTTTTCCCCTTTTCTCTAGAGGGGAAATCTAGGATATGGTTGGATATGGAACGCTCTAATAGCATACTTACTTGGGATGATTTGAAGAAAAATTTTGTTGACGAGTTTTTCCCACCTTCACGAACCACTGCTTTAAGAAATCAAATAATTGGTTTTCAACAAAAAGATCTTTAAACCTTTAGTGAAGCTTGGGATAAATTTAAGGAGTTGTTAAGAAAGTGCCCTAATCATGGTTTTGACTTAATTCACCAAATCACCACTTACTATAATGGTTTGAGATCTAGTGATCAAAATTCACTTAATTCTGCTATGTGTGGGAATATTCTTGTTAAGTCCACACAAGTTGCTTGGGACATAATTGAAAACAAGTCAAAGGTCCCTAGTAGTAGAGCTAGAGATCAAGTGGCAAGTGCTAGTGGAGTGAGTGCTCCTATTTCAAATGAATATTTTCAAATGGCTAAAGAAACTAATCAAAAGCTTGATAAACATTGTGAAGCAATTTATATGAGCAAAATTGTGAGCACTCCTCCTACTAACACTATCAATGCCATGCAAGAACAATGTGAGACTTGTGGTGGACCTCATTCTTACATGAATTGTGATAAAGTATATAATCCACCCCAAGAATTCTATGCTTATAATGATGATGGGAGGACACACTTTAAACCTAATATCAACCCTAACCACTTGTCCTACAAGTCTATCAATTACCTTGCTCCACCTGATTTTCCACCCCACCTCCCACCCTAACCCCAAGGTCCAAATAACCAAGTTCAAATTAAGGACAAAGGTCAAAATAAGGGAAATTTTCAAGGAAATGCTAATTTATGGGGTCAAAATCAATTTCAATGAAATAATTTTCAAGCTCCAAATCAAGGGTTTCAAAACCAAGGTTTTCATAATCAAGGATTTAATCAAGGATCTCCACCTCCAAATGAATTTCAAAACCAAGGCTTTAAAAATCAAGGGTTTAATAATCAAGCTAATCAGGGGAATAATCTAA
The DNA here is from genome assembly GCA_025667525.1 of Glebionis coronaria. Lineage (NCBI taxonomy): Eukaryota > Viridiplantae > Streptophyta > Magnoliopsida > Asterales > Asteraceae > Glebionis > Glebionis coronaria. Next base: position 168,870,635 of record CM046876.1, on the reverse strand, counting down.
TAGATATAATTCTTAAGTTGTTTCAAGAAAGTGAGAAGAAAAGACAAGAGACTGATAGAGAAGTGAAACAACTTAAGGAAGAGAAACGTGCTTTTCAAAATAAACTTTTGCAAACCCTTAGACCTCAAGGTGGATTGCCCTCTAACACCCAAACCAACCCTAGAGCCAATGTCCATGCCATCACAACAAGGAGTGGAAAAACCACTTTGGGACCTTGTATCTCTCTTCTAATAAAGGAGAGACAAGGCCCAGAGGCAATAATGATTTATATTCCCCCTTCGATGACTCATCTCACTACCACTCCTTGTGACATTCCACCTTTTACTGGCCCTATACTATCTGAGATCGCACCTGAGGTCATGCCTAAGCAGAGTCCTCCAAAACCCTCTCCTCAACCTTCTACCCAAAAACCCAGTGTCCTATACCCTTCAAGGCCGAGGAAGGAGAAATTGAAAAATAAAGATGATATTCAAGTTTCTAACTTTTTGAGAATGTTCAAACAATTTAATATCAATATCACTTTTGCTCAGGCTCTTGCTAACATGCCCCAATTTGCTAAACTAATTAAAGACCTTTTGTGAAACAAGGAAAAGTTGATTGATGTGCCTAAAACTTCTTTGAATGAAATGCTCTGCAGCCTATTAAAGCAATTTCCCTTAAAACTTGGTTACCCTAGGAGATTCTTAATACCTTATAACGTTCTTGGGGTGGAAAACTGTATGGCCTTAGCAGACCTAGGAGCCAGTATTAACTTGATGCGCTTATGTGTATGGAAGAAACTATCACTTCCTGAGCTTACCCCCACTAAGATGATATTGGAGTTAGCTAACTGTAACACCCCCATTCTACCTTGACGCAGCGGAATAATATTTTTAGGGGTATTACTTCATGATATAAAAGCATAGTAATTGAAAAACAACTCAAAAGAGCGTTTAGATAAACTTTATTTATTCTTTATAAATTATCATTCAAAATCATAGATTTTCAATAAAACAACTTTACATACTCTGTACATCATAGGTTCTCTAGATCTAGAAAATATGTTTGAATGACAAAAACTTCCAAGACTAGATCTCTCTACGTCATCAGTATGCTACTCCATCCTATCAATTTCAATACCTGAAATATATGTTTAACGTCAACACGAATGTTGAGTGTATCCATAGGTTTAAAAATCATTTTGAATACAAGATCCTTTTTCCTGAGCCACGTTGATATTTGCTCGTAAGTTTAAATAATAAATGAATCAGTTGCACTAGGCTTATGATACCGCGACTAGACATAAAAACCAACACTTTGCCCTTATTAGGAAGTCTGTGAAACTATACTGTATAGCAACATAAAGTATGCATGTTCGACCACTGAGGTGCTAGCAAGTGTGACTTGCCCAGACAGGAGATATCAGTCTCCAATAGTACTATTTATGATATTCGCGCTCATTCCTAGAAATGATTAGCGGTTCATAATTAAAAAGGGACTTTCATAGGCAGCAATAAACATAGTGTCAATGATCATATCTGAGAAGCATACCAAAAATACTTGTATTCCAGTTTAGCATATATCCCCCTCACGGGTTTTCAAATCATTTGAAAGTAGCTAACTTTAGTGAGGCTATGAACTCACCTTATGTCCAGTAATCTTGTCAGGTTTATGTCACACACAACAACTTGAGCTAACAAACAAGAACTTGGTCTCACACCAACCTGGTTTAACACATTTGGTATAATATTAAGTCTTTGATTATAGGTTCAAAATTCTTGTGTATTAGTTATGCATTCTTTAACTTTATTTAAAGTGGTAGTATTTTATCATTGTTTGGGCCATCATACTCAAAAGCCATTCTATAAACGTTTGAGGAACGAGGGCACTTTAAATCGTAAACCCAACCACTCAGTCAGAACGTAATATCAAGATGGAACATCTTTGTACAAAGTTCTCTACTAACATGACACATATTAATATAGGTATGTTCTTTAATATTCACATCTTTTATCCTTTAGTTTCCTAATTGGCAAAAATAGTCCTTATACTTTATAATAATTTAGAAAATAGGTTTTATCACATAGTTTTTATCCATATAGTTTCGTTAATGACAAAAATGATCCTTTAAGTTCATAATTTAAGAATAATTACCTTTTTAGCATATAATTTATAAGTTTTGCATATTTACACTTTTAAACCTCAAAGTATATAGTTTAATAATTTATGTTTTATACCTTTAAATATTAACCTTAGGGTTTTAAAATTTGCAATATTGATCGTTATAGTTTATATTTTCACAAAATGAAACTTTTAGTTCAGAAAGGTTTATAGTTTCAAAAATGACAGTTTTTTAGTACCTATACTTGTAAAAATCATATAAGAAGTTCAAAAATGCATCAAATTATCTAGGAACTTCAAAAAAAGTTTCAGAACACATTTATAATCATAATAACAGCATTTCTACAGAATTATAGTTTTTGAAATGGGTATTTACTCATTATTTCATGTAAAATACAAAACTAGGGCTTTAAGACATCTTTAACTTATAACTTCCATTTAAATTGATGAAATGAATTAGTTTCTTTCTAACATTATTTAAACATTATAAAAAGTCTCATATATCATTATAACAAGATCAAAGCTAGGTTAACATAGAGATTACCTAGGTGGCTCCAAAATGGCTCCTTATGACTTCTTATGAACACTACTTGCTATCAAAGCTTCAAGAACTTCAATGGCTACCTTCTAGACCTGGTTCCTGGTCTTGTGGGATGTCCTAAGACGTATATAAAGGTGGAAATGGATAATGGGTAGGAGATACTAAGAAAACGGGGTGCAAGTTTCAAATGAAGACTATACGCCTCTATTTATACTTGTAGCAAGACTTAGCCTACAAGTTCTGGCCTAGGACGTGTAAGATATATATTATACTGACTAAGGAAGGCTATGGAAGTATATGCAAGTCTAGGTGATGAGTGTATAAGCTAGTTTGATCAAATCTTCCATATGTGGCTAAAAATACTACACGACTAGATTAGGATGAGAATGGTGATGTGTAGCAAGCAAGGAGGTGATGCACCTACTTGTAGGCACTTCTAAAATATCTTAGGACTTATTAATATATGGTTTTCAATCTTTTAATGGAGGGAAATGGTTTAAAAATGAGTTTTGGAGGGAAAATACAAAACCGGGTTTAAAAACTAGGGCTTGTAACTTATGGTTTGTGTTTTTGGTGATTAAGGACTTAGGAAAGTGATTAGTGAAATATTAAAGATTAATTAGGGTTTAAACATTCTATTTAAGATATTTGGGTCCTTGGTTTAAAGTTCAACAAAGGTTTGATGTGAAAATAGGAAGTATACTTATGTAGATTAGGGTTTCCTAATGATCTAGGGTTAAATCTTAGTAAAAGGATTTATCCTTCAATTAGCTACTAATTTAAACTTAATTTTAGGTCCTATACATTTTGTTTTATGTGTCCAAAGAGTTCTTACACTTGGTTTAATGGTTTAGTTTAGGTAAACATGTCTAAAGAGTGAAAATTCCTATTTTGACCTAATTTACATGTCATGCATTGAAATCTTGTACCTTGTGCATTAAGATACTTTTACATTGTCTTAACATAATCTTATAATCTTAATTAAGTCCTATACATATTTATAGACTTGTCCAAAAAGACTAGGTAATGACTCCGTGTAGATTTCTTAATATAAGGGTTTCTAAGCCTAATGACTCTCTAGTTTTGGTAATTAGGGTTTATATCTTTATGAATACTTATTCTAGGGTTTATATGATATGTTTATGACTTCTATGGTTTCTACATTCTTAGTTTAAGGGTTTACATAGGTTTACCATATTCTAGGAATAATTAAGGGAGCTTAAGATCTTATGCTTTGATAACTTGTACATTATGCTTTATTAACTTGTAACTTAACTTGATACAAATGTATTACTTTAATATGATACTTAGTTTATTTTTATAATTTATGGAAAAATATTAGGTTCTAATTCATTGTAGAATGGATTTTATATGCTAATCTTAGTTTTAGGTCATTTTCTTGTAATTAGCTTATGATTAGTGAATATTAGTACTTTGTTATTGCTTATCTCTTCTTTATATAGTAGATTAGAATTAGTATATTGTATTTATCATAGATAGATAGTTGTTGTATAATTACATTTCTTGAAACATTCTTTGTAAAGGTTTCTAGGTGATGATCTAGACTATTATGTACACTTATTTGTACTTTAGCTTTGTATGGTTTATACTTATTGTTCTTGGATAACTTTATATATTATATGTATGTTACTCAATTGTAATCCTTGATTACTTGTTATATGTATTATGTTATTCATATTCTCACAATCCTTAAGTTTACAACCTATTATAAGGATCTTAGGGTTTCTAAGGGAATTTAGGCTATCTTTGTTATATTTGAGATGTTCTTACTTGTTAAATCACTTTTAGAACTTACACTTAGTATATACATTGTATTTTACAACATATAGGAATATGCTGATATGATAGTTTAGGGTGTGAGAAGCAGTTCATTCTACCAAGTAATATACAAAACGCAAAAATTTCTAGTGGCTTTTTCCCCTTCCATTCAATCATAGTACATATCAAACTTGTGAATTTTATGGGTTGTCATACTAACCGCACGGTTTCTTACCCAGTGGGGATAGCCGAGGATGTGTTTGTTGAGGTAGTCAAGTTCACATTCACTTTCGTTGTTGTGGACTATGATATGGACCCTAGGGTGCCTTTAATTGTTGGGAGACCATTCTTAAGAATGGGGAGAACCCTCATAGATGTGGCTGAGGGAGAGCTAATCATGAGGGTGGCGGATGAAAAAGTTATCTTTAATATGGGAAATATTTCCAAGAAACCCCATGAGTTTGAGACGGTGACTAACATTGATGTGCTTGATTAAGTTTGTAATGAATATTTTCACGAAGCTTGCAAGAGTGGGAACTATGATCTTCCCTATGTTGAGACTATAGCTTCCATTACTCCCTCATTTTCTCCCTTTGAAGAAAGTGATTCCATTATAGATGAATTTGAAGCAAGCTTAAGGAAAGTGGATTATGGAGCTTATTTTACCACCTCTAATTGGGAAGAAGACGTTCTTGAGATTAAGAGATTGCTTAGTGAAGATGAGTTGATAAATAAATATATTGAAGATTATCTTAAGAGAGATGATATTGTGATTGAGACCTCCCTTTCCAATTAGGATGAAGACATTCTTGAGATAGAAAGATTGCTTTATGGAGATTCTAATCCTAATCTCACTTCACAAGAACCTTCAAATGCCACTGTTTCCTACCCACCTTGTGAAACACCTTATACCCAAAATGATTCACCTATTCCTTCTATCACTCCTTCACAACGTTCCTTAGAAACCGATTGAAACCCTCTCTTTGAGCTTTGCATTGATGAACCGGTTTTTTGGGAGTTTCAAGAGGATAGTGAAGTGTATAACTTGGATGATGATTTAGAGGGATTTCTTAACACATCTTATGAGGCGGATATTGATGAGGATTTTTCTATTGATAAGAAAAAGGAAGACTTTGTGGTTTCTTCTACGAGTGTTTTAACACCTATCTTACACCACCTTCGTCTCAAGTTGTGTTGTATATGGGAGAATCTTCTTCAGTTTCCACTAAGTTGAATTCTTATTTTCCCTTAAATGGGAATGTGTTGGATCCTAGCATACATCTTTTAGAGCTATCACAGTATCCATTTGATGAAATAAAAGGAATGTTTTTTGGGAAATTAGGATCATTACCTTATCACCACACCATCGATTATCATAGTGCACATCTTTTGCTTAAGGGAACCTCATTCACTTTACCCATGTTTGTGATTACCACTTTGGGTTTGTTCTTATATTGGGACGTGAATCATGTATTTAACCCTGGTGGACTTTCTTTGAGGTTTCCCTATATGTGCATGTTGACTCACTTTATCATGAAGAGATTTTCCTTCCTTGGAAATCTCGGGTTTTCATGATTATCCCTAAGAACTAGTTCTTTTAGGATCGAGTCAAGCTAAAGACTCTGGTAATAAAATCAAGCATCGTATAACTGAGTTGGATCATCTAAAGTAGACTTTGGTAGGTTAGGAGTAATAAAAGGGTGATATAGTTGAAATGAATTGTAGGGTAGGAGCCTTTCTTCTTGTCTTTTGGTGTTTGTTTCAGAGTTTCTCTCTCTCATTTCATTCATGGAGCTTATGGAGGAGGCCCTAGTACCTGGTTCACTTTGATACTTTTGTGATTCGACCTTGACTATTAATAATGTCTAAAATGAATTCACTTTATTTGTCTCTTCCGTAGCTCAAGTTAAACAAAGTAAGTAATGTCATAAGTGTAGGGGAGTTTATATTCCAATACTCTTAAACATTAAGGACAGTGTTTATCTTAAATGTAGTGGAGACTTCTATCGAAGTGACCTTGCCTAGACCATTGCCTTTACTTTCATGATATTTGGGAAAATTCAAATTTTCAACATTTTTAAAATTTTTGATCTACTTTGGCCATAAAAATATTGCATTCATCATTTTTGCATATCATCTTCATTTGCATACACCTTGCATTTTCTTTTTGCTTCTTCAAAAATATATAAATGAAAAAGAATATATATATATAATAAAGGACATGGTTTTAACAAGTTTAGATATCTTTAACATATTAGGCCCATCATGAATATTTTGTCTCCCGAGTTTGCTTATTTAAGATTACTCTAGCTAATATCCTTAACCATGTAAATGGTTCACTTGATTCATTAGGTTAAGCATCCACGAGTCTCATTATTTGAGATTTTAAATTGTGAAGAATGAGAGATGATAGAGTTTGAAATAAGTGTAAAGGGATAGATAAACTTCATATTAATTACTTGTGACTATTTTACCCCCTTTCGTAACCTTTACTTTCTTCTCAACGAATGTATATATTATTAATAAATAATCAAGAACGGTTTTTCCAATTTTTAGTCTCTTATTCATTTTTTACTAATCATTTGTGGTTAATATAAGTACACGTTGGGGTTTTAAAATTGAGATCTTAATGCGTGTTAACCTTTTATTTTGGTTAAATAAATTGCTTGGTGTTAATTTATTATTGAGGAATAAGAAAGAAAAGAGTAATAAAAAAATATTTATGAGAAAAAAATATTTATGAATAAAGACTCCAAAAAGAGGCAGTGATGTGTAAGGTTTCTATTATGCTCCAATATTACCTTGACGAGTTTTGGGAATATGGTAGTAACTTTTCCGATCCAATATTACCTTGACAAGTTACGGGATCGAGAATCCAAGGTCTTATAAAGGCGGCGGATATAATTTATTACGTGCGTTCTTTTTAATATGTTTTTTATCGAGTGAGTAGCCATTTATCTAAACAAGGCATAAGCTTGGAACGTATAAAGTGATCGCTTAAAATTTTGATGTGGAATTATATTAACTATGGGTGGGTTTTCAAGTAACGGATGAGATGGTTAACTATTTGTTAAAAACGTGCTTTCTTATTTTCAGAAGTTTCTCTTTTTAATATTTCACGTAAATAAAGACAAATTTGCTCACAAGCAATTTGATCAAATAAAATTAGATAGTGGCAAAATAAGTCGATATATAGTTATCACAATTAATTTTTATGAATAAGCCGATGTACTTTTACTTATGAATGACAATGATCTCGTTTTTACGCTTGATATGGGGAACATGAAACTTGAGGGTGATAATTATTCATGATACTAAAAGCCCTAATTAAAGTCGTTGATTTCTTTACAAGTTACTTCCATCAAACCATTTCATGAAAAGAAAAATAGAAAAATAAAGTTGTATATATTGCATTGCACTCTTAAAAATTCAAAAATCATGCATCATATAATCTAGCATAGTGTAGTGCATAACATAATGGCCAATTATGATAAAAGTGTCATCTAGAGCTTTAAATATGGAATTACATGAAGGAATGACAATGGTTAAGTATAGGGGATTTGATGGGTGTGAAAACACACATCAAGATAACCATATTAAGCCTACAAAACACGGAAGAAATACACATTAATTCTTGTAAAAAGACGGATTTATGCGGTTTTTGCTTGTTTTGTGAATGTGTAGGAACAAAGGTACGTTTCAAGAAAAACACGGCTTTTCATGGATTATTATTGAAGATAAAGACAAAAGAGAGTGCACAAGGGCTAAAAGTGATCAAGACATGAAGTTAAAGGGCCAATGTTGCTATTTATGAAGCTTCAATGACTATTGATTACCATTTTTCAAAGTTCAAGACTATTTACTACAAACTGCCAAAATGTATAAAGTTGAAGGGCTGAAAGGGCACTTTCGAAAATATATTACAAAGGAATGAAGCTGCTACAGTTTTTATAAACCATAAGGACTATTCTTGTCAATTGTGGAAGTTTTGGTTAGTGCATTACAACTGGTCCAATAAGAGAAGAAGTTTTGGTGTTACATGGATTGCCACGCAGACTGTTTGTCACCATCAGATTTGGATATACTATATACGGTTTTGATTGTGATCCAAAGATCTACAATTTCACCAATTGTAGAATGCCACGTCACCGAGTTTTTCTAAAAGAGATTGAAGGAGTTGCAGTGCATTTCGAGGATCAGGACAAGAAACAAAAGTGGACGTCTCATCATAATAAACATCTTTGGAACCTTTGATTGCAATCTAATCAAGAAAATAAAAAAAATCCCTAATCCTGGCAGATTGGGATAAACCATAATGCAAGGTGTCAGTTTTTAATTGGCCAAGCCACGTCGCGATTCATCCTCACCTCTTCATTCTTCATCTATAAATAGCCAATTTCTTTTCACCTTGTATTCATTAGATATTTTTGACTAATTTTAGGAGTAGAGTTTTTACACACAGTTCTACTCTTAAGAGTTAGTTAGTTAGTTAGAGTTACAGTTTAGGTTCAGTTGCAACAAATTTGTACACATTCTCCTTACACTTAAATACAAATCATTATATTTTACCCTTAATCCTGTTCATTTTCGATACCTCCTATTGTTATTCAATCATATCTTAGAGTTCTTATTGATGTTTTGCGCTAATGTCCGTGATGAGTAGTTGTGTAATAACGTTCAACAGTTGTTTCCTGTTAGAAAGTTAACTTTTGAAGAAGGATATGGTCATAACAGATCAAGCTTTTGATGCAGTTTTAGATTTTTGGTGTTGTTAGCTGATGATAGTAATGATTTTGATAGTGTATAAGTTTAATTGTTCCTCCTGAGCTTAATCATCATCAAAGGACAGGCTTGGATGACCAGGTTTCATCTCTTTTGCATTTTTCGCATTAAATTTAGGTGCAATTTTCTCTAGTATGTTCTAGTTGTTATCCTTGTTTTAAATTCGTGCTATTCTGCTCTGTTTGATCTGTTTGTGATAGATTTCAACCTGCTTTCAGTTAAAGTACAGTAGTTCATCGATTTCCTTTGTTTGATTTTCATCAGCTAGCGTTAGTAAGTGTTTGGATTAGTGATTTGTGAGTTTTTTGGTTGAGGTTTTGTTAAGTATTTGTTATGTCTTCAAGTTGTAGCCTAAATAAATGATAATTCAGTCCTCTTAAAGTCAGTTAATATAGTCAAAAGGCAAATGGCTGCTAATACTTTGGGTTGATTTCTAGTTTGAAAAGCAGTTTTCAATTCCTTATATTTTTGTGCTTGTTGAACATTAGAGTAAGATCCTTAGTGATTTCAATGGCTTAAACTGGTCCTTAGAGTTTATTTTGTGAGTTTTGCTTATAGGTTATTGTATAAGCAGTTAGACAGCTTAGAAAGTTGCTTATCACAATTGTTTTCATTAAGTATTTTTCATTCATGTTATCTGTGTTCTTCTTCATTCATTTACATCTTAATCTCCTTTGTAAAAGATAGTTTATATTCATCCTAGAGTCTTAAGAATTCATAGAATTTCAATTTTACAAAAGTAAACTTTAGTAAAGATAAACTCAAAAATTTCACTTCAGCTTATTGTCCTCAAACAGCTTATTCTTTTAGCGAATTTTGGATTTTCTTCGACGAATCTAACTTTTCTCACCCCATTGTTACTTTCTGAAAAGCTCAAGTAATAAGATTTAGTTTAGGTACTTTTTTCAATAACTTGTACAAGTTAAAAAAAAATCAAATAAGCACTTATAGCTTATCACTGCTTATAAAAATACTTTAGGCTAGCTAATTTTCAATTTGTAGCATTCTACAACAAGTCTCAGCTTATTTGGTCGAGTAATAAGTCAGTTCTATCTTAAACTACAGCTTGAGCCCTTTTTAGGATTAATTTCTATAGATTTGCACTTTAGTCCATAGAGTTTGTTAGAAGTTGTAGTTTGTTATTAATTGGTTTAATTTCTGTTAATTTCTAAAAATCCTGTAGTTTGTTATTTTGTTCATTTTCAGTTTTATTAGTTAGAATTGGTTACAATTTACTTTTCTAGTCCCTATTCTTTGGTAGTTTTATATTTTTAGCTAGAATTGTTTCATTTTGCTTGATTACTTGTATTTTGTACTTAGATCATTGTACGTGCAACGTGTTTGTAGATTAGTACGCATATGTATCTAGTTAATTTTTTTACATTTCTATGTGCTTTGTGCTATTAAAATAGATACCAAAATTACGAACTAAAATAAAAAACAATTAAGTTTTACATTGTAAACCAGAGGTCAATTCAATAAGATTCGAGAGAAAAATGATATACTATAAAACGAGCATTAATTTCGATCATAAAACATGAGCAAATAGCATTAGAACATCTAAAGATGAGTTTATACATATAATATTCATCTTTTAATCATTATTAGAAATTTTGGGCCTCTCAGAAGATTAAGCCATGTGTGATTGATGAATATTCTATTCATGGAGACCTGATAGTGGCCATGTTTATAAACAATTATCAATGTTGTTGGTAAAGGGAATTGAAGTACTCAGATCGTCTTGTTTATATGTCGTTGGTTATGAATTATGATTTCAGAAAAGTAGTGTCAGAATGCCGATTCAATAATTCGATATGCAAAATGTTATGTATTTAGTCTTTATTAGCTTAGTCGGAGTCTAGGTGTTTAAGTATCAAGTTTCCTATTATTAGTCATGAATAAGGGTCGATTGGTTTTGCTTGTGTCCCAACCCCAACCCGTAGGTTTTACAACCGACTTATGTATCAGGTTTACCTCCCCCTCATCCCTATAAAAGGGGGTGAGGGGGAGGGGTCATGTACGTCAATTCTTTCAATATAATAATCGGTTGATTATGGATAGTTACCTTGTGTCATTTTTTCTGTCAAGTAGTTGTATGTGTGTGTCTTCGTAATTGATATTCTACATCAAGATTAACCAGGTTGTAGGGATTGAATCCCTACAAGTGGTATTAGAGCTCAGTTTAATTCGAGTACTGGCTATCTAGGTTTGATTGACGAAGTGGGTTTCTTGTTCGTTTATAGATCGACAAGGGAAGCTCGGTTCAACTGAAAGGGTTGTTGATCAGTTCGATTGACAAGGATCGGTGGGATCTTCCATTGTTGTTTTTCTGTTCGCTGGTACATAAAGGAAGAAGACGAAGTATGTTGCCTAGTTTACAAAGTCAACCACATTAATATACTACGAGGGTTATTTTTTTTTTCTTGGGCCTGTAATTGTTGAACCAACATTAAACTGGGTCATAATTTTTATTTTGATAAATGTCTTTTATCAATTTGGTTTTATAATATTGGTCAAGGTTATTTTTTGTTTTTTTATAAAACAAAGATTTATAAGTTTATAATATTACACAAGGGGTTTTATTAATTAGTGATTGTGAGGCTTTTTCACAAGGTTTAGAAAATTAATAAAAGGATAAAAAATGACAGGAGCTAAATTTGACATCGATAAATTCGATGGAACTAGTGATTTCAGGTTATGAGAATCAAGATGCGTGCTTTATTAATTCAACGTGGATGTGAAGCAACTCTAGAGGTTTTACCAGCGAATATGGAAGTTGAAAGAAATCTAAGCTTGACAAGAAAGTTCACAGTGCCATGATTTTATGTTTAGGTAACAAGGTTCTGAGAGAGGTTACTAGGGAGACGACTGCATCTAGGATTTGGTCAAAGATCGAGACTTTGTACATGACAAAGTCATTGGCCAAGAAGTTGTACCTAAAGAAGTTGTATACATTCTACATGCCGTCTGGACGAAAGATTTACGAGTATATAGATGAGTTCAACAAAAACGATTGAAGATGAAGATCTTACTTATTTGTTACTCACTTCTTTAACAACATCATACTAACACTTTGTAGATACCTTGCTTTATAGACGGGAAGCTTTGACTTTAGAGGACGTGATGGCCACACTAAATTCAAAGGAAATCAAAGAAAGGTCCAAGGTGAATGAGGATGATGGTGAAGGGTTATATTGAGGGGAACAACTGATCTCAGGGACTTGCATCGGTCAAGGGGAAAGTTAAGATCGAAGTGTAGAGGTGGAAGACTCAAATGCTTTATTTGCTAATCTGAGGAGTGCTTGAAGAGACATTATCCGAAGAATAACCGCAAGTAGTCAAAGGTTACGTTAAGAAAGATGATAAACCAAGATCTAGTGGTTTGATTTATGACGGTTCTGAGGTGATGATGGTGATGAGTGAAAACCGTCTACTAGATTGGATCATGGATTCAGGAGTTTCATATCACATGTCACCCAGGTTAGATGTATTTTTTTGATTTTCTGGAATGTGATAGGGGCAGACTACTGTTGGGTGACAACAGGGAGGTCAAGATCAGAGGTATTTGTAAGGTAATGGTACAACAAAAAGATGGGTCAAGTTTTGTGTTACACAATGTCAGATATATTCTTGAATTGAAAAGAAAGCTGACATCGCTAGGAACTCTTGAAAAATATAAATATACCGTAAATTTGCAGTCGGGTAAAGTCAATATGATTAATGGTTCTAAGGTTATTTTATCTAGACCTCAGGGGAAAACTATGGATACTGTTTAGATGGCCATGCATTGGTGGGTGAGCTTAATGCTAGTGTTGAAGGAAAAGACAGTCTTGTGCAGGTTTGGCACAAAAGACTAGGACGTATCAGTGAGGTTGGACTACACGTACTAGAAAAGCAGGGTTTGTTTGGTAAGAAGAGTCTAAGTAAGCTCGATTTTTTGAGAATTATGTTTTGGGAAAGTCACATCGAGTCAGTTTTGGTGCCGGAAGGCACACTATTCAAGAAGCAATAGACTATGTTCATTCAGACTTACGGGGTCCATCTCAGGTGGAATCATTAGGAGGTAAGAGGTATTTCTTTTCTATTGTTGATGATTATTCCGGGAGGGTGTGGGTTTATGTTCTCAGGTTCAAACATGAAGCTTTTGCAAAGTTCAAAGAATGGAAGCAGTTAGTTGAGAAACAAACTGGGAGAACGGTTAAGAAGCTTAGGACAGATAATGGTCTTGAGTTTTGTAATCGAGAATTTTATTAACACTTACAGTGGGATTGCTAGACATTTGAAAGTTGTCGGGACACCGCAGCATAACGGATGAACATAACTCTCATGGATAAGGTATGTTGTTAATTAATTCAGTCTGGATTGCCCAAAACCTTCTGGCTGGAAGCGACATGTACGACCGCATATCTCATAAATAGGTCACCATCAACAACGATTGAGAAAAAGACACCTATGGAGATGTGGTCAGGGCATCCTAAAGATTATGGGGTGTTGAGGGTTTTCGGCCGTGTCACATATTCACATGTTAAAAAGCTAAGATCGTGCCACGAGCGGTAAAATGCGTTCTTTTAGGGTATCCTGAGGGTTTGAAGGGGTACAGACTCTATAAACCTGATAATGAATCACCTAAAATATTCACAAGGAGGAACGTGGTCTTCAACGAAAGTGTCATGTGCAAGGAAACGTCGAAGGATACTAGTGCATGTAATGATAAGTCTGTTAAGGAATTACAGGTTGAGGTGGGACTGCAAAGGTTAAATAATCGTATGCCTCCGGAAGATCAGACATGTCAGTAAGATCAGACAAATTAGGAAGATCAAACAGATCAGGAAAATGGCTATGAAGATGTAGGGGATCTAGTAATTTACCAGCCACTAGATCTCACAGATTATGAGCCAAGTACAAAAACGTAACATGTGAGGTTTCGGGATGAGAGTAATATGTTGGAAATACGTTTTTACGTATTTAGAAAGGATCGGTCACTCCAACGACATATTCAAGTATTGGGCTCGTGATCCAATATATTAACATATAGCCCATATAGCCCACATGTAGGGTGGGCTATATATACCCCCTCCTAGCATGTTAGGAGGGGTTGAGCACTTAGTTATTCCATTTCTCATTCCATCTTTCTCCCATTCTCTCCTTTCTCTCTCTAGATTTCTCTCTCTAGTTCTTTATCTTCTTCCTTTCTTTAGATAAATTAAACACTTGCACAATCCTAAGAAATAAAGGACCTACAATTGGTATCAAGATCTTTGGTTGATTCTTCGGATTTGCGTGTTTTTATCTATTGATTTGGTGGTAAAAATTTTCTTCTTTCACAATTTTTGTTCTCATCTCTCTTACTTTCAATTTAATGAATTAGTGCTCAAAATTCTTTTTCTTTGTTTCAATCTATTAATTGTTTTTGGTCATGGTTAAATCTGTCACTTTTTATTTCTTGTCTCAATAACAATTTTCTTTCGAAGTCACGTTTTTTGTCAACTTTTTGTTTCACATATCTGCTTTTCATATATCAGTGTGGTTTCATAATATTCTTCTATCAACTTTTGTTTTTATCATCTTTATCAAGACTTTGTATCTGGATATAGTCTTTTTGATATTGTAATCTGTTGGAAAAAGGTTTTACCATTCAGATACATATTCCGATCTGTTACAAGGGTTTATCACATTCCGATCGGAATATTGCGATCACATAGACCTGGGGTTTCTACTTGCGATCGAATATTCCGATAGCCAAGTTACGATCTAAGTTACGATCTAACTTGTGATCACGACTTGCGATCGTGACTTGCGATCGTGACTTGCGATCGTGACTTACGATCGTGACTTGCGATCGTGACACTACGATCGTGTCACTCTGATCGTGTCATTGCGATGGAAATATAGATATTGCGATGGTGTATGTTGTTATCGCAATGGGAGTATTTTAATATTGCGATGGAATAATTTCTTTAAAACTCAACAAACAAACTCTCTCGACTGAGAAGGACCAAGACTCCACAACTGACTCGCACCTTCGAATCATAAAACAGACTCACGACTCGACAACACATTAACTCACCAAGTCTCGACCTAAACTTGAACACCAAACTGACAAACCAAAACAGACCACTCTCGACCCATCGACACAACCAAGACTCGATCGTTGACCAAATACAAACCAAACATTCTTATTTTTCAACCAGACTCAACAACACCACTCTAGAATCCAACACCACAAAAACACTAGACTCGACTCAAACCAAACATCGCCTCTAACACCCTCGAACACCACACCCACAGACTCTTTCTCGAACTACCAACAAACCTACACCCAACTCGACACGTCACACTAGACTCGAACCATGAAAAGACACCCTCGACTCATCTGACTAACACAAGACTCAAATACTCACATACCCTCAAACTCAAGATCTCAGTCATCAAACTCTCATCGATCAAGGACTCAAAAAGAAAATAAAATACAAATAATATTAAAAAACCTACCAGAGACCACCAATTTGATCTTGAAGACGTTTGAATCGACGAAACATTAATCGACTATATCATATTTTAGATTGGTCCTTGTGATTCACAAACTAAAAGGGGTTTTAATTTGTTATGTCTGTGATGGATGAATGATTAGGTTCTGGATGATTTGGCGATTTAGATACAAATAGGGATTGCTTGATTATTAGAAGTTTAGAGTTTTAGGTGGCTAAGAATTGGAGAAGCAAAGACAAAAGACGGTTATTCCAAAGAAAGGATTTGGTGGTTGCGTTTATTTTTTGTGAAAGTTAATAGAGGCGTAAGTTTTTTTTAGTAAATTAGGGTGGAGATTTTTATACCCACACATTAGGTTGGAGTAATACATTGAGGCTTGGACATGTTTTTTACTTCGTGTAAGTTTTTTTATGGACCATATTTACATAACACAACAACGCACAACAGTATTGTTATAAAAGTGACTCGTCATTCTTCTTGTATCATCACGTGATTGTCTTCAAATAGCTTAGGACCACACCTACTTGGTGGGCTGCGTTCTTGATAAAGGTTTGGTGGTCCTAGTGTTTTTTTAATCCTTCAAAGTTACTAAGTGTAAGAAAATATCATATTTTGATATTTGGAAATGGTTTAACCAGGCCACGCATTTTTCTTTGATATTTTTGATATTTTGATACTTTGTTAAATGTGGTTAAGTACTTCAAGGGCCAAATTTTTCTATATGGGAGGTCATTATTAAATTTGATGATTCGAGTATTTCGAAAGAACTGAGTTATAAAATATTTGACGGGTAAAACGCGTATGTGACCGGATATATTACCCAAAGGTATTTATGTGGTAGTCGGTTGAAAGGATATCACACGGTGTACTCGTTTAGTTTATTAGTATCAGGATTATTTTATCAACGTTTGAACCGACAAAAAATATTGAGTCGAGAAAAGAGTTATATCACCAAACGAGGATTTTTAAGAGTTATTTACGGATCTTTCGTTGGTTTTGTCATATCCCGTGAATTTCAATTTCTAAGTTTCTTCATGAATTGTAAAATCCCGAAATCAACCACGACCATAATTATCTTTCATCAAAATTCAATGGAATCATTGAATTAGACATTTCACGAGGGAGAACTGAAACACATGCAACTCAAAGAGATCAAATTACGTCAAAAAAACATTGGAAATCTTTCACGAGCTCAAGACACACCTTGCAATTCTCTATCCGCACAACATGACTGAACTTCCAGCCTTAGTTCAAATGTTCTTTGGCAAAGTGGATAATTACAGAGAAGATTTTCAACAATTTGGATGAGTTACAGTTGCAATCTGAAAGAGAGACTCTTCATGAGGTTAAAGCAAAGATATGTCTAGAAATCCTTCGCACACAATTGAAGGAATTCTTTTCCTCAACAATGGAACCTCAACTATTCGACTCCAATCCTTCACCAGATTTTCAACTTGCATACGGGTTGCCAGACTGAAACCTTTAAAAGTGGTTAACTCAATCACATCAATACACTTGAGAAGTGTATTGAGGTAAGGTTAGTTAATTACAACGAGATACGGTTGAAAAAAGGTCAGATTAAAAGTATCAAGGAGTCGTCTAAATCATTGCATACAACAATACCTCATGAACATGAGAGAGAGACACGCTCCAAGTTGTTGTCGAAAGATGATCAGATCTGCCCGGTGTAAGAAATGGGTGCTAATTTGGTCGTCACGGTAAGTTATGGCAAGGAATAAAGAGGAAAGCATGAAACGAGCAGCAAGTCACAAGCACCAACTGTTCAGGTGCCAAGTTTCAACAATATACAGCATGTTGAGCATTCTGAACCTAATTATGCCAAACATGGGATGGAAAAGAGTGATAGCGATACCACTTCTGATTCATCCGATGTGAGTCATAATGGGGGAGAAAGTGTTCAAAATGCTAAACATCATGATAAGTGCCTTATGACTGCTTCTTTAAATAATTCTGATTCTAGGATTAAAGAGCTCGAAATGATCGTAGCTTAGCAATCTAAAGATCTTGAGGATGCCAAACTTGAATTTTCGAAGAAAACAAACAAATTTGAAACATATTTTGAAAAACTTGAAAAGTCAAACGTTGTTCTTGAAAGAAAATTTGATCAAAAAATTCTAGATTAGAAAGCTGAAAAGGATAATCTTTTGAAAAAAATTGAGTTGCTAGAATCTAAGTTGGCATCCCAAGATGAATTGCTCAAAGAAAATGAGACTTTAAAGGCTCAAGTACATTATAGCTGCGTTGAAAAACGAATTGAATAAAACTAAATGAACTAGTGTGGATACTAAGCTTGAAAAACCATCAATCTTGGGGAAACCGCCTACATATCAGTCCCACTAGTACAAAAATGGGTTTTGGTCACAAATACCGAATTTTGTGTAGTCATAAATAATTTTTTTGTGTGACTGAATTCGCCAGTCATAAATAAACGGTCACACTTGAAGTCAGTTTGCATGACCATTTCGTATTTTGTTTGTCACGCATATGAATATTTATGTGACTAGGGCTAACAAATGCTTTTTGGATGAGTCGTTAGTCACTTAATAATTTGAGAGTGTTACCGAATCAAAGTCTGGTTCAAGTAGTAGTCACATTATACGTATACATGTGTGACAAATATTTGTCATACACACATTGAATGTGACCAAAAATCATATATGGTCACATAGACTTATTTTACAAGTGACAAATTGATAAACAAGGTTGTCACACACATTATTTAATGTGACAAGTATATTTAGTTAAATGTTAACCACACATGAATTTTGTGTGTGTTGCAAATTGAAAGTAGGTATTGAAACATTTGCCACTATATTTATTTAAATGTGACAAATATTTTACTATTACTTGAAGAGTATGATCAAATATAATACATGATCATATTAAATCGTCAAACAATTATGTGACTATATGATTGCCAATAGTCACAACATTTGAGAAATGTGTATCCAAATTATACATATGGTCACATTATGATGGGATTAACTATGAACAACACATTGAAAACGTCACACAGTAAAATATTCATGTGAATAATGTTTATAACCAAATGTAATCTCTATTTTCACTAATGTTAATATTGGTAACATATTTAGAACCAAATATGTTCATGTGGCAAACTGGTTAACTGTGTTAGTGTTTGAATGGAAGGTCTAGGGTTCGAGTCCTAGACCTTGTTTTTTGCTATTTTTTTTAAAACACAATAAACCCTAAAAACACAGAAAGCACACACTTTCTACACGCCTAGTGAGAATGCTAATTCTTGGAACTTCACAAAAATTAATTACATGCATGAATATGCATTAGATGTTAGCATGTAGGCTGCTGACCCTTTGTATTCCATCCTTGGTTATATAAACAAGGATTAAGTAATGAAATTAATCATAACAAAAACACAACAAACACTTAATTATCAGGATTTTAAGAATCAAAAAATGGCTTCTTCATCAAAAAGAACATTTTCTGCTGTTTTTGAAGATACCGGTGCAGTTCCTAACAAATTTGTATCGTTATTTACTTTATTAACGTTGTATCTTTGTTATCATTTAGTACTAATAATCTTTTTATGTTCTTTTCAGGAAACCTTGTGTGGTGCCCAAAGTAAAAGCTAATGCAGATGGAGAGTTCCCTGTTGATTGTCCTTACGATGATAAATATGATGAGTACGATTGCTATGTTGAGGAAGATTACGAACAGCGACAATGGAAGTTGGAAGACAAAGAGAATGTCCGACTTGAACAACAATGCCGGAGGGAGAAAGCTGCTTCCTTAAGAAGGAGGCAACATGAGCAAGAACAACGCGAGAGGGAGGAAGCTGCTCCCTTTAGAAGGAGGCAAGAGGAACAACGATAGAGGGAGGAAGCGTATAGGAGGAAACTGGAGGAAGAAGGTCAAATCATTGATGATGATGTTTATTTTTCTGAGCATGAAATTGAAGAAGACGAAGACGAGTTCAAAGAGGCTTTAGATTACGATGAACTTCATTTGGCTTTTGATCCTGGAAAATCTCCAAGTTTGATTAGTTAGAGAAACAAAATGTTTGTTTTTATTTAAAACCTGTAATCCTTTAGTATTATTGAATTGAATTTATGTTTGATCAGTTTTCATCTTGTCTTATTTTTATTTTACTTCAGTCATTTCAAACTTTTCATTTTCAGTTTGATTAATAATTAAGCACGTTGAACAAATTAGTTGTTTATGGGAAATTAGACACGAATTGGAATAAATACTTGGGAGGACTAGTGAAAATAGATTAAAAAGATAAAAAAAATCTTAACTTGTGCTTGACTAGATAATGATTAAAAACAAAATAAGCTGAAACAAGCAGCTTTTCAAGGAAATACTCAATATTAGCTTAGTTCTGAGTGAAGAATGGCCTAGCAGTATTGTTACAAACATATGCTCAGAACTTCAGAAGAATAAGGCAAGAGCCTAACAACTTTATATCCAATTGGAAAATAATTGCAGATGTAATTGCAAAAACTTAAAAGCACCTTAGAGTTAAGCTAAGTCGAAAACATAAACTGCTAAAAGCTTAATTAGTTTTGGCGGGAGAATTAGGGAAAGAAAATTGGGTTATAAGATCCATCGAAGTGGAAAGCCTTTTTTAGAACGGCAGCTCAATCTCACTGAAATCTGACCCCCGAGTTATACCATCCATAACGGGCAGGCCCCGGGACTCGAACCACTAAGGGAAACCCCTAGAACTCACGGCTTCGCACTAAGGAGGAAAATCTTGGATTCTTGTCCTTTGAAAGACTTGAATCCATGACCAAACCCCCTCCCCAAGATCCAGGAGGAGCTCAGGTGGCCAACTGCTCTAGAGCAGTTGGTTCCAAAGTGGAAAGCCTTAACCGGATGTGTAACAGGTAACTTTGACACAAAAATCTTGGTTATATCTGTTATGCATCTAGGATTATACAACTCACAACATGAATAAATAAAACACAAGATGAACCATGTTTACATCCATGAAATACAAGTCTAATTTCATAATATTGATGATAATATTGCAGGTTCATACAAAATGTGAATGACAACATATTTGCATTCCAAAAAATAATGGATACAACCATCCATGCAGATTAGTGTTTAAAATTGTTTACATAAACTATACCTACACTTAACCGAAATAGTCTAAAGAAGATTCATCAAAAAGATCCATAAAATAGAGATAACAAGTTCTTCCATAGCCTACCCCCTACAGGTTCCTCCATAGCCTACCCCCTCTTCCTTTTTCCTAGCTTTGTTTCAAATTCTTTCAATCTTTTGGACAAGGAAGGAAACATACTGCATTTCTGATAGGTGTTCTGTTGTAGAAAAATTGAGACCGAGAATATGACTCTGCTTTTGGTGTACATCTCTTGCTAACCCTTGGACTGAGTATCTGTTTGGATGATCCACTCGCCTTGCCTGCAGTTTGACTAGATGATCCAATAGCTTTTCCTTTCTTCTTGGACGGTGAATTAGTCTCTCCCCAAGTATCGTCTGAACTACAATCATCTGTAGAGGTGCTGGAATACTTGGAAGGTTCATCCTGGTCATCATGAAATGGGTGCTGGAAGTCTTTAGTGTTTACATGTTCAAAGCTTTCATCTAATGACAACAAATCTTCCTCAGAGCTTTCAAAGCTTTCATCTGATGATAGCGTATCTTCTTTAGAGCTTTCAGAGGAATCAATGATGATAACATCTGTAAATTACAAGACAAATTTTAATAAATTTAGATACTAACAGCCACCCAGATACTCAAAACAATAAAAAATTCATATACAAACTTATTATAGGTTAAAATTTAATATACTAACCTCCCTGCAACAGTCTTTGTTTGAAATGTTGGAATTCCCTTTCAAGCTTTTCCACCCTATTATGTAGGTTAGAAAGAGCAGCTGTGGTATCAGTTTCCATTGAACCGTTTCCTTTTTCTTTGTTTTTCAAGTCAGCTCCTGTATCTACATACCATAATACCGCATAAGTTAACTGCAAATACATAATCACATGTCTGCTATAAATTTTAACAGCTACACATAAACGACATCTTAAGCCCGTTTGCTCTTCGAGGTAGATATCTCCACGATTCCTCTATCCCGTGAACATGTTCATCTTCGTGCCCAATATATGAATCCAATATGGACCTACTTCTTTTTTGTTTATCCTTTTTTATGTAAGTAGCTCAAAATTTGACATTCGCATTCTGTCTTTGATTGATATCAATATCATCAATACCCATGAAAAAGCGAATATGAGTGTCAAAGTAAGAGGTCCTTTACTAAAAAGGCTAAACAAAAAGATGTTAATGCATACTGAATTCACATATTGGGCACTGATAGGTGTGTAAACACCCATCCTTTTTACCACTTAACTACAATAATAACCGAGCCAAAACGTGTATTTTATGTCGTAAATGTTAGAATTATGCGGGGTTTGTGTTTTTGTTGTGATTTAGGACGAAAATGTGGAAAAGGGAGAAAACACGGGCATTTACGGGCTTTTATCAAAGAAAAAGATGAAAGACGAAGTCGAAAGATCAAGAGTGCAAAAAGAACGGAAGTCCAAGACCAATTCTAAAGATTTATCGAAGAAAAAGTAAAAAGACGGAAGTTTACTAAAAGCCGAAGAACTCAAGTCTAATTTATTGAAGAATTACAAGACGAGTTCAAAGAAATCCCGAGACAAAGTCGTTAAAGTCAAAGAATTAAGAAGATTAACAAAGTATTAAGAAGAGCAAGGACTTAATGACGCAATTAAGGAAAGAAGAAAGAGGGGAGGAAGCTTCCTAAGCACCTCCCTAATCCTCTCCTATAAATAGATTAGGATTTCATTTCATTTCTCTTGTTGGCTAAGTGTGACAATTAGTCTTCCACCTTTTAATTACCTTGTCATTTAAATTCATGTCCATTTACATAAATTGTCTTGCACCTTAAATACATTTAATTTCAAGTAAGTTTCCTTTTAATTCTTGTCAATCTTTATTTACTTTTGATCAAGTTTCTTTTATCATTATCTTTCTACCTTTCTTTTGATTTTGGTTTGTTTTGAAAACGGATTAAGCAAGTTTTGCTTAATCACTTTACTTATTCGATTGAAAGTTTTGTTTTTACTTTTCCTTTTAAGTTTTCATACGAAATAAGCCACAAGTTTGACAATCTTATGTGCTTATTTGGTATTTAGCTTAATTGATTTTAAAGTTTTCTTAAAAGTTTTATCTTTGGAAAATCCATTTCATTAAGTTTCGTCTTTTACATTTCGAAAGGTTTTAACTTTTTAGCTTATTGTCTCGTTTTGCTTTCATTTCATTTTAGTATTTGTTACTGCTTATTAGAATCAGCTTATTTAGTTCTTGTGCTTATTACGAATACATCTTCCATTGGAAAGGGGAGTTCCCACATTGCGACAAATAAACCACCTCATTCTGATCGTGACAATCGGTTGAGGGTTTTGCATTCCAACAGAAGGATTGCGATCAGCATTCCGATAGGTTCTTTCCCCCTTATTCCGATCAAGATTCCGACCGCTCATTGCGATTGGGATTGCGACGGATCTTAAGGCTACATTGAGACGAAGTGCTGCCCAAATTTCACTAGCCATATTCCGATGGTTTTGCATTCCGACAGGTGATTCCGATCTGACATTCCGATCTAAGATTCCGATAGGATTGTTCAACATTCCGATAGGCGAAGTGTTATTCCGACAGATTCCATTTCAATCATTCTGACGGTTCACATTCCGATAGAATTCGTACCTATATTCCGATCTGGATTCCGATGGTATTGGTGACAGCATTCCGATCTGGATTCAGATGGTTTGGGGTTTAGAATTATATTTTTGATTTGTTTTGTTTTTAAGTTACATTTTTAATACTTCGTCAAATTTAATTTTCGTCACGCTTTAGTTTTAAGTCATTTAATTAATTTACTTTTCAAAGTTTTAATACTGCACATTTAAGTTTTAATTAGTTTAGATTTAATTAACCATCATTTACTTTAAAGTTTTGCACTTTTAATATACTACAACGACACAACTATTTGTTTCCACCAAAGACAGCTGAGTCGCATAGTTAACCAGGATCAATTCGATTAGACACAACACAACGAACGATAACTTTTTATATACAAAATCTCTTGTATCAAATGGCGCCGCTGCCAGCTCTTTTCGTAAAGATTAACGGTTTTCTGTGAGAGACGCGTTGCTTTTTGGGATCCGTTCATTCGTGAGCGTTATTTTCTTGCTTAAAAATCTTTAAAAAAAATCCATAAAAATTAAAAAATTGTTAAAAATCCATAAAAATTAAAAATTTAAAAAATCCAAAAAGATTTTATTTTTATTGTGTATATATATTCTCTTTGTGTTTGGTATTGTTTTATTTTGCCTTTGAGGTGTATGCGTACTAGATCTTCTAATTATCAAGAGCCCGAGACTCGAGAAGATTTAGGTATGGCAGGTGTGAACAACAACAATAATCCACCGCACCTCAATAATAACAACAATGTTCTTCCACAGCCCGATCTTCGGACAATGGAGGAGCTTTGTCAACCCACCATGTTTGGACGAGGAGGACCGATTGCGCCGATGAAGATCACGGCTCCGGAGTTTTCGTTGAAGCACCACATGATTCAGCAAGTGCAAACTAATCCATTCGTCGGAATGCCTGATGATGATGCCAACAAACACCTCGACAAATTCATTACTATCACTCAAAGCATGAAGTTGCCCGGTGCCACAATGGATGTTCTACGCCTACAACTCTTTCCACATAGTTTATCACATCACGCCGAGAAATGGTTTGATCGTCTCCCGAAGAATTCAATTCATACTTGGGATGACATGACTCAACGCTTTTTGTCGCGCTACTTTCCACCATCCATGGTCACAAGCCTTCGCAATCAAATCAGCGGTTTCATGCAAGAACCCGATGAATCTCTTTTTTATGCTTGGGAAAGATATAATGTTTTGATCGATCGTTGTCCAAACCACAACATGCTCCCTGTGACCTTAATTGATACTTTCTACAACGGTTTGACTTTTCGTGATCGTGATACGATTAATGCAGCCGCCGGTGGCACATTTATGAAAAGGAGACCCGAGGAGTGTAGAGAGCTTATTGAGAACATGACTACTCATCACAAAAACTGGGATTCCTCCGCTTCTTCAAGGAACAACCCGAGAGTCAATGTTTTTCTACTTCAGCAAACCCCAACATGACTGAATTCACCCGCATGATGACCGAAATGAACAAAAATATCTTGCTCCTCGCTACAAACCAACAACAAGTTAAAGCGGTAGCCAATCCTTGTGAAACATACGGCGGTCCACACTCATACACTGATTGTCCTTCTACTCAAGAAAATCCGGAAAACGTGTATGCGGCTTATGGTAATTATTCACCGGAAAATTACCAAGCCCGACCTCAAGGGGATCGAAATTTGCTAAGTTACCGGTCCAACAACTACCTTTCACCCGGTTTTTCTCCTCAAAACTAAAACTCCAACAACAACTACAATAGAAGCAACCAAATCCCACCTAGAGCTTCTAACCCTTATCACCCACCCGCTCAACAAAACCCACCCATCAATCAAGATTTCGAAGCTTTGATGAGAACCCAAGGTGAGCAAATCAAGAATCTACAGAGCCAAATTATCAATTTAAAAGGGGATATCACCAAGCAAGGGAATGACATTCGATATAATATACAATCCTCATTCAGCAATCAAACGAATGATTTGAAGAATATGCTGGCTAGTTTCTTACCCACCACTCAACCCTCTACTTCGAGTTCTCTACCTTCAAACACCGTCACCAATCAGCGAGCGAATGTGAGTGCTATTACTACCCGTAGTGGAGTTACCATAGTAGGATCACCTATCCCGCCCCCATCATTTAAACCTCCTCCACCACCATTTATCCCTACTACTCCCACACCTAGTATTAGTACACCATTACAGTCTCCGCCTCGTCATGACGATGTACCCAAGAAGAATCCTTCAACATCTCAACCTTCACCTTCTACGCCTCCACCACCCAACCCCAGCATTCCTTACCCTTCTCGACTCAACAAGGCTAGAATTTTGACTAAGAATGATATTTAACTCTCTCACCTTTTGGAAAAGGTTGCCGTCATGAAGATCACTTTTACCCTTGTTGAAGCTCTTGCTCAAATGCCACAATTTGTCAAGATGTTTAAGGAATTGCTTAGTAAGAAAGAGAAGATGGCCGAGTTTGTTAATACTCGATTAAATGAAAATTTTTCTGCCGTCCTTCTTAAAGAACTTCCGGAGAAACTTGGAGATCTCGGTCGTTTTGTGCTACCTTGTACTTTTAACCAAACCGACAAATTTACTGCCTTAGCCGATCTCGGGGCAAGTTATAATTTGATGCCGTTAAGTGTTTGGAAAAAGTTATCATTGCCCGACCTTACACCCACCAAAATGACTCTTGAGCTAGCCAATCGCACTCTCGCTTACCCCGTTGGTATTGCCGAAGATGTGTTCATCAAAGTTGGCACATTCACTTTCCCGGTCGACTTCGTCGTTGTTGATTATGAAATGGACCCTCATATTCCGTTAATACTTGGGCACCCATTTTTGAGAACCGGTCGAGCTTTAATAGATGTGGATAAATGTGAGCTCATCTTAAGAGTCGGGGATGATGCACAGGTGTTTGAAATGGGGAAGCTTACAAGCAAATCCTTTGGAGGATGAGAATCAGCGAATATGATTAATGTGCTCGATGATTTTGTCATCTACAACAATCCTCTATTCGATTCGTGCATTGATAATCCACTGTTTCAAGATGATGTGGATGATTCTCTATACAATTTGGAACCTTCTCCCATATATGATTCTCCACCGATCTTTGATGCTTATGATGATGATTCTAGCTCAGATACGGATGATTCTGATGACTTTACTTCCGAGTATCCCGACATGCCCACGTATGATGATTTTGATGAGGCCGATACTCTCTCGAGTGATACTTCTCATGCAGAAGATCCTCCACCTACAATGCTTAATCCTACTTTGGATGACTACTCATTTGAGGAAGACTTCTCTACTTTTCTCAATACATACTTCCCTCATGAGAGTGATGCTCCTCCTTTAGACTTTGATGATTATCGTCTTGATCCTACTTTGGATTTGAAGAAAATTCTTTCAAAGGAGAAGCAACCGGACGACACCAACATCCGCAGCACGTATGATTTACCACCTCTCTGTCCACCTTCTTAGGACGAGGTTGTGCATTTTCTTCGCGGATCATCTTCAAATGAGCCTGAGTGCTATTTTCCCCTAAAGGAAAAGGTGTTCGACCCCGGTATCGATACTCTTCAGCCATCTCAGTATCCATCTGATGAAATAAAAGGAAAGATTTTTGGAACTACTAAAGATATGTTTGCACCTCACCATACTTGCTTCCACCATGCTCCATCTTTGCTTAAGGGAACCTTGCCTAATCTTCTTTGGCTTGCCTTGTTCGCCTTAAGCTTGTGCTATTCGATGGACGAAAACTATGTCTTTGATCCCGGTGGATGTGTTTCATGCTTCTTCCTATGATAATCAAGGTCGAGTCAGGCTCACGACTCGGTAAACAAAAATCAAGCGCTTCTTGGGAGGCAACCCATGTATCTATCTTTTAGCTTTCTTTATCCTAAGTGTAGGGGAGACCCGTTGGTGTTTGCTATTTCCTCTCTTCTCATATTCAGGGATTCGAGCGCTCAATGATCCACTCTTGATGATTTTTGATGACCCGTGATTCCGTGTTCCCATTTTCCCGGTTCTATCCTAAACTGTTTTCGATTCACTATTTTATATTTCTCAATATTAAAATAGGAATCTCTTTAGTTGTCTTTTCCTTAGCGAGATTTAAACAAAGTGCACAATGTCCTAAGTGTAGGGGAGTTTACTCCCACATGCTTAAACATTGAGGACAAAGTTTATATTAAGTGTAGGGGGACTTCTATCGATGTTAAGTGGCCTTTTCCTTGTATTTGTCCTCATTTTAACCGGAAAATCAATTTTTCAACATTTTTCAAAAAAATTTTTTTTGATCTATTTTGGCCTATCAGTTTTTCCCTTTATATAGTTATTTTACTTCCTTGCTAGAATAAAATTTTAATAAAGTGGTTTTAATTTTCAAACGTTGTGAATCTTTTGACTCAACCCGAGTTTACTTATCTTAGTTTACTCTAGCTAGTATCCTTAACGTGTTTAAGTCAAGTTTTGCTAGGCTTTTATATAGGGAGCTATAAAACGTGAAAGTCTTAACTCTCACGGGTTAAGAACAAGAACTTTTCGCAAGTTCCTATAATTGATCCTAGAGAGTCGTTTATCAAGGGAACTTTAAAATGCGATTTCTAAAACTTGAAAAAGTCTAAGAGTTTGCAAGATCCTATAGACGACTCGAAAACCCAAAACTTTGATTTAATAGGCTAAGTATCCACGAGTCTCATTCCTTGAGATTTTAAACTGTGGAGAACGAGAGATGATAGAGTCAATTATAAGTTTGGTATTCTTTCGTGAATTTATGTGAGTTAATTATAAGCCTATTCTCCCATCGCTTGTTAATAAAATTTATCTGCAATAAATAAGGTTGTACGATTTGAAAAGTTACTTAGCTTTTAGCCGAAGATCGTTTAAAAGTTGCTCCGTATGGATTAGAGTTCATAGCCAAGGCATAACTTATTGAAGCGGGAAGCGAAGATTGGCGAGTCCGAAAAGAACCTAACAAGGCATGAGGGCTACATTTTGTTGCTAAAGATCCCAAGTGATGTGAAGAATCATTTATCGAAAATCAATATGAAGGATCGAGACACACGACGAAAAGCAATTACTCCCGTAAAGATCATGGAGAAGTCTATCCAAAAAGGCCCTAACAAGGTATGAGGATAAATAGATCCAAGTCCAAAAAGGAGGCGGATCGTTGTATATCAAAATCCAAAATAAAGATTGGAGAAAATGAAGAAGCCGTGGTCCAAATATAAAGAATCTCTCAAAACTTCAAGTGAAGAAATTCCTATATGAAGAGAAGACCATAATTTCATGAACGTCTCTCAAGATTTGAAGTATGAAGTCGCTGCCAAATATCGGTCCAAGAAAGGTCTCAAATCGCGAAGCGAGTTATGCCAAGATATGAACTTTATGAGGTCCCGAGAAGCAGTTTTAAAAGATTTTATCCTTTAGCTAACTATTGATTAAATCGTCCCACTTTATTTTCAGCCTAAATAACTATCGAAATAAGTCAACAATGCATCCTCGTGATCATTCAAGACAATAACAAAATATAAGAGATACACCTAGGAATAAGGGAGTCTAAGTGAATAATTAGCCCACATGAGTTCGTGTTAGTTTGCTAACTTATAATAACAATGATCTCGTTTTTAAGCTTGGTTTGGAGAAAGTGAAAATTTGAGGATGATGATTATTCATGACATTTCCAAAACCCAAGGTATGTTTTTGATTTCTTTACTTTGAATGTTTATAATTTTCTATCTCTTTAATAAAGGCCAATATGGATTGATTATGATGGGAAATGTAATCTTGCTTTGTAACTAATGCATTGCATGAGGACATTGCAATGGTCAAGTGTAGGGGATTTGATAGGTGTGTAAACACCCATCCTTTTTACCACTTAACTACAATAATAACCGAGCCAAAACGTGTATTTTATGTCGTAAATGTCGGAATTATGCGTGGTTTGTGTTTTTGTTGTGATTTAGGACGAAAATGTGGAAAAGGAAGAAAACACGGGCATTCACGGGCTTTTATCGAAGAAAAAGACGAAAGACGAAGTCGAAAGATCAAGAGTGCAAAAAGAACGGAAGTCCAAGACCAATTATGAAGATTTATCGAAGAAAAAGTCAAAAGACGGAAGTTTACTAAAAGCCGAAGAACTCAAGTCTAATTTATTGAAGAATTACAAGACGAGTTCAAAGAAATCCCGAGACAAAGTCGTTAAAGTCAAAGAATTAAGAAGATTAACAAAGTATTAAGAAGAGCAAGGACTTAATGACGCAATTAAGGAAAGAAGAAAGAGGGGAGGAAGCTTCCTAAGCACCTCCCTAATCCTCTCCTATAAATAGATTAGGATTTCATTTCATTTCTCTTGTTGGCTAAGTGTGACAATTAGTCTTCCACCTTTTAATTACCTTGTCATTTAAATTCATGTCCATTTACATTAATTGTCTTGCACCTTAAATACATTTAATTTCAAGTAAGTTTCCTTTTAATTCTTGTCAATCTTTATTTACTTTTGATCAAGTTTCTTTTATCATTCTCTTTCTACCTTTCTTTTGATTTTGGTTTGTTTTGAAAACGGATTAAGCAAGTTTTGCTTAATCACTTTACTTATTCGATTGAAAGTTTTGTTTTTTCTTTTCCTTTTAAGTTTTCATACGAAATAAGCCACAAGTTTGACAATCTTATGTGCTTATTTGGTATTTAGCTTAATTGATTTCAAAGTTTTCTTAAAAGTTTTATCTTTGGAAAATCCATTTCATTTTCGTCTTTTACATTTCGAAAGGTTTTAACTTTTTAGCTTATTGTCTCGTTTTGCTTTCATTTCATTTTAGTATTTGTTACTGCTTATTAGAATCAGCTTATTTAGTTCTTGTGTTTATTACGAATACATCTTCCATCGGAAAGGAGAGTTCCCACATTGCGACAGATAAACCACCTCATTCCGATCGTGACAATCGGTTGAGGGTTTTGGATTTTCCGACAGAAGGATTGCGATCAGCATTCCGATAGGTTCTTTCCCCCTTATTCCGATCAAGATTCCGACCGCTCATTGCGATCGGGATTGCGACGGCTCTTAACGCTACTTTGAGACGAAGTGCTGCCCAAATTTCACTAGCGATATTCCGATGGTTTTGCATTCCGACAGGTGATTCCGATCTGACATTCCGATCTAAGATTCTGATGGGATTGTTCAACATTCCGATAGGCGAAGTGTTATTCCGACAGATTCCATTTCAATCATTCCGATGGTTCACATTCCGATAGAATTCGTACCTATATTCCGATCTGGATTCCGATGGTATTGGTGACAGCATTCCGATCTGGATTCAGATGGTTTGGGGTTTAGAATTATATTTTTGCTTTGTTTTGTTTTTAAGTTACATTTTTAATACTTCGTCAAATTTAATTTTCGTCACGCTTTAGTTTTAAGTCATTTAATTAATTTACTTTTCAAAGTTTTAATACTGCACATTTAAGTTTTAATTAGTTTAGATTTAATTAACCATCATTTACTTTAAAGTTTTGCACTTTTAATACACTACAACGACACAACTATTTGTTTCCACCAAAGACAGCTGAGTCGCATAGTTAACCAGGATCAATTCTATTAGACACAACACAACGAACGATAAATTTTTATATACAAAATCTCTTGTATCAGGCACGAAGATGATGATTTTCACGAGAAAGAGGAATCATGGTGATATTTACCTCGAAGAGGAAACGGGCTTGAGATGTCGTCTATGTGGAGCTGAAATACTTATAGCATACATGTGATATCGAAGCTAGTGAATAACTATATTTCTCTAAAGGTTAAAATTTAGTTTACTTACCTCCTTGCAACTGTGTCTGTTTAAGAAGTTTGAATACCCTTTCAAGCTTTCCACTCTATTATCTAGATTAAAAGGATCAAATGCTTTATCAGCTTCTGTTGATCCCTTGCCTTTTTCTTTTTTCTTTAAGTTAGCTCTTGTATCTGCATCAACATATAACCAATATATAAACAAATAGTAAATGAACCAATGCAGCTGTGAAAACGTATAGACTTCCTGGCCAACATTTTTGAATCTAAGATTGCATCCCAAGAACAACCTACATGATTTCGTTTACCCTTTTTTATGTAAGCCCCCCTTACTATGGCCGTCGCATTATCTTTTTCATGGGCATCACTACCATCAACTAAGGTCTTTACTGAGCGACCCTTTTCCTTTTTATTGATTGGTCGAAGGATTTCCTTACCATTTGTAAATTTTGGCGCTTATTTCGGCATCAAATTATCCGAGTCTGTCACTCTGAACACGCTCACTCTCACTTTGAGTTTCAGTATCGAAATATAATCCACACATGGATCAATCCAAATACTAAATGCATGATATAAACCACACAAATCTGTATCTAGATACTCAACTAGAAAGAGTATTCGGATATTGAAACTGAAACTGAAAAGTGAGAGCATTCATAGTGGTGACTCGGATAACTTGCTACCCCGTGAAGCCCCAAAAGTAGGAACTGGGAATGAAAACATTCGACCAATCAACAGAAAAGAAAAGAGTCGTTTATTAAAGACTGTAGTTGATGTTAACAAGGACCATGAAAAAGGGAAATGACACGGCCATAGTAAGAGGTACTTACATAAAAAAGGGTAAACGAAAAGATGTAGGTTGTTCTATCGATGCCATCTTAGTTTCAAAAAAGTTGGCCAGGAAGTCTATACGTTTTCACGTCAAGATAATCAAACCTAATCTCAACTCAAATGTTTAAGGTTTCTAGTATGACCAACCCCTTTTTTTAAAATTTATGGTGTGTTTTTTTAGCTTATATAATGGGCTTATATAAGTCATTTTTTTCTTATATAAGCCTATGTTTAATAAACTTATAAGCCCATGGATTATATAAACTTAAATTAACATGAGAGTAAAATGGTAAATATGTTATATAAGCCCAAACCTTCCTAAAAAAGCCACATTTTTATGGCTTATCATAACACCCATATATAAGTTTATAAGAACACTAATATAAGCTTAGCAAAACACTTGGTTTGAGCTTATAAGCTTATATAAGCTAATAAGCTTATAAGGCCATTATATAAGCTAAACCAAACACCCCCTTATCTTCTGTATCTACATCATCATATAAACAACAGAATACTTGAACCATTTATCATTTTCACTACTCCTAATACTTTACATAGTAAACACTAACTAATGATCCATCTAACGCCTTTATGACAAACATATAAACATAAAATGGCACAAAATTGACCTTTAATATGTGCCTTCGTAGCTTCATCAACCTTCATAGCTTCATTAACCTTCATAGCTTAATCAACCTTCGTAGCCTCATCTGCCTTGTCATCTATATAACAAATATTAAAACAGAATCAATTATTGGTATTTTCATAACATGCAACATAATAAAACAAAGACAAATCATCAAAACTTCAATAATACTGTTGCAAAGTAAAAATCCTAACCTTGTTTTGATTTTCCTTTAGTCTGTTTTTTAAATCTAACTGCATCAAGTCTTCAATAATAGTGCCAACAAGAGGATCGTCATATCTCCAGTTGGTTCCGTACTTATCCATCGCATAATCAATCATCTCAGAAGTGATCTTACAATCAATATCCATCTGGTCACTTAGGTTTGATTTATCAGGGTTTGAAGATTTGTTACTGTTTGTGTCTGGGTGGGTGGGTGGTTGATTCATTATTTGACCTCCGGATATTGAATGTGTGTGTGTGTGTGTGAGTTATTAGTGGACGGGGGTACCAGTGCAATATTGTAACAATCCGCCAATTTGAGGTCGATATTTTATTCTCAAGTATTATTTAAAATCATTATTTTATTATTTATTTATGAATTCACTAACTTATGGGAAGAAATTTAGGTTTACGTCTTAAAGTAGCATCGACTACGTCTAAACCGGAGAACTCTACTTTACGTGCTTACGTTTACATACACCGTTTTTGTAGCAGTCCGACATTTCAGGAAAATAAACTTATTCTTGAATATTATTTTGGAATTTTAATTTGTGTTGGTTCATAAACTCACAAATTTACGAGAAGAAATTAGGACTTACGTGCATAATTTAACATCCCTTTACGACTAAACCGGAAACCCTAGGTTTACGTATTTACGCTTTTGAACTCCGTTTTTGATGAGACAATTTTTATTAGAATTGTTTTGTGCCATATAATCATAATTTATAAAAACGTTTTTCGTAAAACGACCCGAGGGCACGTAAATCAAGGAAACTAGAATCGAGGAGTACCCGTAAATTAATGGGGATGAGACAAGTTTACACTTGCCCACCCCCATACATGTGGCGGCCAAAGCTTCACCAACACATCAAGGATGTGTCCAATTTATATAAAAACTAAGGACACTTGTCCTTAGTTTCTAACCAAAACCATCCAACACTTAAAACAACTAACTCAAACCATTTCTCTCATTTTGATACATGCAAACCACTCCAAACTCTCTCTAATCCCTCCCCTTTTCCGTCCATACACCACCACCAAACACCACCATTGATCAAATTTCTACCATAAATCTTATGTTTGACTTGCATAAGATGATAACCCTTTGAAGACTGGTGATTTGAGGTGATCCTAACAATTAAAAAGAAGTTCCAAAGGAGTTTAGGGCTGATTTGTTGAAGGTGTCTTCATATACCTTGTGATCTTGAAGGTAGCCTTGATGTTTCATAAGATTGGTTATCAAAAACCAAGTCTTGTTCTCAACCTTTTCATCACTTTGGTGGTATAGAGATTGTTTCTTCCTATCATCTTGTTATTTTGTAAAAGTAACCTTGTATTTTATTTATAAATGTATATGTATATGATGATGAATGATGATCAAAATATTATGTGGGGATTTTGTGTTAATAGATTTGGTTAAAAAGACAAGAAACAACAAGTAAAAATGTTAAAATCCTGATTAAATTTATAAGCTGTATAAAACAGTAAGTAACCATATGATTACATGGTAAAAAGGCTTGGATTATTGAATATACAGTTAGATATATGAATTTTACATATGTGGAGAGTTGGCCACTCAATAGAATCATTAAAATAAGCAAGATATGATCAAAATACTATTGAGGTATAAATATGTATAGTCTGTTTTGGACGAATTATTATGAATACATAGAGGATGATTGAACAGTAGCTATAAAGGAGTTATTTGTAGCTATGTAGTTTGTGCTGCCAAAATTTGAGCTTCTATCTCCTTGTAGAACTCAATATATGGAAACAATGGTGAAAGTGACTTTGATAATCAGATTTGTAAATAAAAATATATAATATAAAATGAGCACTCAAGTAATATTATTATAAAATAAATATGTAAAACCCACTAACTAATAATAAGTAGTATAAAATGAGTTATATACTATGATAAATAAACATGGCAATTTTATAAAAATAAAGACTCAAATGTTTTCTAAAGTTCAAAAACTATATATAAGTTTTACGTCTTTTCGGCTAAAACCGAAAGATTAACGTTTTCGCCAAATAAAACTTAGACGGTTGGACCCATCTAATGTAACATTTTTATAACTCATATACTGATATGTAAGTACATTTGACAAGTAAAAACCGATAAAACCCGAGCTTTATAACTTATGGACCTTAACAGGCCAAAGTAACCTTATTGGACCATTAGCTCAACTAGTTTGGCTTAACACTAATGGACTTACTCATGGGCTTAACCCACTTGGGCCCAACATATGAGTATAGGTCTGGTATTTATAGTATAAATGGGGTAATATAATGAATTGAACTTTTAATGGGCTCATTGGGCCTTAATATGTAATTGGGTTAAAACTAGTATAACTAGTCTAAATTGACTAACACATAACAACTACAATGTCGTATGAAGAAATAAAATCCCACTTGATCATCATCATACTTATAATATCATCATACATATACATAGCCATTATTTTTATAAATTCATTGGACAAGAGTCTAAGACCGAGTATTATTTGTCTAGGTTTACGTGATTGAAGCACGTACCGTACATCCAAATCGCCGATAACCCGCCTTTCCCAATTAACGTGAGTTCATAGCCTCGCACTCTTTTAAATGTTTTATGAAATGTTCTATAAACCCGCGAGGGAGATAACATGTTAGTTTTAATAAAATAGGACACCAGTTGTCCTGATTGTTTGCTTATTGATATGGACCCGAATGATTATATGACCCGATGAATGATTATATGACCCAATGTATGAAATGAAATGGATTATTATTAGTTAGGTTATGTCACTAAAAGTCCCATTAGCATGAATTTTGAACTACCGAGATTTGGTAGACGCTTATGCATATAATAGTACTATTTGGGGAAGATCACCCTAGTTCGCGCCTTGACGGTTGATCCTCGTCATGCCACATTGATTGGAAAGCGAATTTATGTATGAGAAGATTTATATAAGCGTGATTATTGTGACGACACGCTGTTTTAGATGGGCAAAGGTGTAGAACAATGATAATCTTGTGAAACAAGGGGGTTGATGTTTTTCTAGAGAGAGAAAGTTAGAGAGAGAAGTGAAAGAAAACTCATATATTGAAATGAAAGAATAAAACAACCAACACCTCTTTCCATGGTGGAAAGAGGTTTAAATACCCCAAGTCCTTAATGGACTTGGGCTTCCGGCCCATGAACATGCTCATGGGTCGGGCTATTTAATAAATGAAACTAAACTTAACTACGAGCCTATAACTACATTGTTGGAGTGACCGAGACTTTCTAAATGCGTAAAACGTATTTCCAACAATCTCCCCCAAAGGGAGGTCACTCCAAATTTACAAAGTCCTAATCTAGCATGTTAGATCTTGTTCTTGAGCTCGTAGTCTCCTTTTCTTTCTTTTTCTTTTCTTTTGTGAATATGTGTTGAATGATATCAGCCTTTTTGCTTGGAACATGTTCTTTTGGCCTTTCACGTGCAGTCTTTGTTTTCTTGTGATGTTTGCCTCTTTGTGACTTCATGTCCCACACACTTATCCTTTGTTGAATTCTTGAAAGTTTCAGAGTCGATACAGCGGAAGACTTTTAGGTCATACTTTCTTGAATTTGCAGGAGTATTTGATGCTGAAGGAATAAGCATGTGAGGACGTCTTCAACAGGTACACCGTAACGCCACCGTCTTCAACTGGTACACAGCAACGCCACCGTCTTCAACAGGTACACAGCAACGCCACCGTCTTTAACAGGTACACAGCAACGACACGAATAAAATGGCTTTGACATTTTATTCTAATTCGGTAGCATTTTACCTCCGGTCGGTGAAGACCGTTGGACGATATTAGATATCGTACCTGTGACGGATAGTTTCAATTAAGTAACTTCCTGACAGGATTTCGCGGGAAAACCCGTTCTCTTTATTCGACCGTCCAAAGCTGACTGCGAACATAAAGAGTGAATCATTTGGATTAAAAATCCTTATGATTGAAGCCGTCAATTCATGAAACCTGGAACAAGTGAATTTCAATTAAGATATTCACCATCGTTGCTTTCCAGTTGTCACAAACTTGATTCAAATTGAATCTTGCTTGTTACCTACCAAGTGCTGTTTGATGTTAACACTAGAAGGATTTCCACTCGTCACTGTAAACACTAAAGAGTGTCACTCTGAGTGTTCTGGCAAGATCATACGATAATGCGTAGAGGCCTAGAACGAGTTTAAGTTCAATTAAGAAATTAAACTACTGTTTCTTTCCAGTTGTCACAAGATTAGTTCTTAAATAACCGCACGTGTCACCTACCATGAGCTTGTTTGATGTTGGCTCAAGCAGGATTTCCATCTTCACTGTAATACTTGCGTATCACTTGGATGTTCTGGCAATATTGCAAGAATACTGCGTAGGACTCATAAAAGATCTCTTACTTTTCACAGTGTGTGAAGAAGCAAGGAATAAATGGAAAGTGTCCTAATGAGACTTTTGATGATCTCGTGGCTCTAGACTCGATAGTGCGTTTTGATTTAGTGATCGATGGCTGGAGAGGAGTGCCACCTTTTCAATATCAGTCTATTCGGAGTGAATAAACCAATAGATAACGTGTTGAACTCCGTGTGATTAAAACAAATACCTTTTGAGAGATAATTGAGATAGCTGGGGAGGGTTGTGCATTGCATCACTTGGTCCATGATGGCTTTCTTCAATATCGAGAATCATTAACTAATGATCTCAATAGCATATGTATTGACCCGGTTTCTGCCTAAAGTTGTAAGGAGGGCTTCTTTCTTTACACCCTTTATCTTTACAATTCTTTTTCATTCTTCAACCCCTTCAATGCTTACCAATACGTCACAACTAGCACCTTGTTGTGATTGTTCCAGTGCTAGCTTAAGTACTTGGTCGGCATTCAGCTACGTTCACATTCATTCTCCATCTTTCCTAGGACTTCTAGTTCTATCTAGGGAGTTGTCCTTGGGAAGATTGCATCGGTTCTGATGAATCATTGGACTAATACCTATACCTACCACCCTTTTGTCACCACATTCGTCATGAGTTAAGTGTGTTTTGGGTTGATATAGTCACCATGAAAAATCCTTGAAAATCACTTAAAGCACTTGTGATATTAAAATCAAAGATTTTGTGCCTTAAGTGTTTTGATCATCAAAAACGCTCCCCCTTAACACGTGCATTACACATGTTAAGTTGGTTTATCTTTTAAGTCTTTTTCATTGTTTTAGCCAAATATCATAAAGTCTCCTTAATCCTATTTTCTCCCCTTTCCAAAATGTTAACCATCAATATTTTGGATATTAATGGATTAACCGGTCTTTGGGTAATAAAATGAAATTAGATGTTGGCCAAAGAACATATTAATGCTCCCCCTCAAGTTAATGAGGGTAAGTTATAGTGCTTGAGTATGATTTGTTTGAAAGATTTAGAATCTCGAGAGAAATTCTTGAAAAAATATCATACTTTTACACTACAACAAGCCACAAAAGCTAATAACTTAAAAAAATAACATATTCACAATAATAAACATATGGAGTTGACCTGTAATGAGATGAACCAAAATTAATTGGTTCGTTCCGTGAACCGATGGTGAGCTCCATATGGTCGTCCACCGACGAATCGTTCTATACTTCGTAGCAACCGGCGCTTCCTTAGAACTTCCTCTGTCTTCCTGATTGCGTACGAAGACCCCTTTCTGCACTGGGTTGTCCAGGTGTATGTAACTGCCGGAAGAGGTAAGTTGGAATTGAGAACCGACAGATCATCTCGAACATTCTTTAGCGTTCCATCACTGAATTTGTGCAGTTCTGAGAATCGCATATATTGCATAACGCCAGTCTGATTCGGATAAAAAATTCCTGCTTCCGGCTTGGTAGTCCCCATGTAAACCTTCTTGTTCTTATGGAAATTACTGAGTGGAGTCGTATGGGGACGTTCCAGGTTTAGCTTCTTCTGATAGCTTTCTACTCCAAGTTGAAAGTCTTCCACCCGGTTTTGAATGACTATTTTCCTGGCATATTGACGAAAGTTTGAACTCAAGGCTATGACAATATCAGGTGATAGATGGTCAACTTTTTCTTGAGCCAAAAGCAACAATAGATCTTCTATGTCTTCAAGTTGAAGGTACTGGAGATCACTTTCGTAAATGCGGTATTCTTTCTCATCGGTACATTTTAACAAGATTACATTTAAGTAATCATAACCGAAAACAGTCTGAGTGGTTGCTCCTAGGATGCTTTTGATTCTGTGAGATGAGACAATAGAAGCACCTCTCTTGGGACGATGGAAGTGATTATAGGCTAGCTTCTTCTTCTTCTTGTCCCAGTGAGATATGCCAAGTGAAGCATAGGTATC
The DNA here is from genome assembly GCA_025667525.1 of Glebionis coronaria. Classification (NCBI taxonomy): domain Eukaryota; kingdom Viridiplantae; phylum Streptophyta; class Magnoliopsida; order Asterales; family Asteraceae; genus Glebionis; species Glebionis coronaria. The sequence goes on along the minus strand of CM046876.1, from coordinate 168,831,370 downwards.
ATAAAACTTGAGCGGCTTCTTTCTCCATATTGACTCAGGCACTTTATCCTCTATCCATGGAACATTCTCCAAGTTGACAACCTTGAGCATTGTTAGTGACGTGGCATATTTCTTTGCTCTATTTTAAAGGTATTCAAGATCGTGTGAGACAAAATGTTCTAATGGGATAGTAGCAGAACCGGTGATGACCGTTGGTGTAAGAGGTCGTAACACGAGAGTTTGAATTCCTGTAGTTGTCGTTCTCATTGCTTTTGTAAGCTCATTTAGGTGATATTCTGCTTCATTATGGCTGATTTTTAGTGTGTCAAAGAAGTCCACATTTGCAGCTGCCATTTGATCAGATCCGGGGTCATCGTCGGTTTCCCATGAGAATACCTTAGAAAAGCCGAGAAGTTGATAGGGTTGTTGAGGAATTGAGTCATCTCCATTTCAGTTGCAGTGTCAAATGGATGCTGTGGTGCTGCGTTTGTTAGCCAAAGTTGCTCTTGTACAATATCATCAATGATAAGGGATTCAGCAAATGTTGGTTCTGGAACATTTAAATCTTCAACTTCCATGTCATCGTCATGCTGAATTGTAGATGATGTTGAAGGTTGAGTTTGCATCACCGGTATATCATCGTGAGGTTCGTCTTCAAGCATTGTCTCTGTCGGTTCTTCTGCTTGCATGTATTCTACAGATTCAATGTGAGAATCAGTAGTGAATTCTGGTGCAATAGATATACCTGAAGCAACCTGCTGAGTTTCTGATACTGTTGTCTCCAGTCGCTTTTTTGTGGTGTCAGCAACCTTTTCTGTAGTGTCCTCTAAACCTTTCTCGGTGGCCGTCTCATTGTCATCCTTGTTTGTCTCTTCGGCATTTGTACCGGTGTCGTCATTCTTATCACCCTTGTTGACTTCATTACCGTTTTCATTATCTTCATTGTCATCCTGATCATCATCTGTATCCTCGTCCTCGTCCTCATCTTCATCTACATTCTTATCATTTCCTTGTTCATCCTCTTCTTCCTCCTCATCTCCTTCCTTATCCTTATCCTCATTACCATCATCCTTTTCACCGTGTTCCTCGTCATCTTCCTCTTCTAACTCATTCTCATCATCAGACTCAGAGTCGGTAGTATCTGCAGCATTCTCTTCATCAATTGCTTTGTTGAGATATTGTAGAACTTTGCGTTTGTATTTCGATTTATGAGCTCCCAAATCTAGCAGACGTGTCTGTAGCAATGTCATCAATTGAAGAGTAGATAAACCATTACCGACAAGATGTGGTAGTTGTTGATCAACATAAGACTTGACTTCGCGTTGAATGATCGCGGTCATCTGCTCGTCAATTGACCCGAGAAAAGCAGCATTTTCTTTATCCCGAGTTTTCTTCTCTTTACGAAATGCTTTATGTTGTTCTTTGAGCTTTGACACTTTGTCTGTTAGTTTTTGAAGAGTGGGCTCATCAGGATGCGGTTCCTTGGGAGGAGTAGCAAACCTTTCAGTCAACGTGGCTATTGGTGTAGCTTGAGCCCTTAGTTGTTGTTGAAGAGACATGATCAACGGATCATTGACTGTTTGAAAAGGATTTGATATGGATGATATTTTTGGTTCTGTTGGTGGAGGTATAACCGAAACCGTTAAGGTGGTCGTGGATGATACTGGTTGTACCGGGATAGGTGTTGATGTAGATACAGTGGTTAGGACGGTGGTTGATACAGGTTGTTCAGGTGTGGATGACGGTGTAGATTCCGTGGTAATGGTGGTGGTTGATACTGGTTGTTCAACAATTGCGGGTGTGATGGTGGTGGTTGGGACCTCACTGATGACTGGGGTTGATAGTAGGGAAGTGGTGGTCGATGTAATAGTGGTTATAGGAACATCCACCATTTGTTCATTTGTTGACGGATCAGTGTTGGTGACCTCAACACCCTCCCCTTCTAAATTGAGATATTTCAAAACATCATCAGAATTTGAAGTAGACTTACTTTGAAGTTGCGTGTCTGGTATGAAAGTTGCATGAGCATCTTCATTTAGTACCATGTGAGTCGGTTCAGGCAAAGATGTGGTGATATTTGCATCTCGATACATCATACTTGTATCAGTGTCAGCACTGCTCTCACGTTCTTCACTTGGTTCCCGACTTTCAAGTTGAAAGGTAGCAGCATCTTCATACTCATCTTCATAAGTATCTTCTTCGTCGAAAAATTCCGTATCACCATCAGGATTACCAAAATCTTCTAAGTCTTCAAATACCCTTGAGCCTGATCCGCCAAAGGCTTCCTGTCGGCTTTGTTGAAGAATAATACGAAGTCTTTTGGCTTCATAAAGTTGTTGTTGAGCAGGATCATTTGGAGCAACACTTGCCTCTTTGCCTTTAGCTTTCTTTGCTTTCTTAGGTCTGCGGAGTGGTACTTCTTCCTGTTCTTCTTCAGTGTGGATCAGCTCATCTTCATCATCTTCATCAACAATTTTCATTTTTCCTGAGCGTTTATCTTTAGGAGCAGCTGATTGACGCTGTGAAACTTGTTTCTTGCGTTTACCTTTTTGCTTCTCTGAAGGTGGTAAATTTGCCCGCTTAAATTGTGCGTCAATATCATTAAGCATCTCTTGGTATTTATCACTCTCCTTGATACCATCGTTAATCATTGTGTCGGGTACTAGTGCAGGATGTAATGCATACTTTGTGGAATTTGTGTCTGCATTCATGGAGAGAATCACATAATCATCATCTTTGGAGTGATAGAAGAAATTCCCGCGAGTGTCAATGGTTGGGTCATTCTTCATAAAATGGTGGATAATGAGCTTGGTGAATCTCGGGAATGGAAGATGCACGGATTTCTTCTTCGTTCCAGTAATCTGATAACAAAATTCTTGCCAGAGAAGAAGTGCATAGTCGACTTTTGATGTAGTATACAATCCCCAAAATAAGTGAGCCTGTGGTGGTCTCATTGCATCGGTGCCCCTAGTTTTACCAGTAAGACACTTGACGATGATGGTGATAATTGCTTTCCAGGGTTGCCCTATGTGTGAGGTGTTAAATTGTGAAGGGTTGTTAATGTCACCCTCATAATTCATGGCACGAATGACTCGAAGCACTTCATCATTCTTTGGGTTAGCCACAGATTGTTCTCCTTGTGCCAACCTAGGAAGATTAAACAATTTCCGAAAAATGCTCAAGTTGAGTACCCTTGGTGTTTTGTTCAGTTCGAAAGAGATAGTCTTGTTAGAGAAAGATGAAGTGTTCCAGAATTCATGCATGTAGACTTCGGGAACAGATGCAGTACGTCTGAGTGTGTCTCTGATGGGTGATATGTCTAGGATATCTGTGGCGATTTTGAAAGCTGGTAAAACCGGATCAAAATCATCTTGTAATCGAGAGTTGTTCTCAGCATATGGAAGCCTATTACTTAGCGAGACAAGTTCAAGATCACGAAGTCGTTGTTCTTCCTCGGTGATTGACATTTTCCTGCTTTGATGACATATGCACAAATGATATACACAACATATGTAGATATATTAAGTCTATGCCAAGTTTAAACGTAGGGAAAATGCCATTACAATTATTACCACAACATTCACATATACATCAGATGAACAAGGTCCTTACATTTAGCAATACACTTAGGATAACTGCCAGTGATATTTTTATTCTAAAGAGATACCGACCTAGCATTAGTTCTTAAAATATATGGATTTCTTGGAGGTCATGACCAAAACCTCAGTAGGTTTAGGTTTGATTTCTACTAACACCTCAGTAGGTCTTGGTTTGATTTCAACCAAAACTTCAGTATGTTTTGATTTAGTTTCAACCACTACGTCAGGAATTGTAGGATTACCCTCAACCCAAAAGATAGTGGGCTTGAACAAAGATGAAGCTTTGTCTGCCATGGCCTGGAAACAAAAAACACAAGACATTGACTAAGTAATTTGTATCTCTTTTGTTTACATAGGAATCAACTTATTAAATAAGATGAACTTCTGTAATAAGAAACCGTTCAAGTATTCTTATGAGATAAAAATTAACTTGTTTCAATAACACTTGGTTTCGTTTAAATGGCCCTAAAGAACTTAAACCTAAAGAAGAATTAGTGCAAGCTAGGCCGAACTCATGGTATATCCTAAGGCAATAGCATAATCATAAGAGACCTAATTCCATCAAAATGTAGCAAACCATCGGAATCCTAACCATACCATCGCAATGAAACAATCATCGGAATCCTAATGAAATAACATCCTATCGCAATATCTAAGGCCATCGCAATCTGTGCATTTCCATCGGAATAACTGAGAAGTCATCGCAATATTACCCATCGCAATACATAGTGTGAAGCCATCGCAATGACACATCGGAATGTGCCATCGCAACATGCCATCGCAATGAGCCATCGTAATGGCCATCGCAATGAGCCATCGCAACGAGCCATCAGAATGACCCATCGCAACGACCCATCGCAATGAACCATCGCAATGACACATCGCAATGAGCCATCGCAATGATGTATCGTAATGTACATCGAAATCCGTGACAGGGATTCGATCTTAACTTTGACTTCTCGATCTGGAACTTTAGGCAATGTTTTAATAGATTCTGAGCAAAACCAATGTGTAACTATGCCTCCTTAACAAATCCCAGCACTTAAAAACCACATTCATAACAAAAATCTTGAAACCCTAAATCTTGGATAATATCGAAAGTTCCTGTTTGGATGTTTTGAAATGAAATGGATTAAAGAGATTATCGTAACTAAGATAGAATACCTAGATGTTTCTGCGGCAGGTGAGAAATCAAGAATCACAAATCAACTTAGATGCTCAAGATTCGTTAATGGCGGAGAGGATATGCGTTTGTGTGTTTTATCAGTAAAGACGAAGGAGGGGGGGGGGGGGGGTTATGGTTTTGACTTGGTCAAAGTTGATTCAAGCACCCACCACTTTTTGCAAAAGTGCAAAACTGGTCCCCCCCTTTTTAAATTGTTAGTTAAAGTTAAAGTTAAAGTTAACTTAACATACAATAAACTCGTTCCCAAACACTGACACAAATACTTGACGCCAAAATGTTAATGACCTATGCAAGAGATACTTAAATCACACAAGGCACACATAGCGTAACTGAAGATGACAGGTAGCTAATATTTTCTGACAATCCTTTTTAACGACCAAATGTGTTACCATAAAGAATTAATATTTGCTCCCCCTTAATCCCTGACCCGTTTTCTATTTAAAGAGCAGTAATCAAAGATATTAGGGACACAACTATTAATGAGGACATTTGCCGGTTAAGTGATTTTATAGAACGATTCTGGTGGAAATAAGATTTCTCTTATTTATACAAGATAAGTGCACTGATACGTACACAAATTTGTGTCAGACCAAGTTATAAAGTAAACTTGGCCCCTTACAAGGTTTTAAAGTAAACCTTGCCCGAGAAACTTAATTCCCGTTGTGAGCCAACGTTTTCAAAAGAAATACGTGACTTTAATGCAAAAAACGGGTTGCAGTCTGAAATAACTACAAGCCATAATGGGCATGTTTTAAAACTTGTACAACTTTTATACGGACTCTATTTATGGTGCCGTGTCAATATTAATCGACATTTCTAAAGCCGTAAATATTACCGTACTAAAAGACATGCCCGATTTGAAAAGAAAAATATTTTTGGGTTTTCTTGGTTTTATATTTTTTATGGTTTTTCTTGGTTTTATATTTTTTTATGGTTTTTTCTTGGTTTTATATTTTTGTATTTTGCTTTTGATGGTTTAAGTATGTACGATAATATACAAGATCACGATCAAAGGATACTCGAGAATAGTTTACCAATACTATTCTTCAGACTCTTCTGCCAACTCCTTAAGTGTCGCTGGTGAAAATGATTTCATGCCTAGCTTTTCGATCAAAAACTCGATGCGTCCTCGATCTAAGGCCTTTGTAAATATATCTGCCAGCTGATACTCAGTGTTGACGAAGTATAGTTCGATCACTCCATTTTCCACTTGCTCCTTTATGAAGTGGTAGCGAATGTCAATGTGCTTTGCTCGAGAGTGTTGAACGTAGTTGCAGCATAGAGCGATTGCACTTTTGTTATCACAGTACATCGGGATTTTGTTGAATCCAAGACCGTAGTCAGTCAATTGTGACCTCATCCAAAAAACTTGAGCACAACAACCGGACATAGCAATGTATTCAGCCTCAGTACTTGATATCGTAGCGCTTTTCTGCCTTTTTGATGCCCAACTAATAAGTCTATCTCCAAGGAGTTGCACACTGCCAGAAGTGCTACGTCTGGTATCTTGACACCCGGCATAATCTGCATCTGCATATGAAATTAGTGCAATAGAGGAATCCTTCAGATACCACAGACCACGATTAAGTGTTCCTTTTAGATACCGAAAGATCCTTTTCACAACATGTAAGTGCTTTTCGGTAGGCCGAGCCTGATATCGGGCATACATGCCTATAGCAAATTGCAAATCAGGCCTGCTAGCAGTCAGATAGAGAAGGGTGCCGATCATTCCACGATAAAGTTTAGGATCGACAGCTATCCCTTCCTTATCTTCATCTAACTTGGATCTCTCCACCATTGGAGTATCCACGGGTTCACAGTTTTTAAAGTGATATTTCTTTAAGGATTCAAGAGCAAATTTGGATTGATTAATAAGATGCCTCTGGGATTCTGAGAAATTTGCAACCCTAAGAAAAATGAAATTTTTCCCATCATCGACATCTTAAAGCGTGTGGACATAATTTTCTCAAAACGGTCAGACAAACGTTGATTAGTAGCAGCAAATATTATATCATCAACATAAATTTGTACCAGTATCATGTCGTTGTCCTCCTTGAAAATGAATAATGTGGGGTCCACTTTGCCTTTGGAGAAGCCTTTGGAGATGAGAGACGTCGATAAGAGATCATACCACGCGCGTGGAGCTTGTTTCAACCCGTAAAGAGCCTTCTTGAGCTTGTACACATGATTAGGATACTCTGAATTGACGAATCCATTCGGCTGGCTTACATAGACATCTTCCCTTAATTCACCATTGAGAAATTCCGTCTTAACATCCATTTGGTAGACGATCATATTCATGTGAGCAGCATAAGCAAGGAATAGTCTAATTGCCTCCAATCATGCAACAGGAGCAAAGGATTCTTCAAAATCGATACCCAAAGCTTGTTTGTAACCTCTAGCGACCAATCTAGCTTTGTTTTTCAGCACACTACCTAACTCATCGAGCTTAACCTTGTATACCCACAACAGTGTCAAGATTTCAACGTTGCTGGGTAATGGAACTAATTCCCACACTTCAAGACGTTGGAATTCATTAAGTTCCTCTTGCATGGCTTCAATCCATGATGATTTTGTCATGGCTTGTTGCCAGTTTTTAGGTTCAGTGTCTGAAAGAAATGCATCAAAATAGCAATATAATGCATGTTCTTGAAGTTGATGGCGTGTTAAGACTGGTCGATCGATGTCACCAATAATATTTCGGATTGGGTGATCCTTTGTCCATTTAGTGTTGTGATTTTCAATCCGTGGTGGTCGGGAGTGAACTATTACAGGAGCTTCCTCTGAGGTAGACGCACCGGTAGGGTCTTCAGGTATATGTGAACCAAAGAAGGGAAGCTCTTGTAAGTGAGCATATTCCAGATCGTGATCATATAGTTCCTCTTCAACATCATTAGGAACGAGTGGGGGTGATGATTCAGGTGTTGTTTGAGAATTGGTGGGGGATGGGACATCTTGTTCAAGAGTAACAGTAGATGCCTCGGATAGATTTCCATTATCTTGAGCAACAACTACGGGAATCGGAGCTACTGCTGCAGTTGCTGGAGAATCATTACTCTGTGGATCGAAGAATTCATCAAACATAGGTTGAAATAATTTATCCCACTCGGACGTTGTTGGTGGTAAAAATGATGGAGAAGTAGGATTGTTGGGAATTAATCCGGAACTGATTGTACCGGTTCCCATCTCGTGTAATGCGGGTTCAGAGCTGTGTTGCTCAGAAGCCATCGCTGTCAGCTCATCAAAATCGACATCTAAAGTTTCTACAATCTTGCCAAGACGACGGTTATAAATCCGGTAAGCTTTCTTTGCAGGCGAGTATCCAATGAAAATTCCAATATCAGCCTTTGGATGAAGTTTTCCCAGATTCTCACTATTTGTATTTGGATAGCAAAGTGCACCAAACACATGAAGATATGAAATATCGGGTTTGTGTCCATGAAGTAGCTCATATGGAGTTTTACCATGACGTTTGCGAATGATAGAGCGGTTTTGGGTATAACATGCGGTTGCCACTGCTTCTGCCCATAAGAATAAAGGAGCATTCGCATAAATCAACATAGTTCGAGCAGCTTCCATAAGTGTACGGTTACGTCTTTCAACGACACCATTTTGTTGTGGAGTGCGAGCCACAGATGTTTCATGAGAAATACCAACCTTTTCATAATAATTTCGAAGAGTCTGATTAACGAACTCAGTGCCGTTATCAGTCCGAATGCGGCGAACAGTAGCATTACGACGTACTTGGATCATCTTTAAGAAAGTAATGATATACTCTGGTGCTTGATTCTTGGATGCTAAAAACTTTACCCATGTAAACCTTGAGAAATCATCCACTATAACGAGGATGTATTTTCTACCACTCACACTAGCTGTACGCATTGGCCCGCAAAGATCCATGTGCAAAATACAGTGGTTCTTGGTTGGTGTCTTCTGCTTTAGGTTTGTAAGATTTCTTGGTGCTTTTCCCCAATGAACACGCGGAACATAAATGATCCTTGTCGAACTTAAGTTTCGGAAGACCACGAACAAGTTCGTTTCTAGCCAAATGGTTAATAGCATCAAAGTTAAGATGAGATAACCGTCGATGCCACAACCATGACTTGGTCTTAGATGCTTTGGAGAGTAGGCAAACAGGAGAGGCGGCCATCATATTTTGAATAGACAAAGTATAGAGATTATCCCCTCGAGAACCCTTTAACAAATCATTTCCCGCAAGATCGCGAATGAAGCAAGTATATTGTCGAAAGGCCACTTCAAGGTTAGAATCGCAAAATTGTCCTACTGAGAATAGATTGTGACCAAGTCCCTCCACATAGTAAACCCTTGAAATCGTGACATTCCCAATTTGGTATTCACCATAACCCATAATCTTTGCAATATGGTCGTTGCCGAATTTTACCGTTCCTAGAAACTTGCTGACGAAATTTTTGAGCATCGAGCGGTCTCCAGTCATATGTTTGGAGCACCCCGAGTCCAAATACCAAAGAATAATTTGGACGACCTGAAAATTTTACCAAACACAGACGATGTATCGGATTCTAATTGTTCTTCTGAGTTAGCAGGTACAGATACAGTTATCTTAGATTTGCTATGAGAAGAAACTTTAGGTTTCCAGATTTTCTTACTAGTGGTTGGCTTAGATTCTAGTTGTCTAGTATTCTGAGGTACTTTTTGACTGGGGACATTACCACTGGAAGGCACAATAGTGGGGGCAGACCTAGTTAAAGGGCGCTTTTTCCATTTCTTAGTGCTAGTGTTCCTATTTAAAGGACGCTTAGACCTAACTTCCGTGGATGTGATCCTAGTTAAAGGGCACGTAGTTCCATTTGCAGTAAAGGTCCTACCAGTGGGTTTCCATTGCCACCCAACTTGGGTAAATTTCTTCCCTGTTGGAGTCCATTCAAGATTGTTCTTAATAGCATGCATTTCATTCACGTGATCAACAAGGCATAAATCATGATGCTGAGAAAACATGCATTCATTACAATTCCAACATTTCGCATTAGAATTCACATTTTGCTTAGGTTTCCACTCATAAAGAGGACCTTTTGTCTTAGCTACATGATTCTTTTTATTTAAAACTGAAATAACGTTCCTAGGGTGCACTTCTACTTTCTTCTTCTCAGTCCTATTAGTGGAAGGCTTGATCCTATCTTTCTTTCCTCGAGATTCTTTAGCCTTAGTGGACACAGTTACTCCTGTAGAAGCCAAGGGAACATTAGTTACAGATTTTAAAGGTGCCTTACTTGATGGTGCCAATGACGGTTTTGCTCCTGGAGTCTTATTGAATGGAGTTACAGCAATGGGTCGATTAGTGAGTAGTGCAGAACCCGGTTTTCCTATGTATTGCAAATATGCTAAGCAATATTGAACACGCTTAATATATTCATGAGCTGAATAGTAGTAACTGCTTGAGGGATCTAACGCATACAAATCATCTAAAATATCCCTAACCAGATCTACATGCTTAGTTGCATTCCTCATATAATCATCGTAGGTAACCGGGTTTTTCTTATGGAGCGGGTTCTTATAAAGCACTACTGACTTGGTTGTTGGAGCACTAGAGGACGGTGCAGAGTTGCTAGCTAAGTTATTAACAACTTCTTGTCGAGTGAGAAGAAGTGTCTCCTTTAACTCGGCCAAAACCATGTTTTTGTCTATGAGCTGAATTTTTAGGTCAGAGGTTTCCTCACATTTCTTGTTCAGTTTGTCAATTAAAGACTTTCGCTCTGTCGCATTAAACGCGAGGTGTTCTTCTATTGAACCAGAAATTTGTGAGTCTCCCTGCCTTACTTGTTCACGCTCTCCTAGTATAGAATTAATTCTATTTTCTAGGACATGATTCTTAGCCTCTGCAGCCTCTAGTTCCGTTTTTGTTTCTACTAATTCTCTCTTAAGTCTCATCATCTCTTCTTCTAAATTTTGAACCATCTGAATCATCTTGTCACTTGTCTCAACGGAGTTTCCACCATCATTTAGTTTTGAAAGAGTTTCATTTTTAGATTGATTCTCAATTTCAAGAGATATAGAATGTTGTTGAAGCTCGTTAAAACTTTTTGAAAGTGTATTATATGAATCTTGAAGCTTTAAAAATTCAGCGTTGGATTCATGACAAGAATGATTTTCTACAGTATTCACATTTTCAACAGTATTCACAGATTGATGCACATCATCACAAATATTCACAGTAGATGAAATTTCATGAGTATATTGAATAGTAACAACTTGCATCACTTCGAGAGACACCATATGTTCTAAAAAGCGGTCATATTCTGATAAGATCTTTTCCTTTTCAATTAAGTATTGTTCATAAGCATCATCCATTTTATTAAAACTTTTTGAACTTCACCAATTTCAAAACTTAAATTACACGCTAGATCATAGACTCCTTGTTTAATATGGTCCACAAACGGAACGATCGCTTCTTCAAACACCGTTTTCATGTGTTCGAACGCCCATTCTCCAGCGGTTTGAGCCGTTGAAGTCGTACATTCCAAGATGACCTTGTCAAAATCGGTAAGGTATTGCCCAATCTCTTCAATGCTGAGCTTTACCGTACTAACCGGGGGAAGACTCTTAGGAATTTCCTTTGGTTTGTCCGAGTTGACAAGTGTAGGAATTATACTAAGGCATTCTCTAGTCGGCATGAAAGTGGATGTTTGGAGAGTTCTCTTTTTCATATTAAAACGAATTCTAAGATCTATTGTGGCGTTTTTTGCATTCATTGAAGCATAATCATATTCAGGATATGTCGAAAGTAATTTTAACTGCTTTTCATCATATGGTGTCATGGAATCACTTGAGAACACTATCGGATCTAATACCAAACCTAACTTTGTTGCATCATACAGTCGTGGGTTGTGGTTAAGTGCTTGCTTTGCATAACCCGGGTTAGGTGGTAAGTCTATGAGACGCGATAGGTTGAACTCTTTAAATGATGCATGAAACAAGTGTACTAGATGTGAAGCAACATATTATTTTAAAAGTTTAAGTTCCGTTTCTTTTATTCTGTTAGACGTCTTAATTTCCATTTCAAGCTGTTTGGACTCCAGAATTTCAAAATCTGTTTGAAGTTGATGAAAATTAGTAACGACTGACTCTTTTTCTTTAAGCTCATTCGAAAGATTTGCTCTTAAACTTTCAATTTCTAGCAGATTGTCCATTTGAACTTTCCTAAACCTATCAAATTCAGGATTGGTTAAGGTAGTGGACACATGAGTCATTTCCAAGGTTTTAACCTTGTCCTTATGCAAAGCAAGCTCGGCAGATAAAGTCTGATTAACATTCATGGTTTCAAGGATTATACTATTCATTCTGCTAAGCAAAGATGTCGGGACACTAACCAAATCAGGTTGAGCAGACGAATTAATAGTCGTAAGAGCTCCCGATTGTGGTTCACTCAAAGTCTGAAGACTTGCAATGTTATTGCTATCATTGTTTGTCTCGTCGATTGAGTTACTAACCACCGGAGGCTGTTCCGAATAGTCAGACATTTGCTCAACTTGATAAGGTATAATACTAGTATCTGTAGCAGTAGTTGGTACCTCCGAAATGGTATCAGTTCCATAGAGTGAAGGGTTTGCCATAAGAGCTGCTTTGGCGGTGTTAAGATCATCACAATCCGAGTCATATGCATCCAAATCATCACATTGATATGCAGCATTGTTGGTGATGACTGTTGTGAGACCATCAGTTTCCGCTACTCCCGGATCTGCAAGGAATGCCAATTCTTCGTCATCAAGCTCACGACCTTGGGCTTGAGCATTCACCAGGTAAATCTTCTCCTTAAACCATGTGTCTTCCCTTCTCCTCTTAGGCTGCTTGCATTCTCGGGCCATGTGCCCTTCCCCTTTGCAGTTGTAGCAAATAACCACCTTCATTTTACCAGTGCTGTTAGCCCTTGTAGCAGTAGTATTGGATGAACGTGCACCAGCAGTAGACGAATTTGATCTCCCTTGAAGTGGTTGCACAATGACCCTTCCGTCCTGAATTGTTGCCTGTTGTCGAGAGTTAGACGAGTTCCTTAACTGATTGTTAGTTGGTGCTGAACCTCGGTAACCTCTTTTGTTCAAAGTTTGACTTAAAAATGCAGACATCAGAGCAAGGATTTCAGTAGGGCTATCTTCTTGTCTAAATTCAGGGACAGGGATGTCATCTTCACAGTATAATGCTGATGCTGGTTGAGCAACAAACTGATTGGTTGGAACACTTACTTGATGTGAGTAATGATGTTGAGGAGCCTCGAGTTGTGGATAGGTACTAGGAGAGTTGGTGGGAGGTTGATACGGTGAATACTGGTGTGAAGCATAAGGTGATGGGTGTGAATCTCCTTGTGATGATGATGTTGCTGGTTGGTGATAATATGTTGGCGGCGGTGGCAGAATCGAGTACTGTGGAAAGCTTGGTGTTTGATACACAGGTTGATATGAAGATTTGTGTCCTAAAGCAAGCTGAGAGTTGTGATATGACAGTGTAGGATGATTTGCCAATAATGCCATTGGTTCATGATAAGGTCCTTGAGAAATTCGGTTTTGGATCACATGCTTCTCATGTTGTTGTAAGAAAGCATAGAGTTGATCTAAATTGGACTTGTGTAGATCACGATCATTTTGACATCAGTCACATATTGACTCCATTCAGGGGGTAGTGTGTTCAAAAACTTGGTGTTTAACTGAAATTGTTCAATCCTTGGATTATAGACATTCATGTCATTCATCAGAGTGGTAAAACGCCAGTAAAAATCATGAAGAGTCTCCCCTGGAATGTATTGGAATCTATCAAATAAATCATATAATTGACATTCTCGTTCTTGCTTAGTGAGAGATGTCCCTTGTAGCAAAACCGCAAGTCGATCCCAAAGATCCTTGGCCACTTTATGTTCACTCACCATTATGAAGATATCGGGTGGAAGGGCTTGAAGAATTATCTGAACAACCCTTTCATCGACATCTGCAATGAGTTTGTTGGCATCGGTTAACTCATGATACTGCCTTGGCCTTGTCACATTGTTGACGGTAACCTCTCCCCAATCTAATGGACCTTTGTCAATTGATTCTAGCATAAGTCGACCACTTTGTTTGCCCATGATGTACGTTCTCATGCGACTTTGCCATGATTCAAATAAATCTTTGATGAGCAAAGGCGGGCGAGTATCGGTACCCGAAATGATCGATATATCGGTGAGTGAAGTCATAGTTGGCATAAATGAATGTGAATTCATTTTGTGATCCCTTGAAAAAATATTATCAAAGATGATCGAACAATGAAATAAGGTTATGAGTTTTTTTTTGTGTTGTTAACTAAAAGATATTGTTATCTTGTTGTAGTGTTTGCTTTTGAACGTTTCCAAATTACCAAATTAAATGCCAAATTGAAGAAAATCCACTAAGTATCTAAAACAAGTTCTGTCGCAATGTTCGTTCTGTCGGAATACCTAGATCGGAAAGTCTTACTATCGGAATGCCTAGATCGTAATGCAAAGCTATCGAAATGATTCAGATCGTAATGCTTCAGATCGCAATGTAACCTTGTCGGAGTGATGATGGTATCGGAATGCCTAGATCGCAATGCAAAATCTATCGGAATGCTCAGATCGCAAAGCCTATCGGAATGTTTCAGATCGGAATGCTGACAAAATTTAAGCAGAGTAACGACTTAAAAACCTTCCTTATACCCGTCGGAATCTCAGATCGCAAAGAACGATCGGAATGCCAGATCGTAATAAGTAATAAAACCCGACTATCGCAATGTAGAACCAAACCCTTTCCGATGGTAAGGTTATTGCGATGGAAGCCCACGTGCAACTTGTACTTTCCGATGAAGGTTTCTGCTAGAATTTCGGAATGAAGAACACCAACTTTTTTGCACTTTTGATCCAAGAAAGATGATGTTTTAATGAAAACCAAGATACCAAGAACACTTTTAAGCACAAATCCCTATGTTACACTACTTAATACTACGATCAAACCAAAAAATTTTTGAAGATTTCGGCAAAAACCAACTTGTACTCTACGAATTGTTTAGAAGACAATACTCAACACAAAAACAAACCTTTATCTCATCCCATGCTCTTGATACCAATTGTAGAACAATGATAATCTTGTGAAACAAGGGGGTTGATGTTTTTCTAGAGAGAGAAAGTTAGAGAGAGAAGTGAAAGAAAACTCATATATTGAAATGAAAGAATAAAACAACCAACACCTCTTTCCATGGTGGAAAGAGGTTTAAATACCCCAAGTCCTTAATGGACTTGGGCTTCCGGCCCATGAACATGCTCATGGGTCGGGCTATTTAATAAATGAAACTAAACTTAACTACGAGCCTATAACTACATTGTTGGAGTGACCGAGACTTTCTAAATGCGTAAAACGTATTTCCAACAAAAGGAATTTTGGGTTAGCTACCCGTTGTTTGTTATAGTAAGGTAGCAATTTTATGCGGCTTATAATAATCCAATAACGAATATACAGATAAACGCATTGAATTATAACATATTGCCTGACTAGCAATATGGGGTCTTATTACTGATATTATGTTCGTGTTTTGGTTTTACATAACCATTTTCATATAACGGTTTTTATTTAACTCTATACAACGTTATAAAACACATTGTATGATGTTTTGCGACAATGGTTCGTATAATGGTTTTGAAGGCAGAAGCCTATATTATGATTTACGACAAAGATTTGTATAAAGTGTCTTTGGCCTATTTTATAGCCTACGACAAAGATTTGTACAAAATGATTTTCGGTAATAATTGTATACCGGTGATATACTAATGGTTTTTATTAAACTCTATGAATTCACTCGACGTTTTCGCTGACTTTTTAACATGTTTTATCTCAGGTACTTGAAGGTAATTCTCGGGAAGACGACAAGAATTTATGACCCGCATTCAAATAAAACTTCCATTCAAATGTTTTGTAAATTTGTATGACATATTATGACCTGAGGACCTATGTAATTTGATATTATGAATTGAAAATGCTTTATTATTCAACGACGCGATTTTTAAGCGTTGTCTATGATTTGAGTAATGTGCTATTCCATAACACCAAGGACTCTTCCGCTGAACTAAAGTATGAATATTTGGGGGTGTTATACTTTGGTACCAGAGCTCCGTTATAGAGAACGAAAGATTTTTAAAACCAAGGTTTTGAATAAAACATTTCAAAATCTTATAACCATAAATATTTTTTTAAATAAATATTTTGAGTAAAATGTTTAAAAATCTTTTGACTATAACGGTGCCGAAGAATTCCTGAGTTACCGACAAGGCCAGACTGAGAAGTGTTATTTTAATATATATATATATATATATATATATATATATGTTGTAATCTGATTACATGATTGTTTGATGATTATTTTAATACTTATACGAGGTATTTATACGATATAGATTGTCACAAGAAACCCTAACTCCCCTAGCAAATCAATCGAAGCTATTCCTGTAGGAATTCTAGCTATTCCAGATCTAAACCAAGTTGTGGATATTTATGATCCTAACAAAATGGTTGATATTCGTAGAAATGTTGGTATTAGTTGATTGTGATATTGAAGAAGAATTGGCGAGATTAAATCTGATATCAATGTCATGACGATCTTTCCTTATAGAGTGGAGTTTGACAAAACCTTACCACCTAGAAAGGTGTCATCTGATTCGTTGTCACCCAATTCTTAAATTGAAATCGAAAAGGTAAATGTTGCACCTGAGGTTGTCATTGGAACCATTACCCAAAAGCCTCATGCCACTAGTATCTTTCCGAGAAGTCTAATTGAACGTGTGATTCATTTCATACTAGTGACTCATTTGATAACTATTGTTGTAAGAGATATAGGATTGGAAATTAAGTGTTGTTCATATCGAGCTTTTATTGCCCTTTCAAGGTATAAGAATAAGGTTGAAAGTATTGAAGAATGAGGTAGGATATCGCATTGAGTATAAGTTGCTTGAAACTTGAATAAAGTAAAATTTAACTCGTATGGAATATGAGATTGTTAAGAGGAAGTCGTTGAGTCCTGTGATTGAATTATAAAGTTTTAAATGATTGTTGGTTTGTGTTAAGGGTTGTTCCTAGGCCATTGTCCAATGACGAGGATGCCTAGTGTCCAAGAAATAAATTGAAGAAATCTTCTTCGGAATTGGGACCGATGCATCTTCCAAGACAGGTGGAACACCTAATGACTCTTGTAGATTAGTATTCATTCTGGTATCTTTTAAAATCCCTAATTTAATTGAGACATCAGTTGGTAGGATGAGTCCTTGGAATTGTATGACATGGCGACACATAATGTGTTACGGTACAATTTTTGAGTTGTTTGTGATTAATGAAAAGACTACCTCTGATTGCTAAATTTTACATGTATCGATGTTATCTATCTTTTCTTGCTTCTTCCTAATGTTAGCATTAGTGATGCAACAATTGAACAAGCACTCATCTTGGTTTGAGTTGCGTTATGGATTCTTCTCTTTGTATTCCTGAGTGCCATCGAGGTCATGAACCTCATGATTATTTGGCTAAGCTCATTTCCTAGCATATTGTAGTTAGCTCTTGGTGAACAACTTTTCATCACTCTTTTGCAGATCACTCATTGTTTTTATAAAGTTAAAACAGTATCCCTTGATAAAAATTGAATTTTCGTCACTATATGGATTATTCAAAGTGAGATTTATGAGTAATCGTTATCGAAATAAAGTTTTTTATGAAACACTTTGGAAAACTTAATTGCTTCCATAACGAAGAACATCTCTGTAAATTCATTTTGATTCTTATTCCAGAATTAAGCATGAAATTAATTTTTATTTTAAACATGATGACAAAGTTTTGACGAACTGAGTATTGCATCGTTAATCCTAAAATTGTATATAGTTACGCGCCTACGTACAATTTGGAAGGGATCATGCAAGGCTGATTACTAGTCACCATGAAATTGTTAATAAACATTACATTTTTCTTTGTAATTGTGAAAGATTGAATTTTTATGAGATCTGCAAGAAGTGCAAAATAGGGACATATTGTTAGGGACACCTACATATGTGCCCGTACCATTTATTTTTTTTCTGAATCGAATTTACTCATCTGTGGATATTGTCTTAATTGACAATTGATATCCCCTTCTTGTCCAATTCTTTCATGGCAAGATTCTTTGGAAACTTTACTGATTATCGAGTATTGATACCCGACTGGGTGTATCGACGTTCCTATCATTTCTTTAATTAGATTCCATTTGAATGACATGGGTAACGATCCGAGGTGCTTTTGAATGCGTACTTAAATCATGAAAACATGGGATATATTCATATTCGTTAATGTTTTCATCTTTATCTGATTTGAAATTCTTTCGCGTAGATTATGCGTTGACCTTACTCAATGTTAGCTATGTCTCCAGATACCCTTGAATTTGTGAAGGGTTATGAGTTATTATTAGCCTTTTGAGAAGTTCACATCTTATCAACGGTAATGAAACTAGAAAGTTGGTAGTGCCAGTAGAATGGATTGATTGATTATGACATGATGTCATTGTCTAAATTGATGGGAACTCGAGTAGAATTCCCCTGAAAGATAAGATGTTGATTATCAAAGGTGATCTAAATAATTCCCTATGGATGACCGTATCCTGCATTTAGGTTTGAAATTATACCATGAATGGTTATGAACTAGTCATAGATCTTGTAATCTAGAAAGAACTTAAAGTTAATTTATTAAAAGATGTTTCTGTTATCTGAGATTTTCTGAGGTACTTCTTGATGAATTACCTAGACTTCCGCCAATAAGGCAAGTTGAATTTGGAATTGATTATATTCCCAGTGCTGTACCTGTAGTATGTGCACTGTACGTCAGCACCATCTGAATCAAAAGAGTTACCGTGCAACTGAGAGAGTTGTCGGAGAAAGCTTTTATTCTACCGAGCTTGTCATCATGAAGAGCTATGGTGTTATCATTCCTTATATTTATGGATTACCGTGAACTAAATAAATTGACGATCAACATTTATATCCATTTCCCAATATGGAAGATTTGTTCAATCATTTACAAGGTTCTAGCGTATATTCAAAAATTTGATCCACGGCATGGTTATCATCAACTTCACGTCCGCGAAAAAGATTATATATTCCAATTACTACATCTAGAACTCGTAATGAACATTATGAGTTTCATGTTATGTCGTTTGGATTGACCAATGCACATGTAGCATCCATAAATTTGGTGAATCACGTGTGTAGGCTGTAATCTGATAAATTCATGCTTGTGATCATTAAGGACCATTTGTTTTTTTCTAAGAATAAGAAGGAGTTAGTAATAATTTGTAGACTACACTGCGTTGGCCGTGCAGTGAAAACCTGTACCTTGAGTATTTAACATATGATTTAAGATTTGATCCTTTACATTATTTGATCGTGTGATAAATGATAATGGAATCTATGACGAGTCTTCAAAGATCGGAGCCATTAAGGCTTTGGGGTATACTAAAAAGGAAGTACAAAAATGTTTTGACAGATAATTATCAAAGGATTTTTAAGAAAATATTCCCTTATACCCAAATCGTTTAACTAAACTCCCTTAGGAGTAAATGTTTGTGTATACCTCAAGACAACCTAAGAGGTATTGAGGAAACCATTTAAACCATGACTTGGAATTTGGAACAACAATTTTTGCTTTTGAACTAAGAAAATTTTGACCAAAGTATAAACAAAGATTTTTCGAACATTTACGGATCTTATTAATTATTTTCGATAAATCAACAAAGACCGTGTTAACTAAATTCAAATTTATTTTTGAACATTTTTCTATAACTGGACGAACTGCGAAATTTAAAACTTTTTACGTTTATGTCTCATAAAATTTAATATTTATTATTTAATTACTAGTAATATTTATCGTCGATTTAAACGCCGGATTGAGCAAAACTAATAAAGATAATAGTTGAGACGAAAGTAAAACTTAGAAAATATGAAGAAGGAATTTATGAGTGAATTGTGGTCATGATAATTATTTCATCAGGGAAGGTGAATGTAGATACTAACACATTATGTAGGAAGGATAAAGAACCAATTATGATGTGCTCCTTAGTAATGACCGTGCAGAATAACCTGCCTGAGCAATTTAGAAATAACTGATGCTTGTAAGAAGGATAATATAGATAATAAAAAAGGGTTCGCGGTTAATGTGAACCATTAGAAATAAGAGTCGATGGCGTTAAATGTTTAAAAGGCCACTTGTGGTTGCCTAAATATAGAGGATTGTGACATTTAGTTATATTGGAATCTCATAAGTTTAAGTATTCTATTCATGCCATTTATGAGTAAATGTATCTTATCTGAAGAAGCTGTAATGATGGCCAAATATGAAAGCAGACATCGCAACATACGCAACATACGTTGGCAAATGTCTAACTTTTGCGAATGTCGAGGCTGGACACTAAAATCCACCAGGATTGCTTTTACAGCTTATTTTTCCTGTTTGGAAGTAGGATAGAATCACCATGGATTCTTATCATAAATATTCCAAGGTCATCATCTAGATTTGATTCGATTTGGGTCATCGTCGACAGACTGACCAAATCTGCTAATATCATTCCCGTTAATGATAGGTTCTCGATAAAGAAATTGACTCTTTTGTATTTAAAGGAGTTGTGTAAGCATGGTATGCCTGTATCGATCATCTCTATCAAGATCCTCGCTTCGCATAGAATTTCTGGAGATTTCCTTAAGAATCATTAGGTACGAACCTTGATGAGAGTACTGTTTACCACCCCAATCGAAGGAACGAGGTAAAGTAACGATACAAACACTAGAAGTCTTGTTTTATGTTTGAATAATTGACTTTGGTAATGAACAGGATAATCGCTTTCCTTTGGAGAGATTATCATTGATAATTATCTGAAATATCATGGGAAGATAAGTCCCCGCTGTATAGGACCATTGAGGTAATGTAAAAAGTTGGTTTGAAAGGCATGTAAGATGGATCTACGCTAGGACTTCAAGGGTTGCGTGAATTATGTTTCGTATATCGAACTTGATAAAATGTCTATCAAGTGAAAATCTGATTGTTTCTTAATAAAGTTTGGATGGGTGAAAAGTTGCATTCATCAAATACCCGTGAAAATCGTGGATAGAGAAAGTAAGTCAACTTAAGCCTGATCGTATTCCCGTAGTTATGTTTGATGAAACTCGCATATTGTAATGAATTACACTTGAGAGAAAAGACCGAATGTGGAGGAAATACCCACATGGCTTTAACTCTATAAGAAGCTAGTAGTAAGATAAATCGATCTTTGAGGACAAAGATCCTCTTTAGGGGTAACTGCTGTGACAATCCGTCATTAAGGTCGATATTTTATTCTCAAGTATTATTTAAAATCATTATTTTATTATTTATTTATGAACTCACTCACTTTTGGGAAGAAATTTGGGTTTACGTCTTAAATTAGCATCGACTACGTCTAAACCGGAGAACTCTACGTTACGTGCTTACGTTTACATACACCGTTTTTGTGACAGTCCGACATTTCAGGAAAATAAACTTATTCTTGAATATTATTTTGGAATTTTAATTTGTGTTGGTTCATAAACTCACAAATTTACGAGAAGAGAATAAGACTTACGTGCATAATTTAACGTCCCTTTACCACTAAACCGGAAACCCTAGGTTTACATATTTACGCTTTTGAACTCCGTTTTTGATGAGACAATTTTTATTAGAATCGTTTTGTGCCGTAGAATCATAATTTATAAAAACATTTTTCGTAAAACGACCCGAGGGAACGTAAAACGAGGAAACTAGAATCGAGGAGTACCCGTAAATTAATGGGGATGAGATAAGTTTACACTTGCCCACCCCTATACATGTGGCGGCCAAAGCTTCACTAAACATTAAGGATGTGTCCAATTTATATAAAAACTAAGGAAACTTGTCCTTAGTTTCTAACCAAAACCATCCAACACTTAAAACAACTAACTCAAACCATTTCTCTCATACATGCAAACCACTCCAAACTCTCTCTACTCCCTCCCCTTTGCCGTCCATACACCACCACCAAACACCACCATTGATGAAATTTCTACCATAAATCTTATGTTTGACTTGCATAAGATGATAACCCTTTGAAGACTTGGTGATTTTAGGTGATCCTAAAAACTAAAAAGAAATTCCAAAGGATTTTAGGGCTGATTTGTTGAAGGTGTCTTCATATACTTGGTGATCTTGAATGTGGCCTTGATGTTTCATAAGATTGGTTATCAAAAACCAAGTCTTGTTCTCAACCTTTTCATCACTTTGGTGGTATAGATATTGTTTCTTCCTATCATCTTGTTAGTTTTTAAAAGTAATCTTGTATTTTATTTATAAATGTATATGTATATGATGATGAATGATGATCAAAATATTATGTGGGGATTTTGTGTTAATAGATTTGGTTAAAAAGACAAGAATCAACAAGTAAAAATGTTAAAATCTCGATTAAATTTATAGGCTTTATAAAACAGTAAATAACCATATGATTACTTGGTAAAAAGGCTTGTATTATTGAATATACAGTTAGATATATGATTTTTACATATGTGGAGAGCTGGTCACTCAATGGAATCATTAAAATGAGCAAGATATGATCAAAATACTATTGAGGTATAAATCTGTATAGTCTGTTTTGGACAAATTATTAGGAATACTTAGAGGATGATTGAGCAGTAGCTATATTGTAGTTATTTGTAGCACATATCATGTAGTTTGTTCTGACCAAATTTGAGCTTCTATCTCCTTGTAGAACTCAAGATATGGCAAAAATGGTAAAGTGACTTTGATAATTAGATTTGTAAATAAAAGTATATAATATAAAATGAGCACTCAAGTAATATTATTATAAAATAAATATGTAAAACTCACCAAATAATAATAAGTAGTATAAAATGAGTTATATACTATGATAAATAAACATGACATTTTTATAAAAATAAAGACTCAAATGTTTTCTAAAGTTATAAAATTATATATAAGTTTTACGTCTTTTCGTCTAAAACCGAAAGATTAACGTTTTCGCCAAATAAAACTTAGATGGTCGGACCCGTCTAATGTAACATTTTTATAACTCATATACTGATATGTAAGTACATTTGACAAGTAAAAACCGATAAAACCCGAGCTTTATAACTTATGGACCTTAACGGGCCAAAGTAACCTTATTGGACCATTAGCTCAACTAGTTTGGCTTAACACTAATGGACTTACTCATGGGCTTAACCCACTTGGGCCCAACATATGAGTATAGGCCTGGTATTAAAATTATAAATGGGCTAGTATAATGAATTGAACTTTTAATGGGCTTATTGGGCCTTAATATGTAATTGGGTTGAAACTAGTATAACTAGTCTAAATTGACTAACACATAACAACTACAATGTCGTATGAAGAGATAAAATCCCACTTGATCATCATCATACTTATAATAGCATCATACATATACATAGCCATTATTTTTATAAAGTCATTGGACAAGAGTCTAAGACCGAGTATTATTTGTCTAGGTTTACGTGATTGAAGCACTTACCGTACATCCAAATCACCGATAACCCGCCTTTCCCAATCAACGTGAGTTCATAGCCTCGCACTCTTTTAAATGTTTTATGAAATGTTTTATAAACCCACGAGGTTGATAACATGTTAGTTTTAATAAAATAGGACACCAGTTGTCCCGATTGTTTGCTTATTGATATGGACCCGAATGATTATATGACCCGATGAATGATTATATCACCCGATGTATGAAATGAAATGGATTATTATTAGTTAGGTTATGTCACTAAAAGTCCCATTAGCATGAATTGTGAAGTACCGGGATTTGGTAGACGCTTTTGCATATAATAGTACTATTTGGGGAAGATCACCCCAGTTCACGCCTTGACGATTGATCCCCGTCGTGCCACATTGATTGGTAAGCGAATTTAAGTATGAGAATATTTATATAAGCGTGATTATTCTGACGACACGCTATTTTAGATGGGCAAAGGAATTTCGGGTTAGCTACCCGTTGTGTGTTATAGTAAGGTAGCAATGTCATGCGGCTTATAATAATCCAATAACGAAAATATAGATATACGCATTGAATTATAACATATTGCCTGACTAGCAATAAGGGGTCTTATTACTGATATTATGTTCGTGTTTTGGTTTTACATAACAGTTTTCATATAACGGTTTTCATATAACGATGTTTTGCGACAATGGTTCGTATAATGGTTTTGAAGGTAGAAGCCTATATTATGATTTACAACAAAGATTTGTATAAAATTTATTTGGCCTATTTTATAGCCTACGATAAAGATTCGTACAAAATGATTTTCGGTAACAATTGTATACCGGTGATATACTAATGGTTTTTATTAAACTCTATGAATTCAATCGGCATTTTCGCTGACTTTTTAACATGTTTTATCTTAGGTACTTGAAGGTAATTCTCGGGAAGACGACAAGAATTTATGGCCCGCATTCAAATAAAACTTCCATTCAAATGTTTTGTAAATTTGTATGACATATTATGACCTGAGGACCTATGTAATTTGATATTATGAATGGAAAATGCTTTATTATTTAACGACACGATTTTTAAGCGTTTTCTATGATTTGAGTAATGTGATATCCCGTAACACCAACGACTCTTCCGCTGAACTAAAGTATGAATATTTGGGGGTGTTACAAATATTTCAAGTTGCATGCAAATTAAACGATTCACTTTTTAGACACGTTAGTATAAGTCGAGTTTAATAGTATAATCTTATTAATTTTTCATGATTTTATTAATTGAACTTTACCTTACATGATTATTGGATAATTAAATTAAAGCATGTTATTAATTTAATTAAACCTTGGTTAAAAATTAATATAACATAATTAAGCTATGTTTCTTAATTAATTAAATGTAACATGAAAAATTATATTGATAATTATTTTAACCTAAAGTTTATTTAAATAAAATGGCCATGTTTAATTATCATGATAATTATATTAATAATTATAACATAAATCTTGTTTATTAATTATATAATATAAGTCGGGTGATTAAACGGTTTTATGACTTATTTCAAAAAGCTCACGTCTGAATGTAACATAAACGATGATTAATTTGTTATCTGATAGATTTTAAAACCTTAAAGTTTTTTAAAAATATGAAATGTCAAACCCATCTATCTCGAATGATGCTAACCCTAAATCATAAACCTTAACCAATTAAAACATAAACACAAATTAAACCATAAACCAATAATAAAACCTAAATCCTAAACCTTAAACCATTTAACCGTAAACCATAAACCATTAAACCATAAACCTTAATTAAACCATAAATCATAATCATGCATACCATAAACCATAAACCCTAAACCATAAACCATAAAACCTAAACCCTGAACCTTAAACCAATGAACACTAAACACTAAATCATAAATCTTAAACCATCTAACCTTATACTATAAACATTAAATCATTATTTAATAATTAAACCACAAACCCTAGCTAATTAAACCGTTAATCCTAAACCTTAAACCCTAACCCTAAACCGCAAACCCTAAGCACTAAACCTTAACCCCAAAAAAACCCTAAACACTAAATCATAAACCTTAAACCTTTTAACCTTAAATTATAAACATTAAACCATTAATTAACCCTTAAACCACAAACCATAAACCTTAAATCCTAAACCCTAATCCCTAAACCTTAAACCAATGAACCCTAAACACTAGATCATAAATCTTAAACCATTTAACCTTATACTATAAACATTAAACCATTAATTAACCATTAATAAACCACAAACCCTAGCTAATTAAACCATTAATCCTAAACAATAAACCCTAACCCTAAACCGCAAACCCTAAGCCCTAAACCTTAACCCCAAAAAACCCTAAACACTAAATAATAAACCTTAAACCATTTAACATTAAATTATAAACATTAAACCATTAATTAACCCTTAAACCACAAACCATAAACCCTAAACCCTAACCCCTGAACCTTAAACCAATGAACCCTAAACACTAGATCATAAATCTTAAACCATTTAACCTTATACAATAAACCATTAATTAACCATTAATAAACCACAAACCCTAGCTAATTACACCATTAATCCTAAACTTTAAACCCTAAACCTAAACCACAAACCCTAAGCCCAAAACCTTAACCCCAAAAAACCCTAAACACTAAATCATAAACCTTAAACCATTTAACATTAAATTATAAACATTAAACCATTAATTAACCCTTAAACCACAAACCATAAACCTTAAACCCTAAACCCTAATCCCTGAACCTTAAACCAATGAACCCTAAACACTAGATCATAAATCTTAAACCAATTAACCTTATAATATAAACATTAAACCATTAATTAACCATTAATAAACCACGAAACCTAGCTAATTAAACTATTAATCCTAAACCTTAAACCCTAACCCTAAACCGCAAACCCTAAGCCCTAAACCTTAACCCCAAAAAACCCTAAACACTAAATCATAAACCTTAAACCATTTAACATTAAAGTATAAACATTAAACCATTAATTAACCCTTAAACCACAAACCATAAACCTTAAACCCTAAACCCTGAACCCTGAACCTTAAACCAATGAAACCTAAACACTAGATCATAAGTCTTAAACCATTTAACCTTATACTATAAACATTAAACCATTAATTAACATTAATGAACCACAAACCCTAGCTAAGTAAACCATTAATCCTAAACCTTAAACCCTAAATCCTAAACCACAAACCCTAAGCCCTAAACCTTAACCCCAAAAAACCCTAAATACTAAATCATAAACCTTAAACCATTTAACATTAAACTATAAACATTAAACCATTAATTAACCCTTAAACCAGAAACCATAAACCTTAAACCCGAACCCCAAAACCCTAACCTTATTAAATCGTCCATTAAAAATCGACCTTATTAATAATAAATTGCTTGAGATGATTATTCAAGGTGACTGATATAAAGCTCAACTAAATCCCACATACTGTTAAAAAATCAAAAGATATTTATCTCACGGTTGTCAAGCATTATTATAACCTAATATATGTAAGTTATTTAACTATAATTTTATGTTTAAAATTAAAGTAATATTTTAATTTATTTTTTCATAAAAATAAAACGTATATGCTTTTTTATTTACTTATTAACTTTTTATAATTAAATTTATTATTAACTTTTAAAAATATTTAAGTTATTTAATTATCAATATATTTAAGTTATTTAATTATTTATTTATTATTTACTTTTAAAAATTAAATGTTAATTATACTTTTATTATTAAGTAAATTTAATATTTACATTTTTATTAAACACACATAATATCTGGTAACCATCTTGTAACCACCACCATTTTCACCACCATTTTTCACAATGACACAGGAAGAATGAACCCTAAATTAACCACCCAATAACCGATCAAAAAATCAAACCTCATAAACAATAGTCGCCAATCTACAAAATCATTAACAACATGAAACATCAAGAAAGAGGTAATGAAAAAACTCGGTATTGTTTAATTTAATATTAGGGTTCATACGAATAGTGTAAGTTTGTTACTGATATTAGAGTTTATACTTACTTTTAATGCATGTATGTGGACCTATGTCATATTTAATTAACGTGATTCAATTTATAGGATTAACCCTTCTTAATGTGTTTATATGGTCTATGTTTTAATATAGGATATGGGTTTTGTTAATGTGTCTGGATATGGTCTCATGGTATGTTATAGTTTAAGGATATGGTCCCCTATACAAACATATGTATAACCAAATCCAAATGTTATTAGGGCATCCACAACCATGATACACATTATGCCAAACACTCCCTTCATTGACATATAACTAACATTAATATGTACATGTTTGCAGAAGTAATTCATATAGAATCCGACACTTCATCATCTACTTCTGAAAGTGCTAAATTTCGCCCACCCCTAGCAATACAAGTCCTATTCGTGGTTTGCCAAGAAGTTCTTCAAGTACTCCCTGTTTTTGTCCTCCACTATTTCAAACTCCTATTGTAGGCATACATAATGTCACAAGTTCTTCATCTGTTCGTCCTTCTTTGTTTCAAACTCCTAATACCACAAGTTCGTCCGCTCGAGTTCGTCCTCTCTCTGTTCGTCTTGCCTTGCTTCAAACTCAAATTCTAGGTGTACCTAATGCCACAACATCTTCCAAAAAAGTTCGTCCTCCCTCTATTCGTCCTCCCTGTTTAGAAACTCCTATTCTATTCAAACCTACTGCAGAGGATGAATCAGATTCATCATATGAGGATGAAGACACTAATGATGCCGAGGTAGATTCTAGTTATGAGGAGGAAGATACAAGTGATGAGGAGAAAGACACGAGTGATGAGGATTATGAGTTAGAACTCAAGAAGAATATCAATTCTAAAGGTAAATCTAATTAAACTAAAAGTTTATGGTTTAATGTACGGCATTGTGAAGTTTTAATTTATTCAACTTAATGCTATGTCAGGTTCAAAGTCAAAGCCGACTGCTTACTCGAAAGGATATAAATTTTTTTCAGACAAGGTATAGTTAAGTTGTTATGTGTTTATGCATAAAGTTGTATATGTTTATACCATCGATTAATTGTTTTAAACACATGATGTGGTCAAATATCAGGAAGAATGGGAAAACATAGATTGGATTAGAAAGAGCCCTTTCTTTGACTCTAGTGATGAAGAATTAGTTACTCAAGCTGATGCTCCAAGACGAAAGCACACTCCCAGATCAAAGCACACTCACAAAGCTCCATCTTCTCAAGCTAAAGCTCCAAGACCAAATGTCGTTGTTGGCCTAGCCAATAAAAAAACTTGGAAAGAAATTGTTGAGAAGGGTCGGTCAAGGAATGTTGTAGAGGGGAGCAACAGGAAAGGCCAAAGGAAGGTTGGATGATGTCAGTTTTCCCTGTTTAATATGAACAATTTTTTTGAGTTTTGTTGGTCTGGTATTGCTAGGCACCGGTTGTATTATCAAAATACAGGTTGCAACAATTTAATAGATTTGTATGCATTACTAGCATTACGAAACAATTATCAATTATCTGTAATCAACAATATGGTTTGTTAACTAGTTAATATAAGTATTTTAAGTTCATGTACAATTCAATATCTGTACTCAAGCAATTATCAGTTATCTATCAAAGGTTTTTGGTTGAATGTTAAAATGTGTAAAATAGTATAAAATTATGTTCAAAATTTATTTTTACCAGGAAACTCAAAGGGAAAGTTTACATAGTTTGAATGTTTAATTTGGAGGCAAATTGGAGTTCAAAATATTTGGTTGTTTAATTTTTGTATTTGGAGCTAAATTTTTCACGAAAATTTTGAATGTACATGCTAAGTTAATGCATATGCAGTTACCATAATATTCTAATTCCATCTCCATCTCAAATCCTGATTTTTCTCCAAAATCACAAAATATACCATAATTTTCTAACTCCATCTCCATCTCAATTACTTTTTCACTAGTATCATACCATTTCCACTTATTGTTCTTGTACACGTCGATTTGTGGTCAATAATCATGAACACTAAAAACAATGATCAAGATTATATTGTTAATGATGATGATTATTTAGTTAATAATGATGATGTAAATCACGATAATCAAGGAGATTATGAATCAGAGGATGATGGTGTTCAATCAGATGAGGATGAAGACATCAGTAAACAGAAGGTTGTTAATAAGAGGGGTATAACTAGGTTATCCAAGTTTCGGATAAAATATGGAAAACCAGATGTCATGAAGATAAATGTAAACTTTGATGCACTGAATAGAATATCAGGGCCAAACAGATCGTTGTTTATCAGTTTTTTAGGAGACACGGTTCGGGAGCAGATAGGATTGAAGATTATATCGTGGAAAGATGTGAAGGAGGAAGCAAGAGAAAAACTTTGGAGTGAAACCACGGTACAAATACAAAATTTTTTACCAAACTATTAGTCGTATTCCTACATTTACTTTAACATTATGTTAATATGTGCAGCAATACTTTGAATTTGATGTGTCCTACAAAAAGTTGGTTATGAATAAGCTAGGTGAACTGCTAAGAAATTTCAGAAGTAAATTGGCAGCAAAGCACATAGTTCCCAACCTAGACAATCCTGAACAACTAAATGTAGTTCCAAAGAATTACAGAGCAATCGTCAATGCCGAACACTGGGTTGCTTTTGTAAACCACACGGCGACAGAAGAATTTAAGTTTGTTAATTTCTATTTCGTTTTACATTTATAAACACCGTATGTATGCCTTGTTTGGAAACTCCGTATGACAAACACAGTCTGTTACGTACTAGCAACTTCTCATCCAGTAATCTATTTTGTTAGGTGAAATCAGCTGCTAATAAATTGGTGCATTCCAAGTCTCTATATCAGCATACAATGGGACGTGGTGGTTATGTATATATAAAAGAGCAAATGGTAAGGTTATATTGGTGGAATATCCTAACACTGTTGTCCATGTTGGTTTAACTTTTCACTTGTATGTATTTGATGTTTGGAAGATCATAAAAAAAAAATTACACCAGATCAAGAACCCCCCCCCCCCCCCCCCCCCCCCCCCCGTGGTGTATTGTAGTGTAATGGAAGGGTTAGAAAATAAGGAAAAGAGACAGATGATGAAACAATCAAATTTGGCATAAGATTGTAAGTGTTATTGCAAATGTTTTTATATAATGTTTATATTTGTATAATAAATTATTTACCATTTTTTGTGTTCAGCTGGAATCAAAGGAACAGATCAGAGATGGAACCTTGACGGTTGATAGTGGCTCAGATTCATTATCACATGTATTAGGAAAGGAAAAGGGAGGGTATGCACGAGGAGTGGGAGGCAGAGTTACGTGCTGGAAGTTCTTTGATTTACCTAGAAGGAAACAAGGAACTGATGTAAGGATTGCGTTGCTTGAAAATGAACTTGAGAAGGAGAGACAGGCGCATAAAGATAAAGAGACAGTCGCTCAATTAAACATCAAGATGTCACAAACATAGGAAACGATCGAAAAAATGTTGAAAGTTATGTCTGCACAAGGGGTTAATATATCCGAGTTAATGCCAAGTCAGTCAAATGTAAGACTAGTTTTCTAATTTTGATTTGATGATTTTCAGTCTGTAATACCAATAATAATTAACATACTTATATATTGCAGGTATTACAACTAGAAAATAATACATTAAATACAAAACCTAGTGAAGAACAAAGGACGTCGATCAGTGGTGGTGGTCTTCAGAAGGGTGTATTAATTCCAATGTCTAAGTCAACTGCAACTTTGAACAAGGATTCGGACACTGCAACTGCGAACAAGGTAAGTTATAAAAAAAGCATGTTTGGTTTCTAAATTGTACTATACAGGACTTATTTAGTGTCTTATGTATATATGCAGGGACCTGGTAGAACTAGGGGAGCAAAAAAAAAGACTAGATCGTTAGAAAAGAAGTCTCCACCTCAAAATTCCCAATCTCAAGAAAATATTTCTCCAGCTTCCGGTTCACAACAAAATCTGTCTCCCTCGACACAACAAGACGTACCTATTTCATCATTACGAAAGAAGCGTACACCTTCTAAATCGAAAGTAAATCAGTCTCTACCATCACTACCAGATGTAAGTATTTCATTATTTTTCATATAATTACTTGTTTAATTTATTTCTCATTAACGCATGTAAATATATTTTCTTCAGACATTTAAGTGCAAACTGTGGAACATATCTAGGACAAATATCATTGGTAACGGTACGGTATACAAGTCTAAGGATGGAGACAATGTAATGATTCATAACCAACCACTACCAAAAAATTGCAACAAAGTTTCAGTTGATAAATCCCTAGTGGATGCAGCATTCATACCTGATGACGGAAATAATGGTTTACAAATTGTTAAGGATGTAAAAGGTACTTTTGTAAAAACCGCATGCTTTTACCATGAATAGTACCCTTAAGATCGTACGTACTAGATTAAAACTTTCCTTTTATAGTATGATTACGTTTACGTGTTAGAATTTTACGTATTACGTACGTGTTAGAACACGATAAGTATTTATTACGTACGAACACACAGTAATTATTTAAACAATAATTAATCACGAACATGCGATCATGAAATCATGAACGTAACTAAATCACGAGCTAATATTAATTACGTATATATATTTATTACGAACACGAATAAATATATTAAGTCACGATTAATATTTAACGAGAACACATAAAACACGAACACGACTAAACACGAACGAACATTAAAATAAATAGACTCGGGAAATGGTACGGGTACCCCACGTGGGGCCCCTACCCGCGGCTACACCAAGGCTATGGGCCAAGTCCATCAAAATTTTACTAAGAAAGGGGTTAAGGTAAATATTATGGTCATTTTTCACTTTACAGTAAATTAAACAAAAACCTAAAAAGTTTTTCTCCTTCTCCTTCTTGCTCTCCTTTGGTCGCCGCACATAAACACAAGAAGGGGGTGTTTGTTTGATTTTTGATCTTGATTTTATTGCAAGTGTTCGTGTGTGTTCATCCTCGTTTGATCCACGCATTCGCTATACCTTTTTAAATCCTTTTTTTTATGTTTTGATTTAATTAATTTCATAAGAACACGATGTTTTTAAAAAGCTAATAAAAAACATAAACTAAACATGTAAATGGTTATGGGGTAAATCAAAACGGAGGATTTAGGGGTGTTTGTTGTGGTCGGCGCCTAAACCGAACCCCAAGGGGGTCTCAGCTTGGCATATGGACCACCACCGAGACCTCAAGGTCTCGGTTTGGTGGTGTGGGTCCCACGACAGCAGCAAACAAGGGGGGAACCCCGATGTGGTTCGGGGTATGGAGTTGATTACGGGTCCGGTTCATGGTTTATGTTAAGGTTATGTTTTTAATAATCATATGTTATAAATAAAATTAATAAAATATGACATGATTAATTTAATAAAACATGACTTAGGTTATAATTTAATTATAGATCATGGATTTTTAACCTAAGTATTTATATTTTTCTAGACTTTATAATTAATTAATTATTAGAAACCATGGCTATAATTAATTAATTAACATGACTTAGGTTATATTATTAATAATTAATAATACATGTTTTAACCTAAGTATTTAACTTTATTTAATTAAAAACATGATATATTTAATTAAATTCTTTTAACCTATAGTTTATTTAAATTACATGTAATAATTAATAAACTATACCTTATATCATTATGACTTAGAAAAATAATCAGAAAACACTTAAGCTTATATACTTAGCTTATTTAACCAACTTATATCTAATTATGGAAACATTCTATTTTAGAAACTTATTTAATTAAGGCAGCTAATCTATTTATGGAAACTTTCTATTTTTAGAAACTTATCTATTTTAAGCAGTAATTCTATTTTTGGAAACTTTCTATTTTTGGAATCTTTCTACTTTTGGAAACTTTCTACTTTTGGAAACTTTCTATGTGACAATCTAACATTTTCAGGTAGTGAATTATTTTCTCGTATAATATTTTGAAACTTATTTTTGTGTTGGTTGACGAACTCACAATTTACGGATTTAAATTTGGGCTTACGTGCATAATTTAGCGTCCTTTACGACTAAACCGGAAACCTTAGGATTACGTATTTACGTTTTTGAACTCCGTTATTGATGAGACAATTTTTATTGGATTCATTTTGTGATGTTGATTCATAATTTATAAAAACGTTTTTCGTGAAACGACCCGAGGGCACGCAAATCGAGAAAACTAGAATCGAGGAATACCTGTAAATTAGTGAGGTGGGACAAAATACATTATCCCACCCCACTAGCTTACATGGGACGGCACAACATGACACCACAACAATATGTGGCATCATGTTAACTTGTTATTTAACAAGTGTAAGCTAAGCTTACACTTTAAGCCACTTACTAGCTAAAACCATCAAACCAACAACTAGCTTCTCATTACCACCATTCTACTCATGCAAACAACCTCAAAACTCTCTCAAAACCTTCACCCTTGTTGTCCACTTTTGAAGAACAAACACCCCTTCTTGATCTTTTCTAGCCACAAATACTTGTTATCTAGCTCTATCATGGAGTTATCTTGAAGCCTTGATCATTTGGTGGCCATTTTAACAACAAAGGAGGTGATTTGCTTGTGTCCTAGGGCTGATTTCTCAACTATTGTTCTTGGTGTTTGATGATCTTGGAGTTACTTTTGGTGTTCATCAAGTTCTTGTCTTCCAAAAACAAGATATACACTTGGTTTCCGTGACCGAAGCACGCCCATAGCCGATAATCCGCCTTTCATTATCAACGTGAGTTCATAGCCTCGCACTCTTTTAAATGTTTTATAAAATGATTTGTAAACCCGCGAGGGAGATAACATGCTAGATTTTGATAAAAATAGAACACAAGTAGTCCCGATGGTATGCTTAATGATATGGACCCGAATGATGCTATGACCCTATAAACGAGACTAAAAGGATTATTAGTAGTTAGGTTATGTCACTTAAAGTCCCATTAGCATGAATTGTGAACTACCAGGATTTGGTAGACGCTTATGCATTTGATAGTACTATTTGGGGACGATCACCCCAGTTCGCGCCTTGACGGTTGATCCCCGTCGTACCACATTGATTGGTAAGCGAATTTATGTATGAGAAGATTCCATAGCGTGATTTTTGTGACGACACGCTAACTTAGATGGGAAAATTGTTTGTCGGGTTCGCGGGCCGCTGTTTTCATAGTAAGGTAACAATGTCATGCGGCTAATAATAATCCTATATAATCTAAATATCCGATATGATACGACGCTAATAACGATGAATATATTACCTATTATGGTAATATTGAGGCTACGGTCTCATGGACGGTTTAAGATGTATGCTTGATTTATATATTGCCTGACTAGCAATACGAGGACTTACTTCCGATATTATACTTGTGTTCTGATTTTAACGATTGTTTTATATAACGGTTTTTATTAAACTCTATGAATTCACTCGGCATTCGCTGATATGATTTTTGCATGTTTTTATCTCAGGTGCTTGAAGGTAATCCGGATGGAGATCGACTCTGATGGCCCACATAATATTAAAAATGTTCATTCGATCTATGTTTTGTAAACTTAATGACCTGTATAATTTGGGACCTGTTGTACACTTTAAAACTTTTTATCGAATGAATGTATGTTGAACCTTGTACAACCATTTTTATGTGTTGTCTACGATTGGAGTTATTGTGCTATCCCGTAACACTATAAAAGACCCTTCCGCTGTACCGATACGAAAATTGAGAGTGTTACAGTTTGGTACCAGAGCTCTCGTTATAGAAAACAAAAGATTTTAAAAACCAAGGTTTTGAACAAAACTTTTCAAAATCTTTTAACAATGAACATTTAAGAAAATATTTGAAAAATCTTTTGACTATAACGGTGCCAGAGATCTCCGACGTTACCAACAAGCCCTATTGAGAAGATATATATTTTGATATATATAATTTAATTTATATATATGTATATATCGTGATTTCATTATGTAATTGTTTAACTAGTATGTTATCCTAATACGAGATATATATATAAATGCAGATTGTCATGGCTGACCCTAATATTCCTGTAGAAAACCATGCTATTTCCGAACCTAATGTAGATGATGATCCTTATTTAGACTTAGTAGATTATGATATGGATGATGAGGAGGAACCATTTGAGGATCCCGAGCCCGAGTTAGGACTAGGAGATCAGATTGCCCCTCAGGTTGACTTGGTAGAGAATGAGATTGAGAATGTTGATATAGAGAATGATGAGGGGATTGGGTTAGATAATTTAGATGATGATACTGACGACGAGGATGTCGAGGAGGATGTAGGTATAGATGTTGAGGTCGATGATGATGAGGAAGCTGAGCTTATTTATCCTTATGATGTTCCAGAGGGCGAGCCTTTACCCCCACTAGTTTATTTGTCTGATTTTGAGGTTGAGCTACCTAGGGATGAAATGTCTGAATCGTCTGAATCTGATTCTGAATCAGAGGAGGATGAGGATGATGATGCACCTGATGGTACTGATGGTATTGCTACTCGTAGATGTGAGATAGGAGAGTCGTCTAGTGCTCGAGAGGCTACTCATATTGATGGTCTTGCACAATGGGCCTTGAGACGTGATCTAGATGCTTCCCGTGTTAAGAGTTGTATGACGGAGATTGGATTAGGTGTTGTTCAGACTCAAGTTCCTTATTTGGAGTCGAAGACTAAGGTTGGTGAGAAAGAGCGGGAATTGCTTAGTTTGGATTTGACTGATGTAGAGCGTGGTTTGAATGAGGATTTTAGGAGGTTATCGGTGTTGGAAAGTGGTGAGTTTGCTGAAATGAAGAAAAAGGTGAATTCTATGGAGATTCAGTTGAGTGTAGCTCGTGCGATGCGTGAGAAAGCTGAAAAGGAGTTGAATATATCCGTGGGTTAGAACAGTAGATTTTATGCTGACATGGTTAAAAGAGGAGTGATCCGTAAGCGCCCAGCTGAAGATGTGTCTAGTGATCATCCGAGAAAGATACAGAAGACGATGGATGATGGACCATCTGGCGGTTCTCAGTAGACCAGTCTGTATTTAGTAGTGAACTTTGTATCTTTTGTACTTTTGTAGCTTTGACTGAACCGACTTGTTAGTAGTAGACTTGGCACGAATTTTGAGTGTATATAGTGCTAGAACTTTGATATGGGATGTAACTAAGACAATAATTTTGTTTCAAATTGAATGAAATATGTATCTTGTCTTGAATTCCATATTGTGCCTTATTTGTATCTTGATTATGAATTCAATCCATATTATATGAATCCCTTGTTGGGTGAATGCTTAATACTTTGAAATTGTGAAATTATAGAACTATGCCGCCCAAGAAGGCTGTGACTGAGGATGATGTACGTAGGATTATTACGGAGCAAGTTACCGCATCTATGACTGAATTTATGACAAATGCTAGAAATGAAGCTGGCGGTAGTGGAGCTGGCGGTAGTGGAGCTGGCGGTAGTGGAATTGGCGGTACTAATGTGAATGTGAATGCTAATAATGTGAATGCTAATGCTGGAGGAAATGTAGGAGGACTTGGAGCTAATGCACCTGACTTTAGTGGCTGCACTTATGTGACGTTCATGAAGTGTGAACCTCTACCTTTTAATGGAACTGAAGGTGCTGTAGGATTAAGCCAGTGGATTGAGAAGATTGAGTCGGTGTTTCGGATTAGTAAGTGTAAGGAGGAAGACAAGGTGACTTTTGCTATGGCTACTCTTAAAGGTCGTGCGTTGACTTGGTGGAACGGGAGAATTGCTTTCATGGGTCTTGATGCTGCTAATGCTACTCCTTGGGCTGAAATTAAGAAGTGGATGACTTTGGAGTTTCGTCCTCGTAGTGTGATCATTAGGTTAGAACAAGAGTTGATTCATTTGAGAATGAAAGGTGTGGACATTGATAGTTACACAAATCGATTCCATGAGTTGGCCTTGCTATGTCCTCGATTGGTTGAACCCGAAGAGATCCGAATTGAGCAATATATTAAAGGGTTGACCAGAAATATCCGGGGGGACATGACATCATCTAAACCACTGACCATTGATGATGCTGTTCGAATGGCCTACCAACTCATTGGACAGATAATTCAGGATAGGGAAGATGAAGACCGTGTTGGTGAGAAAAGAAAGGGTGACAGTGATCGTGTAGATAGAGGTGATAATAGGAAGAATTTAAATCGCCGTCAGAACCAGAAGAAGGGGAATGCAAATGCTCTTACCTACAACACACCGCGCAACGTAGATGTCCTAAGTGTGGCAACAAGAGGCATGCTGGCGACTGCTGGAAGTGCCGAAATTGCGGAAAGCTTGGACACAAGGTTGAAAGGTGTAAGAAGGGAACCATTTGCTTCAACTGTAATGAAGAAGGTCATAGGAAATCGGAATGCCCCAAGTTGAAAGCGATTGTACCTGGAAGAAACCCCCAGGGTGGTATCTATCAACTTGGAACAATTGAGGTGAAGAAAGAGGATCTGAATGTCGTTACCGGTACGTTTTTACTCAACAATCACTATGCTGTTGCTTTATTTGATTCGGGTGCTGATAGGAGCTTTGTATCCACTAAATTTAGTGCCCTTATTGACATTGAACCTGTTGAGATAAGTACCAGTTACGAGGTGGAATTGGCTGATGGTAAATTAGAGAAAACTAATAAGCTATTAGAAGGATGCTCTCTAAATCTCTTAAACTATTCCTTTCCGATAGATTTGATGTTGATAGAATTAGGTAGCTTTGATATTATTATTGGTATGGATTGGTTGTCGTTGAATAATGCTACTATTTTATGTGGAGAGAAGAAAGTTAAGATTCCTCTTAGGAATAGGACGTTAGTAATTGATGGTAAACGAGGTGAATCCCGTTTGAAAATCGTTTCATGTATTAAAGTCCAAAAGTACATCAGGAATGGTTGTGAGTTATTCTTAGCTCAAGTGACCGGGAATGAGTCTAGGGAGAAACGATTTGAAGATGTATCTATTATTTGTGAATTTCCTGAGGAATTTCCTAAAGATTTACCCGGACTTCCACCGATAAGGCAAGTAGAGTTTCGAATCGATTTAATTCCTGGTGCTGCACCGGTGGCACGTGCGCCTTACCGATTAGCCCCTTCTGAATTAAAGGAGTTATCTGAGCAACTTAAGGAGTTGTCTGATAAAGGTTTTATTCGACCGAGCTCGTCGCCTTGGGGAGCTCCAGTCTTG
Source organism: Glebionis coronaria (assembly GCA_025667525.1). NCBI lineage: Eukaryota > Viridiplantae > Streptophyta > Magnoliopsida > Asterales > Asteraceae > Glebionis > Glebionis coronaria. The sequence continues at coordinate 168,792,826 of CM046876.1, read as the reverse complement.
TTCGTTAAGAAGAAGGATGGATCTTTTCGTATGTGCATTGATTATAGGGAACTGAATAAGTTGACAATTAAAAATCGATATCCTTTACCTAGGATTGATGATTTGTTTGATCAACTACAAGGATCTAGTGTGTATTCTAAGATAGATTTGTGGTCAGGATATCACCAACTTCGCGTCCGTGAAGAAGATATTCCTATAACGGCATTTAGAACTCGTTATGGACACTATGAATTTCAAGTAATGCCATTTGGGTTAACTAACGCACCTGCGGTTTTCATGGATTTAATGAATCGAGTGTACAAGCCCTACTTGGATAAATTTGTGATTGTGTTTATTGACGATATTCTAATCTATTCTAAGAATGAAGATGCACATAGAGAACATTTAAGAATTGTTTTGAATTTGTTGAAGGATGAAAGGTTGTATGCTAAGTTTTCGAAATGTGATTTCTGGTTAGATTCTCTGCAATTTCTTGGTCATGTGATTAACAAATATAGAATTCATGTTGATCCTACAAAGGTTGAAGCCATTAAGAATTGGTCTGCACCGACAACGCCAACGGAAGTGCGACAGTTCTTAGGATTGGCTGGCTATTATAGGCGATTCATTAAAGAATTTTCTTTGATAGCTAAACCCTTGACTAAGCTTACCCAGAAGAATAAACCTTTCTTTTGGGGAAGTGATGAAGATGGAGCATTTCAGACATTGAAGCAAAAATTATGTAGTGCGCCAATCTTATCATTACCCGACGGGAGTGAAGATTTTGTAGTGTATTGTGATGCATCTCTTAGAGGCTATGGAGTTGTTTTGATGCAGAGAAAGAAAGTGATAGCTTATGCTTCTAGGCAATTAAGGAAGAATGAGGAGAATTATAGTACTCATGATCTTGAGTTAGGAGCTGTAGTCTTTGCTCTTAGGTTGTGGAGACATTATCTGTATGGCACCAAGTGTACGGTATTCATCGATCACAAAAGCCTACAGTATATTCTCGACCAGAAGGAATTGAATATGAGGCAACGAAGATGGATAGAGTTGTTAAGTGATTATGATTATGATATAAAATATCACCCAGGAAAAGCCAATGTTGTTGCTGATGCGTTAAGTATGAAAGACAGAGAGCCTATCAGGGTACGTTCTCTAGTCTTGACCGTGCACAATAATTTGCCTGAGCAAATTAGAAATGCGCAAATAGAAGCTTGTAAGAAGGAAAATTTTGTTAATGAAGGGTTCCGAGGAGAAGGAGATCCTTTAGAGGTTAGAGCTGATGGAGTGAAATGCTTAAGAGGTCGTATGTGGATACCTAAGTTTGGAGGCTTAAGAGACTTGATTATGTTAGAATCCCATAAATCTAAGTATTCCGTTCATCGGGGATCTGATAAGATGTACCATGATTTGAAGAAGTTGTACTGGTGGTCGAATATGAAAGCTGACATAGCTATGTATGTTCTTCAATGCTTGACTTGTGCTAGAGTCAAAGCTGAACATCAAAAGCCATCAGGCCTACTTCAACAACCAAATATTCCTGAATGGAAGTGGGAGCGAATTACGATGGACTTTATCACCAAGCTTCCTAGAACATCATCTGGAAACAACTCGATTTGGGTTATTGTCGACAGATTGACCAAATCAGCACACTTCATTCCGGTTAAAGAGCAGTTCTCACTGGAGAAGCTGACTCGTATATACCTTGAGAATGTTGTATGCAAGCATGGAGTGCCTGTATCGATCATTTCAGATCGAGATCCTAGATTCTCATCAAATTTTTGGAAATCTCTCCAAAGATCTTTGGGAACGAATCTCGACATGAGCATTGCTTATCACCCCCAGACTGATGGGCAGAGTGAAAGGACGATACAAACACTGGAAGATATGTTGAGAGCTTATGTGTTAGATTTTGGTAAGAATTGGGATAAACATTTGCCGTTAGCAGAGTTTTCGTATAACAATAGTTACCATTCTAGTATTAAGGCTGCACCGTTTGAAGCTTTGTATGGTAGGAAGTGTAGATCTCCTGTATGTTGGAGTGAAGTTGGGGACACCCAGCTCACGGGACCGGAATTGATCCGGGAGACTACGGAGATGATAGTTCAGATTAAGAATAGGTTGTTGACTGCCCGTAGTAGACAGAAAAGTTACGCGGATGTGCGGCGGAAGCCAATGGAGTTTAAAGTGGGTGACCGAGTAATGTTGAAAGTATCGCCATGGAAAGGCGTTATCAGATTTGGAAAGCGAGGGAAATTGAATTCCCGATATATTGGACCCTTTAAGATTTTATCTAGAGTAGGTCCGGTGGCTTACAAACTAGAGTTACCCCCAGAACTTCAGGGTGTTCACAACACATTCCATGTATCTAATCTGAAGAAATGTCTAGCAGTGAGTGATGAGAAAATTCCGTTAGGTAAGGTTCGAATAGATGGGAAGTTCATTTTATCGAAGAGCCCGTAGAGGTTATGGATCGTGAGGTAAAGCAACTGAAACAAAGTCGGATACCTATTGTCAAGATCCGATGGAATTAAAAGTATGGACCGGAGTATACTTGGGAACGAGAGGATGAAATGTGGAAGAAATATCCGCACCTCTTCGATTTCAATAAGAAACGGACATCCAAATGAAATGGATCACGAGGACGTTGATCCCTTTTAGGAGGAAAAGCTGTGACAATCTAACATTTTCAGGTAGTGAATTATTTTCTCGTATAATATTTTGAAACTTATTTTTGTGTTGGTTGACGAACTCACAATTTACGGATTTAATTTGGGCTTACGTGCATAATTTAGCGTCCTTTACGACTAAACCGGAAACCTTAGGATTACGTAATTACGTTTTTGAACTCCGTTTTTTATGAGACAATTTTTATTGGATTCGTTTTGTGACGTTGATTCATAATTTATAAAAACTTTTTTCGTGAAACGACCCGAGGGCACGCAAATCGAGAAAACTAGAATCGAGGAATACCCGTAAATTAGTGAGGTGGGACAAAATACATTATCCCACCCCACTAGCTTACATGGGACGGCACAACATGACACCACAACAATATGTGGCATCATGTTAACTTGTTATTTAACAAGTGTAAGCTAAGCTTACACTTTAAGCCACTTACTAGCTAAAACCATCAAACCAACAACTAGCTTCTCATTACCACCATTCTACTCATGCAAACAACCTCAAAACTCTCTCAAAACCTTCACCCTTGCCGTCCACTTTTGAAGAACAAACACCCCTTCTTGATCTTTTCTAGCCACAAATACTTGTTATCTAGCTCTATCATGGAGTTATCTTGAAGCCTTGATCATTTGGTGGCAATTTTAACAACGAAGGAGGTGATTTGCTTGTGTCCTAGGGCTGATTTCTCAACTATTGTTCTTGGTGTTTGATGATCTTGGAGTTACTTTTGGTGTTCATCAAGTTCTTGTCTTCCAAAAACAAGATATACACTTGGTTTCCGTGACCGAAGCACGCCCGTAGCCGATAATCCGCCTTTCATTATCAACGTGAGTTCATAGCCTGGCACTCTTTTAAATGTTTTATAAAATGATTTGTAAACCCGCGAAGGAGATAACATGCTAGATTTTGATAAAAATAGAACACAAGTAGTCCCGATGGTATGCTTAATGATATGGACCCGAATGATGCTATGACCCTATAAACGAGACTAAAAGGATTATTAGTAGTTAGGTTATGTCACTTAAAGTCCCATTAGCATGAATTGTGAACTACCGGGATTTGGTAGACGCTTATGCATTTGATAGTACTATTTGGGGACGATCACCCCAGTTCGCGCCTTGACGGTTGATCCCCGTCGTACCACATTGATTGGTAAGCGAATTTATGTATGAGAAGATTCCATAGCATGATTTTTGTGACGACACGCTAACTTAGATGGGCAAATTGTTTGTCGGGTTCGCGGGCCGCTGTTTTCATAGTAAGGTAACAATGTCATGCGGCTAATAATAATCCTATATAATCCAAATATACGATATGATACGACGCTAATAACGATGAATATATTACCTATTATGGTAATATTGAGGCTACGGTCTCATGGACGGTTTAAGATGTATGCTTGATTTATATATTGCCTGACTAGCAATACGAGGACTTACTTCCGATATTATACTTGTGTTCTGATTTTAACGATTGTTTTATATAACGGTTTTTATTAAACTCTATGAATTCACTCGACATTCGCTGATATGATTTTTGCATGTTTTTATCTCAGGTGCTTGAAGGTAATCCGGATGGAGATCGACTCTGATGGCCCACATAATATTAAAAATGTTCATTCGATCTATGTTTTGTAAACTTAATGACCTGTATAATTTGGGACCTGTTGTACACTTTAAAACTTTTTATTGAATGAATGTATGTTGAACCTTGTACAACCATTTTTATGTGTTGTCTATGATTGGAGTTATTGTGCTATCCCGTAACACTCTAAAAGACCCTTCCGCTGTACCGATACGAAAATTAAGAGTGTTACATTCTACTTTTGGAAACTTTCTATTTTTGGAAACTTTCTATTTTGGAAACTTTCTATTTTTGGAAACTTCCTATTTTTGGTAACTTTCTATTTTGGAAACTTTCTATTTTAGGAAACCTGCTATTTTTAGAAAGTTACTTATTATTACACAGTAAGTATAATAATACATGAAATACAAGTAATACTTAATCAGAATAGACAAAATATAAGATAAACACAGTTTAAAGCTTAAAACAGTAAAACATGACATGAATGTATAAAATAAGCTAAGACAAGACATAAAACCAGTTGCGTATTTAGTAAGCAGATACTTATACACGTATGTATTTATGTAGCATTAGTGATACCGAAGTAGGATTCTCCTCAGTTCGTCTTCTTCGTTCACTGGACATAAGGTACGGATTCCCGTCCTTCAGTATGGACATTCCTTCCTTATTAGGATTCCCCGTATGCAGCCAACTGTTTTCCCGTAGTATAAGTTTATATGTTTGATTTGCTTATGTTTAATTTATAATACCTATAGCCATATACATGCATGACCAGTTTCACCTAGTTATGGAGGTACCATAACCATAACATTAGAGGCACTGGTGTTATGACTTCCCCACGGCGGAGTGATTGCTCGTGGCGTCCCTTCAGCTTTTGGCCATATTATTATTTTTATCATGTGGGGCGTATGGGTGCATCCTAGTTACATGTTTTTCAGCAGATTAATCAGTGTGAATGTGGTGTGTGCCTTGCATCCTTCACAAGGAGCTGATCCCTCCTACCCAAAACTAGTATATTAAATTAGAGGCAGCCCCTCTAATTTGCATGATGAGGTCACCCCTCCAAGTATTCATGCACGGTGGATTTTCATGACCTATATTGGCTAATGGTAGAATATGTTAAACAGTTTTTATAAGATAAACATAAGGCTTTTCAAACTATAAAACCAGTTTTACCAAGACTTAACCGGGTTATTCGGGACTTAGTTTCTTCCGCTGTTATATGCTTATATGCTTATACTATTCATGCTTTATTGTACATCCGTGCACTGAGCGTATTGCTCAGCCGTTTACCTTTTCTATTTTCCCAAAACGGCAGGTACTTAGGGACGCTCGTAGACTTTAAGCGTACGTGCATATGGACTGGAAGCTTTCTAGCCTTCTTTACTTTATGCATTATCTCTACTTTGATACTCTTGCCATGGACATTATTTAGTCCTTTCATTTACAGTACTTATGTTTGTGTGTGATGAGCTTTACTTTTGGACTACCGATGTTTGATTCTAGTGTTTTCCTTTTATGGTCATGTAATGTTTAGACATTTATCCTTGTATGCTTTGATGACACGCCATAATTACGTGTGACATTCCATTATCAAAATGGGGTGTTACAATTATGGTATCAGAGCCAAGGCTTCGACCTGTAGGCTCTCAAAATATGACCTGTGATTAGTGGGTAGTCACTATGGTCTTCCTAGAACTGACAGACGTTTTTCATGCATTCATCATTTTTATGCATACATATATACGTCATTAACGTAGGTTTATGACTAAGTAATGGTTGGTACAGGACTGGCCCTATTTAGTCGCATGTGTTTTATCGAAACTTTTAAATTTGGGACCGACCCATAGGCGTCCCCTCGCCATGTCTTTTATTTTAGGTGAACTGACCATAGGCGTTCACTCTCGAGCATACAAAAGTTTTCATAAAACTGCATCATGCATTCATACACATATTTTCTTGCATAAAATTTTTCTCTGGATTTATTGGTATAATTTTTTTTCATGTATATATATTTTATGTTTTGATCTGTTAATCATATTGTTGTCCCTGATATATGATGATTCTATACGATTAATTAAGAAAGAAAGGTAGATATAAGATGAATTTTAGAGAGAGAAACTAGAGAGAGAAAAGAGAGAGAAGTGTGTGGACTTGTGAAATATTAGATTAAGAGAAAAATGAATGACCAACCAACCTCTCCTTACATGCAAGGAGAGGTTTATATAGCCTTGCCTACATGTGACATAATAGGCTATATGATAATGGGTCGGGCTTTCCTTTTGGGCTTTGGTTACTTATGAATGAACCTTAGCTTTAAGTTAAGCCCGTAATACACGACTAACCTACTACCTATTACAACGTTCTAATATACGATACATAATAAACATATGACCGAACATTCTTGTTTGACTCAATATTTTGAGGCTAACAATCTCCCCTAATGTGAGGTCATTACCCTTTATGAGAGGTCATTACCCTTTGTCATTTAGAAATTTGTAGAGATTACTAATCTCCCCAAAAATGAGTCTTGAACGTGTAATAGTAGTCTTTTTCCTTCATGCTGTGATCTTTGAGCCTTTGTCGTTGTCTTTCGACTTTGTCTTTTTGATGTTGAGATCTTCAAATCATCCTTGACTTGTCCTTTCCATCTTGCGATCTTGTGTCTTTATCCACATGCTCACACAATTAATTGTTGAATGTGTCTTTAGGCATGAGTATGTGGTTTTAAATCTTTGACTTTGCTGAGTACACCGTGACGCCACCTTCTCGAGACAAAACATAGACACGGACTGAATGGCTTTGACATTCATCCTAAATCGGTAGTGTTTTACCTCCGCTCGGTGAAGACCGTTATACGATATTAAATATCGTACCTGTGATAGGTAGATTCAATTAAGAATCTCCTTAACAGGGTTTCGCGGCTTCTCTTTACTCGAACGTCTCAAAGCAAGACTGCGAACATAAAGAGTAAATCAATTGGATAAATATCCGCTTGATTAAAGTCGTCAATTCAGTTTCCTGGAATAAGTGTGATTCATAAATAATCTTACCATTGTTGCTTTCCAGTTGACACAAGCTTGATTCATAAGAATCTCACAAGTCACCTACCGTAGCGCTGTTTGATGTTGACGCTAGAAGGATTTCCATTCGTCACTGTGAATATTAATGAATATCACTCTGTATGTTCTGGCAAGACCATAAAGATATTGCGTAGAAACCTAAAACGAGTTTGAATCAATTTAGAATCAAGCCACTGTTGCTTTTCAGTTTTACACATGTTCAATTCATAAAGAATCTTGCATATGACCTACCGCAGTGCTGTTTGATGTTAACACCGGAAGGATTTCCACTCATCATTGTGAATACTAAGTAGTATCACTCTGAGTGTTCTAGAAATATCACAAGGATATAGCGTAGGAATCTCTTGATCTTCATCCGTGTGTCCTAACGAGATTTGATTGATCTCTTGGCTCTAGACTCGATTTGTGCACTTTTAGTGGTCGGAGGCTAGAGCAGATGCCACCTATTCAATATCAACTATCTCGAAGTGAGAAAGTCAATAGAAGTCATGTTGTTCTCCGTGACAATAAAACAAACTTCTTTTGAGAGAAGCCTAAGTAGCTAGGAAAGGGTTGTGCATACATCACTGGGTCCATGATGAGTTTGTCTTCATGATGTGTTAACCCGGTTTCTGCCTAAGTTGTATGGAGGGCTTCTTTCTTTACACCCTTTATCCTTATATTTCTTTTTCATTCTTCACCCCTTCAATGCTTACCAAGACATCATTACTAGCACCTTGTTGTGATTGTTCCAGTGCTAGCATCAGTACTTAGTCGGCATTCAGCTACGTTCACATTCTACTCCATCTTTCCTAAGTACTTCTAATAATCTATTGGATTGTCCCTGGGAAGATCCCTCCGGTTCTGGTTGGATCATATGACTTAAACCTAACCACCCTTTTGACACCAATAACGTCGTGAATTAAAGATGTTGTGGGTATTTGATCGTAACCATGAAAACCACTTTAAATTCTAACAAAGTGTTTGAAAAACATTTAACACCTTGCTAGTTTTGTCGTTTCAGAAATGCTCCCCCTTCACATGTGCATCGATAATCGAAAGTGTTTCGCATATGTAGGTAAGAGTTAAAGTGCTTGAGTCTTATATAAGATCACATTTAATCACATTTTCTCCCCTAGATCTAATATTTAAAATCTTTTGATATTAGAGATACCAAATTTGATTAAAATATATTTTGAAAAATAGTCTTGAAAATCTCCGGAAGAAAGATGTGTTAATCTTTTGCATGAAGTTAAAATGCTCCCCCTTAAAACTTGATCCAATTGAATTGCCATTGTGAGGATTTGATCGACATTTCGCTTTTTGAGGATGGGAGTTGTTGAACACACAATTTTTGAAAGATTTTAAATAATCATTGAAACATTCTTGAAAAAATTGTGTTCAACGGTTTTTGAAAAATCCTATTTCTTTTTGGCGAAGAGGTTTTTCTAAAGCATAAACTTGAGTTCTTAGACTTTGAATGTCTTGACGAATCCACTCAAGTGTAAGAAGATTTTTCTTCTTTTGCTGAGGGTAAGGGCACTAAAGCGTACACTCCCCCGTGAATATAGAACCGGGTTGCAATCTAAAGGTGATTACAAGCCTTAGTGTTGAGCTCAAAACGTTGAATGTTTTGTGACTAGCTCAACCCTAGATAGATTGCTCTACCCGTTTTTTGGAAATATTGTCCAAAATAGACTTTTTCCTTTATTAAAAGTAGAAATGACATGTTTTGAAAAATATTTACAACTTTCATTCGAGCTTTATGTACACACCCGTGTCGTTATTGAGCGACATTTCTAGGTACGTCCATATTATCGATACTGAAAGACATGTCGAGAAGAATATTTTTGGATTTTGAAAGATTTTTTTAATTTTGTGTTTTATTTTTATATGTTTTATATTTTTGTATTTTGATTTTTCATAGATATTTACAGGTTGATGTTTGATAGATAAATCAAGCAGGCACCTTTGCCAGAATCTCCAGGTCTGTTGGAGTCAAACATCTCATACCAATTTGCCTAACGAGGTACTCAAACCTATCTTTTGACGGAGCTTTCGTAATCCGCTTCGGCTGATGAAAGTGACGTGCAATCCTGCTTCTTGGAAGACCATCCCATAAGCTTATCTTGACCTAGAAATTGTGCACCACCAGAAGTAATTTTACGTGTATCAAGACACCCTGCATGATCAGAATCTGAATAGGCCGTTAGAAAGAAACCGGTTTCCCTCGGATACTAGAGTCCCAAATGAATGGTATTCTTTAGGTACCAAAAGATCCGTTTAACCTCCTTGAGGTGCTTTTCAGTGGGTCGTGCTTGATATCGTGCACAATAACACGTAGCATGTGAAATATCAGGTCTGCTTGCTATCAAGTACATGAGGGAACCGATCATGGAACGATATCTTGTTTGATCGATGACATTTCCCTCCAATCAGCATCTAGAAATGTGGTTGATAATGGTGTCCCAACGGGGTCACATGAAGTCATACCATGCTTTTTGATTATCTCTTGACAATACTTAGCTTGGTTTATAAAGATACCACTTGGGGATTGGTGAACTTAAATTCCTAGAAAGAATTTTAGTTCGCCCATCATTGACATTTCAAATTTGTTGTGCATTAGTTTTTCAAACCATTTTGAAAGTTTTGGGTTTGTAGACCCGAAAATAATGTCATCAAGATAAATTTGCACAAGCAAAATGTCATCCCCATATTTATAAGTGAACAGAGTTAGATCAATGGAACCTTTTGAGAAACCTTTGGATACCAGAAATTTCGAGAGCTCGTCGTACCACGCCCTTGGAGCTTGCTTTAGTACATATAGTGCTTTGTGGAGACGATACACCTTGTCAGGATAATGAGGATTGACGAATCCTTCCGGCTGCGTGACATAGACTTCTTCCTTCAAAGGACCGTTAAGAAATGTTGTCTTTACGTCCATTTGATAGACAGTGAATCCCTTATGTGCAGCATAAGCAAGGAAAATCCTGACCGCTTCCATACGAGCAACTGGTGCAAATGATTCTTCAAAATCAATTCCCTCTTTCTGGCCATACCCCTTAGCCACTAGCCTATCTTTGTTCTTGATGATCGTATTCTCTTCATCCATCTTGTTTTTCCAGATCCAACGAAGATTTAATGGAATCACATCGTATGGTCTATCAACAAGTTCCCAGACTATAAGTCTTTCAAATTGTTGAAGTTCATCCGTCATCGATTCGATCCAAGCATGATCAGCCATGGATTCTTTGATGTTTTTCAGTTCAGATGTACTCACTGCGAGTGCGAACATACAAACATCGCCATCGGTTGCGAGTTGTCGTCTTGTACGAACAGGCTGTGAAGGGTTTCCAATTACGTGAACCAAAGGATGATCTCGGGTCCAATGATGTGTTGAAGGATGTCGTTGGTAGAACGTATGCATATTTGACGGATCAACATGGCGAGTAGAAGATCTCCAGTTTCGTGTACCAGTGTACCAAATGGGTTGATAAATTCGTCTTCGTCAGATAATGCATCGTCTGCTTGATTTATGTTCTCTAGAGCAATGACAGTAGTTGTGGATGTTGTAGGATCGATTGTTGAAGTGATATTCTGAGGAGGTAAATCTGTAGCAACCCGTATTGAAGTAGATGAAGTTGTATCTGGTTGTTGACGATGATCGGTATCATCATTCTTATCATGAGTGACAGCGGAAGACTTCGATACAACTTGTTTCTCCCCCGTGAAATATTCATCTTACATTGGTCCATATAACATTTCCAACTCTTCAATTGTCGTGTCGACTGTCATATCTGCTCTAGGAACATGTTCAGCAACCAGTTTTGAACTTGACAGTTCATTGCTGTGGTCTTGTTCTAAGTTTTGTACGGTTGTGAACAGAAGTCATTTGTCTTTGTGGATCGGGACTTAAACTGTTTTGTTCAAGTTCCATTTCTTGTAATTCATCAAATCTGATATGAATAGTCTCGACTATCAATTTTGTTCTCTTGTTGTACACTCTATACCCCTTAGACTGAGTTGCATATCCCACTAGAATGCATGCATCACCTTTCTCTTTCATCTTGTCCAGATTTTCACCATCTCGAATAATGTAGTACGTACATCCAAAAACATGAAGGTGTTTGAGTGAAGGTTTTCGATCATGAATTATGTGATATGGTGTCTTTTCGTGTCTTGGGATAATTAAGGAGCGGTTTTGTGTGTAGCATGCGATTGACACGGCTTCTGCCCAAAAGTATAGTGGATGTTTTGAAGCAGATAATAATGTTCGAGCAGCCTCAACCAAAGTACGGTTTCGTCTTTCAACAACACCGTTTTGTTCGGGTGTTTGAGCAATAGATGTTTCATGTGCAATTCCTTCGGCTTCAAAATAGTTTCTGACCTTTGTCAGTGCGAACCACTTTAACTTGAGCTTGAAGACCACGTTGTATCAGTTTAAGGAAGCTGATGAGAACTTCGGGTGTTTCATCTTTGGACCTCAAGAAGTGAGTCTATGTGTACCTTGAGTAATCATCGACAATTACCAGAATATATTTCTTCCCATTGATACTTTGAACACGCATGGGACCACACAGATCCATATGGAGAAGATCTAACCATCCTTTAGAGCTTGGTGTGGTCTTTGTTTTGAAGCTACTTCGTTTAGCTTTACAAAGCTCACAAGAAGAACAAAGATGATCTTTGATGAATTTCAAACTTGGAAGGCCTCTCACAATATCTTTCTTGAAAAGCAAGTTGATGGTATCAAAGTTGAGATGAGAAAGACGTTGATGCCATAACCATGCCTGAGTCGTGGAAGCTTTAGCCATGAAGCAAATTGGAGTTGATGAAGTTGTATCTTGAAGTGAAATAGTGTAGAGATCAGTACCCCGTGAACCGGTAAGTAAGTCATTCCCATCATAATCACGAACAAAACATGTCTTCTTTCTAAAAGCAACCTCCAAATCCGCATCACAGAATTGACCAACCGAGAAAAGATTGTGATTGAGCCCTTCGACATAGTATACCTTTTTTATCGTGATATTACCCTGAACCAAATCTCCATATCCTAGGATCGGTGTAAATTGATCATTTTCGAATCGGACCGTACCCAGGAACTTCTCCACAAAGTTAATTAAAAGCTTGAGATTCCCCCTCATGTGCTTCGTGCATCCGGAGTCCAGTATGAAGAGAATTATTTGTATCACCTGTAGAAGAGTTAGAACACGATGGAGCATTTGCTAAATTGGATACCACAGTAGTTGTGATTGTAGAATCATTAGTGTCCTTAGCAACATTTAAAGGCATACTAACACTCGTTGTCACATTTTTTGTCCTAACTTTAGGCATCCATTTATATCCAGGAGGACATTGATTAGCAAACCACCATCTCCACGACTTGCTAGCAGACTCATATAATTCCCTAATTTTGCTTCTAGTGGTCTTAGTGGTAGAGTTTGATGCAATGCTTTTCTCAAGGGGGGTTACACCAGAATGGTTCACTTTGAGTTTGGGTTTTCTAGCACTAATAGGCATCGCAGTTTGCTTCTTAGTTCTAGTATCTACGCCTTTGACATTATTCGAAACACACATAGCATGATTAGCATTAGCAAACTTTACACATTTCACACAAACAAACTTAACATTCAAAGCATTCAAAGTCGAATCATTCAAATCGTCATTACACGCGATTACAGACGTTTTATTCTTAGAAACATTGAAAATCATAGGGTGGTCTTCTACTGTCTTCATCTTCCCTTGACTTTTGTTTTGCCAAACCTTTTCATTCATGCGAGTGCTCTTAAGCTGGGGACGGCTAGCACTATCAGTGGGGATTACTCCTGTAGTAAAAGACACACGTCTATTAGTGTTTCTAGAAGTCTGAGGTGATTGACTTTTTTTGTTTTGTGTGGGTTTAGTGGCCAATCTATACATCCCTGGTTTAATCACATTTGTGTTCTTAATGCTTGGTGATCGAATATGTGTTTTGGGAGTATTATGTGGTAACCTATCCTTCTCATCCGTCTTGGGGGCAAACGCAGGTTTTGCAAATGCAGAATTAGAGAAAACAGATGGTTTTCCCAAGACAGAGGGTCTAGTCACTTTTTGCGCATTGGGTTGTCTTACAACAGGTTTCTTAACACTAGGTTCCACAATTTTCCCACCCATCTTAGCAACGAGTTTCTTCAACTCTGCTATCGCTATTTCCCTGTCTTGTAACTGAGCTTTCAACCATTTAAATTCCAAATTCAGTTCATTCATTTCTCGAAACGTTATGGAAAGTTTTTCTTGCAAGTTATTTTCATGTGGAAAACGACCAACGTCTTTTTGCAAAGCAAGTTCAAGAGAATGACAATGTTTTTGAAGGAAATCAGTTTTGTGTTGAAGTAACTCAAAAGCCTTTTTATCAACGTTTTCTTTATGTTTCGAAAGCTCAAGTTCAAGACGCTCACATTCTTTGATTTTATCAAGATATTTGCATGCAACATCAGAATATTCATCGATATCAGCACAAGATTGAAGAGTAACACACAAAATATCTTTGGAGAGACATTCTTCTAAGAGTAAATCATATTCATCTGAGAAAACGGACTTGTCCATTTGAAGATCGTCAATTTTCTGTCTCAATAGACTCAACATATTTTAAATCATCAAACATTTCAGACGAATTAATCTTTCAAATTCAAGCATATTTTCTTTTAATGTGGTCGTGTTCGGTATTAAGATTTGTTTGATAAGCACAGTTTTATCTTGAGGAATTGGTTTTTTCCACTCGTCATTTTCTCGTTGTTTCCATTCATTGTCAATAATGGATTTAATATTATCAATGTAATGTTGTAGAAACCCAAATGTCTGCCTACTCTTGCTTTTAGAAGCATCAAGAGGCAAGTAGTTGATAAACTTAGAAACGTTGGTTTTCTTAGTAGCAAAAGCTTTCTTCCATTGAATTCTTCTTTTTTTGCATTCTAAAAACAATTCCTCACGAGACTTTTGTTTTTGTGTAGTGAAAAGACCTTATAGACTATTCTCATAAGCATAATTGCATGGTTTCACAAACTCTTTATTGACCGGTGATCTACTCTCCTCTTCCCAAAGGGATGTCTCATCATAACCAAGAGGATATTCAGGATCGGTCCATTCGGACTCATCCATATAAATGCGCGGGTTCGCAGCTTGAGCTTGGGCAAGATAATCAGGACTTGCAAAGCTAGCTTGACCCTTAAACATAGACGGAGGTGCTAACATTCTTACGGTTTGAATAGAGTCATGCGTTTTATAAACAACTTTCTTCAAAAATTCGACTTGTTTTTCTAGTTTCGTTACTTTTTTAGTATCTTTTTCATGTCGACTTTTGAAATCTTGTTTTAACGTTTCAACCTCTTGTTTCTTAACATCAAGAATTTTAGCAGACTCGGTGTTATCCATCGAAAGCCGTTGTTCAAGTTCGTTAACTTTGGTGGTAGCAAGGTACGTTTTTTGACGTTCATCCATTATCAAAACATTAAATTGACGTTTCTCTTTGGTTAATCACTCAAGAGTTTCGTTGTATTTCTTTTCAAGATCGTCCTTTTGACTTTTTAACGCACTACCCTTGTACCCCTCAAGTTCTTTGGTTTTCTCAAGAAGCTCATCTTTATTGTGTTCAATGGTCTCACTAGATGTAATTAGTGCGGCTTTGCATTCTTCAAAATTTTGAGTGAGCACTGCGTTTGCCTTCTTTAATTGCTTTTGACTTTTTCTAGTTTCATTGACATCTTTTTGTAAACTGGCAATTAAGTTAGCAAGCGCGACACGCTCCTCATCATCATACTCATTTGCATGTTGATCATCCTCAAACTCATTATTGCACATGTCTGATAAATCGGGTGTGGTATTGCTATTTAACCTTTTTCGTCATACATGTGTCATTAATGGCATTGGGTAGCTCACTATGCTCATGAGTATCACCAAACACATTATATTCATTAGTGGTGTGTACCTTATCGAGTGGCTCAGTGTCAAAGATAGGTCTATTGTCATCTTCAGTGACGTTGAGAACTTCGTCAACCTTTGCCATGTACGAGTAATTTGCTTCTAATTCTTGGTCGGAGGCTTCATCATCAGTATCATCAAGCATTGCTCCTTCCTCAGCCGACAATTTGACCCCTGCTTCATCTTCTTGTATAACAACATCTTCTCTTTATGATAGCTAGAGTCCCTAACTCGTTTCGGCTTTCTACATTCCTTTGCCATATGCCCATAACCTTGGCAATTATAACACTGAATCCCACTTTGTTGAACCACTTGCGTTCCAACAGTTTCCCTATTCCCAGTAGCAGCAACAATCCTCTGAGTATCATACTTGGCAGTTTGTCGATCATACCTTGCAGAACTGATGGGGAACAAGAATAAACTGGTTGATATCTTATATTTAGTTTTCTTATTTTGTGGTATCTTTTATTTAATTTTCTTATTTTGTGTTTTTTTGGAAGAATATTGTTTTCTTTTTTCTCAAGTTTAGTTTTCTTATAAAAACTACGACTTGGGTTTATTGTATTATTGAAGTTATGAATAAAAAACCAGACTTTTAGTCTTTGTTAATTGACTTGAATCCAGGTTAGGGTTTATTGTTCAATTTTCTCTTAATAATCGGGTATTCGTTGAATCAACGATTGTTGGAGTTTGCCTGATTATCGGTATTCTTTTGAATCAACGATAGTTGGAAGAGTTGTTTCTGGTATTCTTTAGAATCAACAGATTCAATTTATCTATCCTAGTTTCCGCTACATCAGTTGCTCTGATACCAACTGATGTAGCGGAAATAACAAAGAAACTAGGATAGATAAATTGAATCTGTTGATTCTAAAGAATACCAGAAACAACTCTTCCAACTATCGTTGATTCAAAAGAATACCGATAATCAGGCAAACTCCAACAATCGTTGATTCAACGAATACCCGATTATTAAGAGAAAATTGAACAATAAACCCTAACCTGGATTCAAGTCAATTAACAAAGACTAAAAGTCTGGTTTTTTATTCATAACTTTAATAATACAATAAACCCAAGTCGTAGTTTTTATAAGAAAACTAAACTTGAGAAAAAAGAAAACAATATTCTTCCAAAAAAACACAAAATAAGAAAATTAAATAAAAGATACCACAAAATAAGAAAACTAAATATAAGATATCAACCAGTTTATTCTTGTTCCCCATCATTCTCCCTCACTTCAAAAAACTCGTCCTCGAGTTTAATGATGGGGAACAAGAATAAACTGGTTGATATCTTATATTTAGTTTTCTTATTTTGTGGTATCTTTTATTTAATTTTCTTATTTTGTGTTTTTTTGGAAGAATATTGTTTTCTTTTTTCTCAAGTTTAGTTTTCTTATAAAAACTACGACTTGGGTTTATTGTATTATTGAAGTTATGAATAAAAAACCAGACTTTTAGTCTTTGTTAATTGACTTGAATCCAGGTTAGGGTTTATTGTTCAATTTTCTCTTAATAATCGGGTATTCGTTGAATCAACGATTGTTGGAGTTTGCCTGATTATCGGTATTCTTTTGAATCAACGATAGTTGGAAGAGTTGTTTTTGGTATTCTTTAGAATCAACAGATTCAATTTATCTATCCTAGTTTCTTTGTTATTTCCGCTACATCAGTTGGTATCAAGAGCCGAATTTCCTGATTAAGATGTTAGGATATCCGTTTTTTGAGAGTGATGATTTATCTTTTGATGAATGGAATGATTATGGTGAGGCTAGTGATGATTATGAAGGACCTCCTATATTTGATGATGATAAATATGAAGAAGAATCTATGCTAGTTTATGATATTGATATTGAAGATGTCATTGGGGAAGAAGAGAGATTTATCAGGAAAGAAGAATTTGGTGGGGAAGAAGACAACATTGAAGACACTATAGTTGTTGCTAATAATATTTATTATTCAATTGTCCAAACTACCATGGTTGACAAGTTGGGTTTTAAGACGATCAAGGTTAGAGGTCGATTCATTTAAAAAAATGGTAATTTGATGCAAGGGATACAAATTTGGATTCTACACGTACAAAGGACGAGTGAGACAAACTCGAGGACGAGTTTTTTGAAGTGAGGGAGAATGATGGGGAACAAGAATAAACTGGTTGATATCTTATATTTAGTTTTCTTATTTTGTGGTATCTTTTATTTAATTTTCTTATTTTGTGTTTTTTTGGAAGAATATTGTTTTCTTTTTTCTCAAGTTTAGTTTTCTTATAAAAACTACGACTTGGGTTTATTGTATTATTGAAGTTATGAATAAAAAACCAGACTTTTAGTCTTTGTTAATTGACTTGAATCCAGGTTAGGGTTTATTGTTCAATTTTCTCTTAATAATCGGGTATTCGTTGAATCAATGATTGTTGGAGTTTGCCTGATTATCGGTATTCTTTTGAATCAACGATAGTTGGAAGAGTTTTTCTGGTATTCTTTAGAATCAACAGATTCAATATATCTATCCTAGTTTCTTTGTTATTTCCGCTACATCAAGAACCCTCAACATGTGTTGGATTATGTCGATCATACCTAGAAGGACTTTCACCACGTCGACGTGTGTCATACCTTGAAGGGTTCTCAACATATTGGTTCTTTGAGTTGGATGATGTGCGAAGATTGTTGTTGGTGGGTTTGAAGATTTTCTTGTAGGTCTTCATAATGAAAGCAATTTGTTGTTTCATTTCCCGATTCTTTTGAGCTTGATCTTCATCACTATCCTCTTCAGATGATGACTCAGATGGTGGTGATGGTGCTCTTGGTTCTTTTCCGCGTGATCTTGTGGAGGATGAAGACTTGGATGATGTGGAATATCGTGGTGAGGATGATTGAATGGAGTATGACTTTGAAGTACGAGATCGATGATCTTGAGTGGTAGACACTAGAGCAAGTGGATTAGTCGTCTTTGCAACTCGTTCAGCTCGAATTTCATTTGCCTCATGCTGAAATTATTTCAAGATATCAAAGAGGGTGTGATAGTTTACCTTGTCTAACTGCTTCTGTTGTTTCACCAAAGTAACAAAACGTGTCCACTCTGGTTGAAGTTGCTGAAGAAATTGCACATTGACTTGCATGGTGGAGACCTCCAAGTTGTTTCTTGTCATATCGTTCATCATCTTGTAGAATCGTGAATAATAAGACTCAATTAATTCTCCATCCAATACAGTAAACTTACCAAAGTTCCAAAACAAGTTTGTTTTAACATCTTGCTTGTTGAGTGATTCTCCTTGTTGCAAGCGTTCAATAGCCGTACATATTTCTTGTGCCGTAGGACATACATCAACCGTGGAATAAATATCATCTCCAATTCCACTTAGAATCACATAGATCGCTTCTTTTTCTGCGTCATACCAAGCACGCTTCTCTGGTGTAAGATCAGATAAAGTTTCTTTTCTTATGGTTGCGGGTACTTCTGTGGTAGTGTCAGTGGCTGGCGTATGAGGAACAGTGATATCAGAGAAAACATATGGTCCATTGTTAATACATTGTCTCAATGCATCACCATTAGGTCTTGTATCAAGATAACGAAGAAAACGTGATTGCCATTGAGATATTGACCGGCCACAAGCATTGGTGGTCTCTCTTTGTTATCCGCCACCATGATGTTATTGTTTGTCACACGATATTCTGCAATAGAATCCATCTCAATATACTCTTAAGTGATGAATTGATTGTGGATCTTAAGTAGTTGTATTGTGATTGAGTCGTTGTTGAAATTCCGAAAATTGCGATTTTTTCTCAGTCCGATAATAAATTCCTCAGTCTGACAAAACGGTAGACCTAAAAAATTTGTAATCACCAAATTTTGAAATCGAGCTAGAAATAGCCTAAAACAAGTATGGAAAAAATGTGATTTTTTTTTAATCTTTGTGTAAACTACGTTCAGAGACTAGTTTAGATAGTGGCTAAGTCTAAAAAATACTCAAACAAAATTTAGATGTCCATCGCAATGTCACCCATCGCACTCTTAGATCGCACTCTGATCGCACTTTGATTGTACTCTATGATCGTAGTCTGATCGCACTCTGATCTTACTCCTAGATCGTAGTCTGATCGCACTCTGATCGTACTCCTAGATCGCAGTTGGATCGTACTCTTAGATCGCAGTCTGATCGTACTCACCTATCGTATCCAACGATCGTACCTAGTGATCGTATCCAACGATCGTACCCAGTGATCGTATCCAACGATCGTACTCACTAATCGTATCCAACGATCGTACTCACCGATCGTACTGAGTGATCGTACTCACAGATTGTAGTGAGTGATCGTACTCACAGATCGTACTGAGTGATTGTAGGAGATGATCGTGACCTTGGATCGCAAGTAGAAACCCTCAGGGTTTATGCAATTGCAACAATCAGATCGTAACCAAGATAAAAGTTCAAGACTTTAGGCAATAAGAAAGAATGGATTTTTACCTTGGAATTCGTGTTTCAATCCAAACCAAAGTAACCTAAATCTTACCACACGTATAAAAGATGTAGAGATTAAAGGAGGAAGATTTAGAGCACGAAAAACACAAGAAAAACTTGAATCCGAGTAGATGTAAGGTGTAAATCACACGAACCCAATATAATAGCAACAACGAATCACAAAAACTACCCCATGGCGATTGATACCAATTGTTGTCCCTAATATATGATGATTCTATACGATTAATGAAGAAAGAAAGGTAGATATGAGATGAATTTTAGAGAGAGAAACTAGAGAGAGAGAAAAGAGAGTGAAGTGTGTGCACTTGTGAAATATTAGATTAAGAGAAAAATGAATGACCAACCAACCTCTCCTTACATGCAAGGAGAGGTTTATATAGCCTTGCCTACATGTGGCATAATGGGCTATATGATAACGGGCCGGGCTTTCCTTTTGGGCTTTGGTTACTTATGAATGAACCTTAGCTTAAAGTTAAGCCCGTAATACACGACTAACCTACTACCTATTACAACATTCTAATATACGATACATAATTAACATATGACCGAGCATTCTTGTTTGACTCAATATTTTGAGGCTAACACATATGTTTTATGTTATATAGTCAGATGGTTCTCACACGCGAACAGGAACAACTCAATGCTGCAATCCAAGCTGCAATGCAAGCTTTGCTTCCTCAACTAAGGAACGACATCAGGGCTGAGGTTCAAGCTGCCAACAATCAGCAGCATAACCAAGCACCTCCTCCTCCTCCTCCAGTGACATTGGCAGTATGGCTGGAGAGATTCAACAAGCTCCGTCCTCGAGCTTTTGAGAAAACAGATAGCCCCAGTGATGCTGAAAGCTGGTTGGCTCACATCGAGAAGATTTTCAATGCTATGGGTTGTGACCCCGCGTTCAAGGCGAGGTTGGCATGCTATTGGTTCGAAGGCGATGTGTTAAATTGGTGGTTAGCGTTGATGCAGTCTGAGGGAGGTGACGATTGGGTTGCTGGTTTGACATGGTCTCAGTTCAAGGATAGGGTGATGGAGCAGTTCTTTCCCAAGGCTGAGCAAGACAAGCTCAAGAGGGTGTACCATGGGATCCGACAGAGAGCTGGGGAGAATAGCAATGAGTTTATGCACCGCTTTCTTCGCTTAGCTGGTTTCCTTGGTGCAGCAGCAGGTACTCCTGAAGAGCAGGCACACCACTTTAGGTGGGCTCTTCGCACATCGGTCGCAAACAATCTGGTGTGTGCTACGTTCACCATTGTAGCACAAGTGGCCGATGTGGCACGTAAGCTAGAGATGTTGCATGAGATAGATGAGTTTGGGGAAGCTGAGAAACCCGACAAGAGGTAAACATTCGTATTCAAGCGGTGACCAATCCGTATTATTTCCATATATGTCAATTATTCATCTCTATAAATTTTATCTTCCAGGCAGAAAACTGGGGACCGGTCTCAGCCGGCTACTCAGCAGCAGCCTCATCAGCCCAAGGTAAACGGTCAGACTAACGACCATTCTGCTACGGATAGGCGTGGCGGTAACGAAAATTACCGTAACAACGCTGGACACTCCAAAGGCAGCAGGTCCTAATACTTCCGCATTTTCTTATGATTTCATGTTATAATTCAAATTCTGACACTCTAGCAAATCTTCTACCAGGAACCATGGAAACGGTAGGGACCAGAACCAGAGAGGTTCACAACCTAGCCGTCCAGCTATCACTGGTATTCAATCTTATAATTATCCGCATTGTCCTTTATACCCTATTATCATGTCTTATGTAAAATGTTTTATCAGGTCCTCAGCCAGCCAGAGCACCTGCTGGAGGATATACTCATCCTCTTTGCTCTACTTGCCACCGTAGGCACCTAGGGCCATGTCGTCGTAACACTGACGCATGCTTCAAGTATGGTCTTCCTGGCCATATCATGAAGGATTGCCGTAAGGGCGAGATGGAGGGCACATCAGGACATGCTGATACCAAGCCGCCTCCTACCACTGGGCGTGGCTACACGACATCTCGAGACCAGGCCAAAAAGTCTACAGGTACCATCACTGGAATCTTGTATATGTATGGTCAAGCTGCGTGTGTTCTTTTCGATACGGGTGCTACTCACTCGGTCATTTCTACTGCTTATGCTAAGAACATTAGGATGCCCCCCATGCAACTAGAGAATAGGCTTACTATTTCCACGCCTTTGAGGGACTCTGTATTAATCACCCATGTATACAAGAGTCTTCCCCTAGAATTTGACGATAAGGTTCGTCTTGTTGACGCACTTCCGCTGGACATGAATGACTTCGACATGATTTTGGGCATGGATTGGCTATCCAAGCATCATGCTACCATAGACTGCCATTCATATCGGGTTATCTTCGGTGATGTTAATGCACCAGAGTACATTCATAACGGGTTCGTACCCGGACGGTCTGTACAAATCATATCTACCCTACAAGCGCGTGCACTACTGTCACATGGCTGCGAGGGTTATCTAGCTACGGTTCACGAGATGGATGCTGAATCTCCATTAATTCAGGATCAACCTATAGTGTCAGAATTCCAAGATGTATTTCCAGAAGAACTTCCGGGCATACCACATGCACGAGAAGCGGAATTCAATATCGAGCTTATTTCAGGAGCTGAACCAATCTCCAAGGCTCCTTATCGCATGGCTCCCATAGAGCTGAAGGAGCTGAAGGATCAATTGCAAGAACTTCTTGAACGATGTTTCATTCGACCGAGCGCATCTTCATGGGGCGCACCGGTCTTATTTGTTAAGAAGAAGGACGGCAGTATGCGTCTTTGCATAGACTATCGCGAGCTCAACAAGATTACTATCCGGAATAGGTATCTACTGCCGCGTATAGACGATCTGTTAAACCAACTCCAAGGGGCCAAACACTTCTCCAAGATTGATCTTAGGTCAGGCTATCATCAGCTACGGGTCAAGGAGCAGGACATCGCCAAGACTGCTTTTCGTACCCGCTATGGCCACTACAGTTTGTAGTTATGCCATTCGGCCTGACAAATGCTCCAGCAGTGTTCATGGACTTGATGAACAAAATCTTCCATGAATTTCTGGACAAGTTCGTCATTGTCTTCATCGATGACATCTTGATTTTCTCAAGGTCCAAGGAGGAACACGAAGACCATCTTCGTACAATACTACAGATTCTTCGCCAGAAGCAGCTGTATGCTAAATTCTCCAAATGTGAGTTCTAGTTAGACAAGGTGGCATTCCTAGGTCACATTGTATCAGCAGAAAGAATCACTATGGATACAGCGAAGGTTGAGGCCATCACTAAGTGGTCGAGGCCGACATCAGCGACGGAAGTCCGCAGTTTCTTAGGCTTAGCTAGCTATTACCGTAGGTTCGTGGTGAACTTTTCCCGCTTAGCACTACCATTGACCAAACTGATGCGGAAAGGGGAGAAATTCGTCTGGACTGAAGAACAAGAGAAGAGATTTGAAGACCTGAAGCAGAAGCTAGTATCTGCACCTATTCTTACTCTCCCATCTGGTACGGGTGGAATTCAAATCTACAGTGATGCATCGGGGAAGGGACTTGGCTGTGTTCTCATGCAACATGGGAAAGTGATCGCGTACGCTTCACGGCAGCTTAAGCCTTATGAAGAGAATTACCCTACGCATGACTTGGAACTTGCTGCAGTCGTGTTTGCATTGAAGATATGGAGGCACTTCTTATAAGGAGAATCATGTGACATTTTCACGGATCACAAGAGCTTGAAGTATATCTTCACTCAACGTGAATTGAACATGAGGCAGAGAAGATGGTTAGAGCTGTTGAAGGATTATGACATTAAACTACAGTATCATCCCGGAAAGGCAAATGTAGTAGCAGATGCTCTTAGCAGGAAGTCCAGAATGATCAACGCCATTAAGATTGAGGAGGAAATCATAAGAGACTTGGAGCGACTAGACATCAAGATCATGGTACATGGACAGCACGATTACTGGGCTAATCTTAGAGTAGAACCCGAGTTACTCTCTAAGATCAAGGAAGCTCAGAAAGATGATGGAGAAATCTGGGCGATAGTACAGAATTTGGAGAAACAGACGGAATTCAGAGTAGATGCAGATGGTATCGTATGGCAAGGCACGAGACTTTGTGTTCCTGATGATCAAGAACTCCGGGAAGCCATGTTAGCTGAAGCTCATAGCTCCCCATTCTCTATACATCCTGGTTCGACTAAAATGTACCATGAAATCAAGCAGTACTTTTGGTAGAGTGGTATGAAACAGGATGTGGCCACTTACGTCTCCAAATGTCTTACCTGCCAGCAGGTTAAGATCGAGCATCAGTGATCTGGCGGTCTCCTTCAACCGTTAGATATTCCAGAGTGGAAGTGGGACAAAATCACCATGGATTTTGTTACTGGTCTTCCGCCTACCAAGAGGAAGCACGATGCAATTTGGGTTATCGTAGATCGACTTACCAAATCAGCTCATTTCTTACAGATCCGCAAGGAAGATCCGGTAAGTAAACTCGCCGATACGTATAGAAGAGAGATCATGAGACTCCACGGTGCTACATCCAGCATCGTCTCAGACAGAGATCCTCGTTTCACTTCGCGATTTTGGAAGAGTCTGCAGAAAGCTTGGGGTACACAACTTAAGCTTAGCACGGCTTTTCATCCTCAAACAGACGGACAATCGCGATTTTGGAAGAGTCAGGGCGAACGATTCAGACATTGGAAGACATGTTGAGGTCATGTGCGTTGGAATGGACGGGTGATTGGGACGATTACATCTGTTTGGTTACAACAATAGTTGGTGTCACACCCCACCATGGTGGAATATGGGGCGCGACGTATGGATATCATCACAACAACCGGTGTCTCTATAGAGAAAACTAAAATGCAAATATAATGTCATAAATGGCGACACAAAAGTCATGACAATATCTCAACAGATGCAGGAGTCTAAGTAAGTAGGTAACAGTCCTACCACTTACCCAAGACAAACAATAAACATAAACCAATCAAACATATAGGTAAAGTAAGAAGGAACGGGGATCTCCTTCTATATGCAATCCTATGGCATCCAAGTCTAGCCACTTCTATCCTCACGCTTAACCACATTCACACCTGAAAGAGACACTAAAACACGTCAACATAATGTTGGTGAGAGTCATAGGTTTAGACTCTAACGCCAAAACAGTTATAAGCTGTGAATAACCACCATCAACAAAAGAACATATGGACAATGTGTTACAAATATGCATTAACAACTAACATTCAATATTAATCATACCAAACCAAAATCCAAGGCTCCTACCTTGCCAAACAACATGGTATCATAGATGATCACACTATGTACCTATCCCAAGGCCACTACCTTGTCAAACCACAAGGCCACTACCTTGTCAAACCACAAGGCCACTACCTTGCCAAACCACAAGGCCACTACCTTGTCAAACCACAAGAACTGAGACGGCACGTGTCCCCCGATCCAAATCATACACAATCAAGAATCACATAGCAGTTAATCACATAATGTACACACAAGTCCATCACAACCATAAAAACATTCACAACAACAATTTATAAATAACTCAACACAGTGTCTCATCCATCCCATCTGGAAGTCAAAATCAATAGTAAACATGGGACTATGAAACTCACCTGATTGCTTCTTCACAAGTCATCGCACTTAGCAACGAGCTAACAAACCAGAAACACACAATCAATACCCGAACCAACCACCAAGATGGCTCATCAACCTATGATGGACATCTAGCCTATTCCCATATAATTACCTCATTTTTAAGTTCTAATCACCCCATTACCCTTCCTTAACAAGTCCCTAACTTGGTTAAGTTTAATAGCTATCCCGTTCATAATTTTACACAAAACAGTCCTAGTTTTAGGTCTCAAAACTTTAAGTCAAACGTCCACTTAAATATTCCCATGGTTTCTGTAAAAGGAATATTCACACTTTTATACATGTTAGTTAAAACCTCCCACTTTCCCTAACCATAAAGCTACTGTTAAGGCTCCGATTAATGTGTATATATTGCTACCTATCCAGAATTCACTGATTTTAAACGTATGAAAAGTTCATTACCATTAGAGGGTCTTACTCTAAACCACAATCTTAGCCCAAGTGCAGATACTCACTACAATATATAAACCATCTCTCATGTTCATGAGAAGATCCCAATGCAAACCTAAGTCCCCCAAACAACCCAAAACTTAAAAAGAAAACAGGCTGATTACAAAACTGTTTTGACCTCCGACTGTTGTAACCTGTTTTTGACCCACTTCCCGACCTCCAATTTAGTTCTCGTTTCTTGAATTGGAAAGCCACTTCAATTACCTTTTCAGGGATACTTGGATCGCAAAATAAGAGTTTGTAAAACTCCCAATATGATCAAAACAATTGACTCAAAATTCTGCCCAGCTTTTAAAAACGGGTTTAATCAAATTAACCTAATTAATTAACCCTAACCCCACAAATCACAAGCCCTAATTTATGTAATCATTATAACATCATTATTATAACAATAATATACTGTTTTTAAATTAAACCCTAACCTAAATCCATCATAAGATGATTAAGAAATCATTAAAACAATTAAATTGAAAAAGGGATTTGAAGATTTACCTTTGATTTATGAAAACCCCAAAATTTTATGAAGAACCCTAATTTTATCCATTAAATTCGACCTAAGCTTGATCTCCATGGGATTATGATGTGTTTTTAGTTAATAAAAGTCTTTATATAATTACCATACTAATCCTAGCCCAATAGAATGTTTCCTTTTTCTACTTTTTCCCTTTTTCCCTTTTTTTTCTTTTCCAACCGTCTATAACCATTCCTTATCCATTAAATTTCGTTTTTTTTCTTTTTATTGTTTAATATTATGTTATTAACAATAACTTAATTTACCTTAATTTATTTCAGCTCCTAAAACCTCCAAAACCTCAAAACCGTAAAACTAGTCAGTTTTTACGCGTTTTACCGTAAAAGTCGTAAAATATACACTTTTAAAAAAAATCTCAAATTTTGAAATAAACTTTATAACTAAGTCCTAAATGACTTAAAACCATCCCGAAAAATATCCATATGACTAATTACCTCATCCGAGACCTCCAAATGCTAAACCGAAAATCGTAAAAATACGATTTTCAATAATATATATACGTATACTTAAAAGCACCAAATAACACCATCTCATTTCATAGTCACTACCATGTGAACTCATGAACATGAAATCATCACACATCGTTTCATTCACAAGGTACCCCGTACCAAAAACGGTATCCAAACCACAATCTATACACACCAATAAGCACGTAAAGACATGTAACTAGCACAAAATAAAACTAAGTGACGAACCTCAAAACCAGGGTTGTCACATCACTCCCTCCTAATAGAAATCTCGTCCCAAGATTTACTCCTTAGGATCAAACACACAAACAACAAATCACATGAGGATACTTGTTCTAAACGAACTCCCCTCATTTCCACGTGAACTTTAGTTCAAGTTTCAAAATACCACATATACAAACCAAAAATAATTAAACTCATTGCCAAACTCTTGACCTCACAGTCAATAAATCTCACAAATGATCTTTGATAAAACAAATACTCTTATTAACACAAGTCCCGGATAACTGTACATGCAAAATGCATTCTCAAACAACCTTTACCAATCTTAATACACGAAATATAACATGTATACCACTCGTTTCCCCCAGGTAATTCTACGCTCATAAGCTACTGGTCCGATCTTTCCAAAGATCATAAATGGACCTACAAAACTCTACATCAGCTCTTCCATTTTACCAAAACATACCACCCGTTACTATGGGTGAAACTCCCTTTAGTCCGTACCCCAAACTACTTAAAATTTCCAATTTCCTTGCAAAGGGACCTATGACGGTCTTTCACATACCCATTAGTTCTTCCAGTCCAAATCAACCTACGATCTATACACATCCTCAAAAGGGTGGTTATCTCAGTTAGACCAATCCCTTCGTCCCTATGGCATATCACACCTATAACTCCTCATCCATTCGATTATCGATACTAATCCTCCCAAACAATCAGTATAGATCAGTGCCATTTCTTTTTCCAATCTCGACCTATTTTATTCTTGCTTCGCTCCTATACACACTTCCTTCTTTTCCTCAGCTCATACCATACATCACGATGTGATGCTTCCCATCGTTTCTTCCCTTTCCATAACCCTTCATAAGGCATTCCATACATATTAGGCTAACTTTTACGCAGCACCCTCTATTCCATCACATTCGTACGCAATCCTTCCAACTTTTCAACTACGCGACTTCTCATTCCTCTTGAAATATGAGATGAATTAGTCAGTCTATCGACTATCACCCAACTCTCGTCACCTTCCCCAATTTCGTCCTTACATCCCCCTTTCTAAGCTACTCCTATCTATGTAGGAAGTATAGTCTACGTCCCTTTTCTCCACATGATTGTCCAAGCCACGCAACATACATGTTGACGCGTTCTCTGATTTAGACAACTCAACTCGTGCAACCTACATCTTTCATCCAAACCATCCTAGTACGTCATCCATATAGTTCAAGTTCATCTCAGCTTCACTTCATTCTTCTTATTCTATGTCTCATCAACTATGCCTGCCTTTCCCAGACGGTACTTGGCCTTGCAATTTTTCTTTCGTCAATTAACTCCACCCATCACTTTTGACAAATGTTCAATCAAGATGATTGAATATGTGTTGGAGACGTTCATGATCCGTATAGATCATTCTCCACGTCTCGTACACCAAATACCTCTAGCATTCTAGGCAGATATACAATCCAGCTCCACTAACTAAGTCCATCCAGTTCTTCCAAATCTTCAGTTCCTGCAACGTATAAGCGATCGCCTTTCTTTGTTGTCCTCGTACGCGTCCAAATCCTTGCTCCACGTATCGTCATGCTTCGCGAATTCATCCAGTCCTTCCGATAATGCCAAGATCGGCTCATTATCCAATCCACCTCTTCAGCCTCCAAAATGCTTCCTCATCCTTCTCAGATTTGAGTAGATCAAGATGTAGTCGATGCTCCCGATGACAACTCGTTTATTCACGTTCATGCACACTTGGTTCATTGACACCATGAAAACCGCTAGTGCTTTGGCGAAGCCAAATGCATAACCGTAAACCCAAAGCGTCCATACAACATCCTTAGCAGTTTCAACTATGTCCTCCTTGCACCCTCTCTCAGCGGCAATACGAATAAATTCTTACCTCGTTCTACTTGCAAAATTCTACACGCATTTTAAAAGACCAATGCTTCCTCTCATCAGACCACTCAACCGCTTTCTACATCCAGTCTACTACTAAGCAACTCAACTTTTACCTTGCATCCGTTGCAATTTCTAACAGCTCTTGTTTTTAAATCACTCCATCAACGATTTGCCTTGGAAAGACACTAACTGCAACTCCTCTCACTTCTCCTACTTGCTCTATTTATGGTTCTACCTCAAAATAATAGGCAAACCTACTAAATTTCAGGAAGTTTTTTGAAAACATACATGCCTTACGAACAATATCCCCTTCCAACACTCTCTATGGCACGTTACTTGTGCTGGTATCCTAGAAATCTCTATTCATCTCCTTGGTACTCCTAAGAGACCTCATGACCACGTTAGTTCGTCTACGAACTTCTTTCCTCCCCACTAAGGGTATTTCGACCGTTCTCTCATGGTCACCTACTTAAGCGTGTAGGCGCGACCAAGTCTTTCATATGACTACCTCAATGCTCCCGAACAATACGAAACCAAAACTACCTCCTGAATCCATCAGATACGATCAACGAATCAAACCCACGGATAACTAACGACATTTAACGTGTACCAATTAAAAGAAATCAAAAACCACAAGACTCAAAAGAAAACTCAAACCCAAAGCATGTATCAATTCAAAATGACCCATGGCAACAAAAAATAATCCAAGAAATACCCAATGGCAAAAAAAACATATTACGCCCCGCGACATATTATTTAAACCATGCAAAAGATCGACTTTTTCAAAGGATATATATATATATATATATATATATATATATATATATATATATATATATATATATATATATATATATATATATATATATATATATATATATATATATATATATATATATATTATTTTTACTTATTTTTTTTACCTCCCCACATCTATGTGACTCAAACAATCTACAAACAACCCTCTTGACAACTCAAAACTCGACTCAAAGACTAGGTATCCCGTGCATCCCAAATCATAAACTACTATTCAAAACTCAACCTTTAACCCGACACTTGTACAATAAGTCTGACCAATCCACTGACCTTCCATGACTATACTTTCTGAATATTTGAAAAGTACGTTCCGAGTACATAATTTTTGGCTTTTGAATCACTCAAAAAGTTCTAAAACGAACAAGTTATGACCAAAACAATTTTATATTAATGAAAGATAAAACTGTATACGAAATCTTCATAAACTCAATTTAACCTTGTATTAATAATTATAAATGACGTGAATCGGTTAAACACAATTATATAAATTATGTAAGTAGAAAGAAATTTTACTTCGCTTTATTTTAAAGAAAGTCTTTTAGAATTTGAAATAAATAAGTGTTGATTAAAAAAGAGACTTATGTTACATCTTGTTTCAAACATGACTCCAACACCTTACCCCTATTTTACCGAATACAACCAACTATCTAACTCTATAGTAGATTTCCAAGTCCCCCTTTTTCCATATACCGACCAAAAGAAATGTAAGACTCAACGCAAAAGATTTCATTATCCCAAAAGAAATCTCAATTTATTTCAACAGACTTAAAACCAAGAACACCATTTTAAAACGTACACGTGAAATACGAAACTCAAAGAATACGTTACAAGACACACTTCAAAAGATTCAAAACGTCGTTGAAACTCCATCAAACTCCAGCTCCATAAAACACGGACAAACACAAGGTACGTTCAAGTTATAATAACTAGTGAACGACCATATACCATAATTTAACACATAGTAGTATATATACATCCGCATATATATACCTATTAAATCACCCAAAACATACTCGTTACCATACATGTCGGATCAACCAATCACGCCATACACTCGTTTTCTATACGAGTAATCACTATCTCACCGTGCCACAACAAGGCATAATGCCCACCTCCAAAACCAAACCATATCGTGTGACCTCAAAATCACACAACACAACTATAACCCAAAACATATAACACAAAAAGAACGATAGCCATATCATAGGCAGCCATCACATAAACCCATATATTATACGTATACCCAAATTCTACATCTCATCATATACAAGCATGTACTAACCCTCTTTCATGCAATCATACTTGAGAACCCATCGAAGTTATGGTACTTGTATAACTATGTTGGCCACCATACTTATACAATTACCCTTTCCCCAATGCACTCCCTCCTATGATGACACTTATAAGAATCAATACAACATATAACACATAAATCTATCTACTCACATAAGCTCATAACCACATAACCAATAAGGTCCAAAACTCCATCTATAAAAATAACATGATAAAACTCTTGGAATACAGAAATCCATAGTCTAGCTAAAACAGCCTAGACTAAATCCAAAATGAAAACATAATCAGTTATAAGTCATGTCGCCCATAAGAATGGAAATGGCTTAGAAACCTTCATATCCACCTACTCCTACTAACTCGAACCACCACATGATTCTTATGGAACATGACTTAAACATCAAAAGACAAAAAAAACATACCTCAAGTACATAAAATAACCCAACAAAAGATAGAAACTACTATATACCAAATTATGTACTATAATGTACAATATAAGCAAAATACGACAATGACTAACGTGGATGATTATGGTTCAACCCGCACTACTCACAACCCGAAAAGAAAATAACATGTGGCTAAGTATGAACTTACTATGGTTCGATTCATACTAGTCAAAACATCATAATAAATAACATCCAAACACATCAAATTATATAAAATGCACACATACTCCTATGATGCCTATATGCAGGGACCCTTAAGCTATAGACTAGGCTACACGACTAGGCAACCTAATTCTCTATAACCATTGTCTCTGATACCATTCTGTCACACCACACCATGGCGGAATATGGGGCGCGACGTATGGATATCATCACAACAACCGGTGTCTCTATGGAGAAAACTAAAATGCAAATATAATGTCATAAATGGCGACACAAAAGTCATGACAATATCTCAACAGATGCAGGAGTCTAAGTAAGTAGGTAACAGTCCTACCACTTACCCAAGACAAACAATAAACATAAACCAATCAAACATATAGGTAAACTAAGAAGGAACGGGGATCTCCTTCTATATGCAATCCTAAGGCATCCAAGTCTAGCCACTTCTATCCTCACGCTTAACCACATTCACACCTGAAAGAGACACTAAAACACGTCAACATAATGTTGGTGAGATTCATAGGTTTAGACTCTAACGCCAAAACAGTTATAAGTTGTGAATAACCACCATCAACAAAAGAACATATGGACAATGTGTTACAAATATGCATTAACAACTAACATTCAATATTAATCATACCAAACCAAAATCCAAGGCTCCTACCTTGCCAAACAACATGGTATCATAGATGATCACACTATGTACCTATCCCAAGGCCACTACCTTGTCAAACCACAAGGCCACTACCTTGTCAAACCACAAGGCCACTACCTTGTCAAACCACAAGAACTGAGACGGCACGTGTCCCCCGATCCAAATCATACACAATCAAGAATCACATAGCAGTTAATCACATAATGTACACACAAGTCCATCACAACCATAAAAACATTCACAACAACAATTTATAAATAACTCAACACAGTGTCTCTTCCATCCCATCTGGAAGTCAAAATCAATAGTAAACATGGGACTATGAGACTCACCTGGTTGCTTCTTCACAAGTCCACGCACTTAGCAACGAGCTAACAAACCAGAAACACACAATCAATACCCGAACCAACCACCAAGATGGCTCATCAACCTATGATGGACATATAGCCTATTCCCATATAATTACCTCATTGTTAAGTTCTAATCACCTCATTACCCTTCCTTAACAAGTCCCTAACTTGGTTAAGTTTAATAGCTATCCCGTTCATAATTTTACACAAAACAGTCCCAGATTTAGGTCTCAAAACTTTAAGTCAAACGTCCACTTAAATATACCCATGGTTTCTGTAAAAGGAATATTCACACTTTTATACATGTTAGTTAAAACTTCCCACTTGCCCGAACCTTAAAGCTACTGTTAAGGCTCCGATATATGTGTATATATTGCTACCTATCCAGAATTCATTGACTTTAAACGTATGAAAAGTTCATTACCATTAGAGGGTCTTACCCTAAACCACAATCTTAGCCCAAGTGCAGATACTCACTACAATATATAAACCATCTCTCATGTTCGTGAGAAGATCCCAATGCAACCCTAAGTACCCCAAACAACCCAAAACTTAAAAAGAAAACAGGCTGATTACAAAACTGTTTTGACCTCCGACTATTGTAAACTGTTTTTGACCCACTTCCCAACCTCCAATTTAGTTCTAGTTTCTTGAATTGGAAAGCCACTTCAATTACCTTTTCAGGGATACTTGGATCACAAAATAAGAGTTTGTAAAACTCCCAATATGATCAAAACAATTGACTCAAAATTCTGCCCAGTTTTTAAAAACGGGTTTAATCAAATTAACCTAATTAATTAACCCTAACCCCACTAATCACAAGCCCTAATTTATGTAATCATTATAACATCATTATTATAACATTAATATACTGTTTTTAAATTATACCCTAACCTAAATCCATCATAAGATGAATAAGAAATCATTAAAACAATTAAATTGAAAAGGGATTTGAAGATTTACCTTTGATTTATGAAAACCCCAAAATTTTATGAAGAACCCTAATTTTATCCATTAAATTCGACCTAAGCTTGATCTCCAGGGGATTATGATGTGTTTTTAGTTAATAAAAGTTTTTATATAATTACCATACTAATCCTAGCCCAATACAATGTTTCATTTTTCTCCTTTTTCCCTTTTTCCCTTTTTTTTCTTTTCCAACCGTCTATAACCATTCCATATCCATTAAATTTCGTTTTTTTTTCTTTTTATTGTTTAATATTATGTTATTAACAATAACTTAATTTACCTTAATTTATTTCAGCTCCTAAAACCTCCAAAACCTCAAAACCGTAAAACTAGTCAGTTTTTACGCGTTTTATCGTAAAAGCCGTAAAATATACACTTTTAAAAAAAATATCAAATTTTGAAATAAACTTTATAACTAAGTCCTAAATGACTTAAAACCATCCCGAAAAATATCCATATGACTAATTACCTCATCCGAGACCTCCAAATGCTAAACCGTAAATCGTAAAAATACGATTTTCTATAATACATATACGTATACTTAAAAGCACCAAATAACACCATCTCATTTCATAGTCACTACCATGTGAACTCATGAACATGAAATCATCACACATCGTTTCATTCACAAGGTACCCCGTACCGAAAACGATATCCAAACCACAATCTATACACACCAATAAGCACATAAACACGTAAAGACACGTAACTAGCACAAAATAAAACTAAGTGACGAACCTCAAAACCAGGGTTATCACAGTTGGCACGCAAGTATCAAGTGTGCTCCTTTCGAGATGTTGTACGGCAGGAAGTGTCGCGCCCCAATCTGCTGGGATCAGGTTGGCGAGCGAACACTCGAAGGACCAGAAATCATAGAGATGACCAACGAAAGGATCGCAGTAGCTAAGCAGAAACTTCAGGAAGCACGGTCACGTCAGAAGAGTTACGTCGATAAGCATCGTAGGGACATACATTTTAACGTAGGAGATCACGTCTTCCTTAAGGTTTCGCCGGCACGTGGTGTTAGACGCTTCGGGATTAAAGGGAAGCTCAGTCCTCGTTTCATCAGACCGTCTGATATCATTGAACGAGTCGGTGAAGTATCTTACCGGTTAGCGTTACCTCCGCAGCTTTCGCATGTAAACAATGTGTTTCATGTGTCCTTACTCAGAGGGTACCAGTATCATCCCCTTCACATGGTTCAGTATCCACTGGAACAGATACGTGAAGATCTCACCTTCATAGAAGAACCCGAACGAGTTCTTTACAGACAAGAACGAGTCATGAGAAGGAAGACGATTCCATTCGTCAAAATCCTTTGGAGGGATCATACCGAGCGGGAAGCCACTTGGGAAACAGAGGAGTCTATCCGGGCTTCTTACCCTCATTTCATATTTTGAATTCGGGTATGTTCTTCTTTTCCAGTTTACTTTATCTATAATTCGAGGACGAATTATTCTTTTTAGGGGGGAAGAGTTGTAAAACCCGCATTCTTTTACCATGAATAGTAACCTTAAGATCGTACGTACTAGATTAAAACTTTCCTTTTATAGTATGATTACGTTCACGTGTTAGAATTTTACGTATTACGTACGTGTTAGAACACGATAAGTATTTATTACGTACGAACACACAGTAATTATTTGAACAATAATTAATCACGAACATGCGATCATGAAATCGTGAACGTAATTAAATCACGAGCTAATATTAATTACGTATATATATTTATTACGAACACGAATAAATATATTAAGTCACGGTTAATATTTAACGAGAACACATAACACACGAACACGACTAAACACGAACGAACATTAAAATAAATAGACTCGGGAAATGGTACGGGTACCCCATGTGGGGCCCCTACCCGCGGCTACACCAAGGCTATGGGCCAAGCCCATCAAAATTTTACTAAGAAAGGGGTTAAGGTAAATATTGTGGTCATTTTTCACTTTACAGTAAATTAAACAAAAACCTAAAAAGTTTTTCTCCTTCTCCTTCTTGCTCTCCTTTGGCCGCCGCACATAAACACAAGAAGGGGGTGTTTGTTTGATTTTTGATCTTGATTTTGGTGCAAGTGTTCGTGTGTGTTCATCCTCGTTTGATCCACGCATTCGGTATACCTTTTTAAATCCTTTTCTTTTATGTTTTGATTTAATTAATTTCATAAGAACACGATGTTTTTAAAAAGCTAATTAAAAACATAAACTAAACATGTAAATGATTATGGGGTAAATCAAAACGGAGGATTTAGGGGTGTTTGTTGTGGCCGGCGCCTAAACCGAACCCCAAGGGGGTCTCGGCTTGGCATATGGACCACCACCGAGACCTCAAGGTCTCGGTTTGGTGGTGTGGGTCCCACGGCAGCAGCAAACAAGGGGGAACCCCGATGTGGTTCGGGGTATGGAGTTGATTACGGGTCCGGTTCATGGTTTATGTTAAGGTTATGTTTTTAATAATCATATGTTATAAATTAAATTAATAAAATATGACATGATTAATTTAATAAAACATGACTTATGTTATAATTTAATTATAGATCATGGATTTTTAACCTAAGTATTTATATTTTTCTAGACTTTATAACTAATTATTTATTAAAAACCATGGCTATAATTAATTAATTAACATGACTTAGGTTATATTATTAATAATTAATAATACATGTTTTAACCTAAGTATTTAACTTTATTTAGTTAAAAACATGATATATTTAATTAAATACTTTTAACCTATAGTTTATTTAAATTACATGTAATAACTAATAAACTATACCTTATATCAATATGACTTAGAAAAATAATCAAAAAACACTTAAGCTTATATACTTAGCTTATTTAACCAACTTATATCTAATTATGGAAACTTTCTATTTTTAGAAACTTATTAAACTAAGGCATCTAATCTATTTATGGAAACTTTCTATTTTTAGAAACTTATCTATTTTAAGCTTAGTAATTCTATTTTTTGAAACTTTCTGTTTTTGGAAACTTTCTACTTTTGGAAACTTTCTACTTTTGAAAACTTTCTATTTTTGGAAACTTTCTATTTTGGAAACTTTCTATTTTTGGAAACTTCCTATTTTTGGTAACTTTCTATTTTTGGAAACTTTCTATTTTACGAAACCTGCTATTTTTAGAAAGTTACTTATTTGTACACAGTAAGTATAATAATACATGAAATACAAGTAATACTTAATCAGAATAGACAGAATATAAGATAAACACAGTTTAAAGCTTAAAACAGTAAACATGACATAAATGTATAAAATAAGCTAAGACAAGACATAAAACCAGTTACGTATTTAGTAAGCAGATACTTATACACTTATGTATTTATGTAGCATTAGTGATACCAAAGTAGGATTCTCCTCAGTTCGTCTTCTTCGTTCACTAGACATAAGGTACGGATTCCCGTCCTTTCAGTATGGACATTCTTTCCTTATTAGGATTCCCCGTATGCAGCCAACTGTTTTCCCGTAGTATAAGTTTATATGTTTGATTTGCTTATGTTTAATTTAGAATACCTATAGCCATATACATGCATGACCAGTTTCACCTAGTTATGGAGGTACCATAACCATAACATTAGAGGCACTGGTGTTATGACTTCCCCACGGCGGAGTGATTGCTCGTGGCGTCCCTTCAGCTTTTGGCCATATTATTATTTTTATCATGTGGGGTGTATGGGTGCATCCTAGTTACATGTTTTTCAGCAGATTACTCA
Organism: Glebionis coronaria; assembly: GCA_025667525.1. Lineage (NCBI taxonomy): Eukaryota > Viridiplantae > Streptophyta > Magnoliopsida > Asterales > Asteraceae > Glebionis > Glebionis coronaria. The sequence goes on along the minus strand of CM046876.1, from coordinate 168,755,426 downwards.
GTGTGAATGTGGTGTGTGCCTTGCATCCTTCACAAGGAGCTGATCCCTCATACCCAAAACCAGTATATTAAATTAGAGGAAGCTCCTCTAATTTGCATGATGAGGTCACCCCTCCAAGTATTCATGCACGGTGGATTTTCATGACCTATATGGCTAATGGTAGAATATGTTAAACAGTTTTTATAAGATAAACATAAGGCATTTCAAACTATAAAACCAATTTTACCAAGACTTAACCGGGTTATTCGGAACTTAGTTTCTTCCGCTGTTATATGCTTATATGCTTATACTATTCATGCTTTATTGTACATCCGTGCACTGAGCGTATTGCTCAGTCGTTTTCCTTTTCTATGTTCCCAAAACGGCAGGTACTCAGGGACGGTCGTAGACTTTAAGCGTACGTGCATATGGACTGGAAGCTTTATAGCCTTTCTTTACTTTATGCATTATCTCTACTTTGATACTCTTGCCATGGACATTGTTTAGTCATTTCATTTAAAGTACTTATGTTTGTGTGTGATGAGCTTTACTTTTGGACTACCGATGTTTGATTCCGGTATTTTCCTTTTATGGTCATGTAATGTTTAGACATTTATCCTTGTATGCTTCGATGACACGCCATAATTACGTGTGACATTTCATTATCAAAATGGGGTGTTACAACTTTTGTGGCATGGCCAAAGGAAAAGGTTATTTTTTACAAGAGGTACATACATTTGATTTATCATCCTACATATACATAGTTTTTCATATTTAGTTCAATGTTTAATACACGGCTTTTTTCCTACAGGAAACAACAACACCAAATACCATAAAAGCTGTTGTTGAAAGTGCATCAAAGATAGGATCTAAGCGCTCGATGAATGTTCCAGCAGGCAGTACATTTACGACTATTCCTCATATGCAGAAACAAGCTAGGAATAACAAGGATCAAAAGACTTTACAATACGGTGATTCAAAGTCTTTACAAAAGTGATTCTATGTGAAAAGTATGTTACTTGAGAATAATACGACATTACATCTGTTGATTTGCTTATGTACATTCAACTTTATATATTAATGCAATTGAAATTTGATTTACAGAATTTTGTTTTTTGTTTTTATTAAATTCTAAAAGGTTACTAGAAGATGAACATAGTCACACTTATTCACATTCCAATGTGAGACTACATATCATATTAAGTCACACAAACATACAATTCTATATGACTATTGGATGCATATAGTCACACAAAATACAATTTACTTGACTTGACAAAGCATACAGTCACACTTATTACTACTATTGGTAACTCTTTGGTTAATTGTATGTGACAAACTTAGTGCCATTAGCATGATTTGTGTGACTACATGTCATGAAAGGTAACACAAACATCCAATTCATGTGACTATTGGGTGCATATAGTCACACAAATTACAATTTGCTTGACTTGACAAAGCATACAGTCACACTTATTACTACTATTAGTAACTCTTTGGTTAATTGTATGTAACAAACTTAGTGCCATTAGCATGATTTGTGTGACTACATGTCATAAAAGGTCACACAAACATACAATTCATGTGACTATTGGATGCATATAGTCACACAAAATACAATTTGCTTGACTTGATAAAGCATACAGTCACACTTATTTCCACTATTGGTACCTCTTTGGTTAATTGTATGTGACAAACTCAGTACTATTAGCATGATTTGTGTGACTACATGTCATAAAAGGTAACACAAACATACAATTCATGTGACTATTAGATGCATATAGTCACACAAAATACAATTGGCTTGACATGACAAAGCATAAAGTCACACTTATTACTACTATTGGTAACTCTTTGGTTAATTGTATGTGACAAACTCAGAGCCATTATCATAATTTGTGTGACTACATGTCATAAAAGGTCACACAAACATACCCTTCATGTGACTATTTGATGCATATAGTCACACAAAATACAATTTGCTTGACTTGACAAAGCATACAGTCACACTTATTTCTACTATTGGTAACTCTTTGGTTAATTGTATGTGACAAACTCGGTACCATTAGCATGTTTTGTGTGACTACATGTCATAAAAGGTAACACAAACATACAATTCATGTGACTATTGGATGCATATAGTCACACAAAATACAATTGGCTTGACTTGACAAAGCATACAGTCACACTTATTATTACTATTGGTAACTCTTTGGTTAATTGTATGTGACAAACTCAGTACCATTAGCATGATTTGTGTGACTACATGTCATAAAAGGTAACAGAAACATACAATTCATGTGAATATTGGATGTATATAGTCACACAAAATACAATTGGCTTGAATTGACAAAGCATACAGTCACACTTATTACTACTATTGGTAACTCTTTGGTTAATTGTATGCGACAAAATCAGAGCTATTAGCATAATTTGTGTGACTACATGTCATAAAAGGTCACACAAACATACCCTTCATGTGACTATTTGATGTATATAGTCACACAAAATACACTAATCACATAGTAAATGTCACACATATTGTATATTCATGTGACAAATTTATAAACAATAGTCACTATTAAACAAAACTCGTGTAACTGTAGAGTGTTTACCGTCACACATATTCACTAAAACACCAAATATTGTACATAGTTCGTCACACATTTTCGAGTATTGGTCACATTTTTTTGCTGGTTATCGTCACAAAGATCAGATCATGACCGTAGTATACCTACGGTCGCGGGACCTTTGGTCACAAAGACAAAAAAACCGCATGTGACTGTATGCCTACGGTCACTCTTTTTTAGTGTGACGGATACCATTTTTTGTACTAGTGTCCGTTAGACAACCGACTGCATTTAGATCCGAGCGACCACAATCCTCGAGACCGCGATTTGCCTCCCAAGTTGATATGGTTCATATTTCTAGAAAAGTCACTCCACTAACTATGCCTAATGTGACTAAATCAGCTTTTGCAAGACCTCATCACATGATTGCCTCTAGTCTCCCTAGACATAGTCCAAAGAGCACGTCTCGAACTAGTTCAAATGACGTTCGCCATAAATTTGGTCTAAGGGAAGCTATTCAAAAGATACAAGTAAGTGATAGGAATTTCAAACCTAGTCAGATGCCTTCTAGATTACCCAATACTGCTAACCGTAACATGTCATATCCTAGAAGCATCAATCAATCATCTAGGAATTCTATATCTTACTCGGACATTAAATATTGTAGAATATTGATAACCTATGAATCTATGAAGTGGGTTGATGTTTTCTAGAGAGAGAAACTAGTGAGAGAAACTATGTGTTTATTTTATTCAAATGATAAAAGTGAAAATCAACAACCAACCCCTTTCCAAGGAGGAAAGGGGTATTTATACTTCCAAGCCTTATTTGGACTTGGGCCGGCCCATGACAAGCCCATGGGCTGGTTTCTTACTTAACTTAATAAGTAAAACTAACTACGAGCTATTACAACATAAATAATATTGTGGAGTGACCGATACTTCTAATATACGTTAAAACGTATTTCTAACAAATATGCTACTTGTAAAACATGTAGGAAATGTGTCTTTAAGGCAAATCATGACTCTTGTGTCAAGAAACTCCTTAATGAGGTGAAATCCCGCGCTAGAGTTAAATCCTAGTGGGTAGCTATAATCAAACCCATTGGTAAAATGCGGCGCCCCACTGGTAGAACTTTTACTCTTGTAGGAAACGAGTGCCCTTTAACTAGGATAGTCTCCGATTCTACTAAGACTACTAGGGAGGAAATTGAAAAGGATGATACATCACTTAAGTCTGAACTTAAGGTTTTCTATAAAAGGAAATGTTTGCCAACTAAGACAAGTGAATCATCTCCTCAGGTCACCTCTAGCACAAGTAAGGCCAACTATGAACCCCCACATGGTTCTAAAATAGATATCGCTAACCCACATAAAAGCATCCAACTTTCTAATGAGAATGTAGGTACCTTAGTTAACGTTCAACAAGAACACAACGTTCCAATCGTTGTATACCATTCAATTAAAGACACTCTCGGAGTTTGGTTGCTGAAGAAGCTGATATCTAAGAAACAAGTGTCTCAGGGGATTTGCGGTTAAGCTCGTGTAAATGGCTCACATTCAATCATAGTATCTGACCCGCTCTTCAAAGAAAGGGAAGTTTATCTCGTCAACGATAACTTACCCTCAAAACGAGAAATTAAATTTTCTCGGACACGAGCTATTATTAAAACTATTCAACGGTTTTAAGCTCGTGTAAAAATGGCTCATCGTTAAATATTAGACGATGACCCGATCTTTAAATAAAGGAAAGTTGATCGCCGATGATAAACTTATCCTCATTAACGAGAAATTAAGTTTTCTCGGACACGATCTTACATTAAAACTATTCAAAAGTTTTAAGCTCGTGTACAAGGCTCATCATTATATATCAGATGATGACCCGATCTTCAAATAAAGGAAAGTTTATCGCCGATGATAAACTTAACCTCAGTAACGAGAAATTAAATTTTCTCGGACACGAGCTTACATTAAAACTATTCAACGGTTTTAAGCTCGTGTAAAAAGGCTCATCGTTAAATGTCAGACGATGACCCGATCTTCAGAGAAAGGAAAGTTTATCGACGATGTTAAACTTATCCTCACAACGAGAAATTAATTTTTCTCGGGCATGAGTTTATATTAAAAACATCCGAAGTTTTTAAGCTCATGCACAACGGCTTGCAGTCACATGACAGAGTGTAACCCGCGCTTCAAAGAAAGGAAAGTTTATCGCCGGTGATAAACTTATCCTCATTAACGAGAAATTAAATTTTCTCGGACACGAGCTTACATTAAAACTATTCAAAAGTTTTAAGCTCATGTACATGGCGTATAATCACATTTCAGATTATGCCCCGGACTTCAAAGAAAGAAAAATTTATCGCCGATGATAAACTTATCCTTACTATGAGAAATTATTTTTTCTCGGGCATGAGCTAATATTAAAAACATTCAAAGTTTTTAAAGCTCATGCACAATGACTTACACTTAAATATAAGACTGTAACTCGGACTTCAATTTTAGGAAAGCTTATCTTTAAAGATAACTTATCCTCGTAACGGGAAATTAAAATTTCTCGGTAATGAGCTTGTATTAAAACATTCCAAGTTTTAAGCACAAAAAGGAAAGTGTATCTTTTAAATAAGAGAACTTCTCCTCATAACGAGAAATTCACCTTTCTCGGTCATGAGATTTATGTTAAAACATTCAAAAGTTTTTCAAGCTCATGAAAATGAATTCTAAGTAAATGTCAGCTTAGAACTTGATCTTCAGTTAAAAGGAAAGTTTTATCGTCGATGGTAACTTATCCTTAACAACGGGAAGCTTACAACTTCTTTGAATTGAGCTCGTTTTGTAAGATATTCAACATCTTAAGCTCAAGTAATTGGTTTTCAAAACTTTGAACATAATTTTTCGAGAATTTCTCAAAAGGTTTTTCTAAATCTTTCAAAATTGTGTGTTCAAAAATGTTTTGATAAAAAGAGCATGTCTTCTGCAATCGATAATATTTACGAACCTAGAAATGTCGTTCAATAATGACACGGGGTTGTAAATAAAGTTTGAGAAGAAGTTTAAATGATTTAAAACATGTTCAAAATGGCTTGCTATTATTTCAGATAGTAACCCGCTTTTCATATTCAAGTCAAGCATTTCACCGGAAAGTTTTGACTCAACAACGGGAATTAATTTTCTCGGGCATGGTTTACTTTATAACCATGTAAGGGATTGTGTTTACGTTATAACACAATCTAACACGAATATATGTACGCTTCAGTGCATTTATTTGTTAAAACAAGAGAAATCTTGTTTTTATGAAGTTATCATCTCTACCAATCATAGCAATTTACAATTGATATCTACATACTCGACGATGCGACTACTCAAACGCCGACTACAACTCTTTCAATAGAACACGGGTCAATAATTGAGGGGGATCAATTGTCCAGCATTTAGAATATTTGACGCCGAAAGTGCCAAGTTCACATATTGGTGTCAAGACAACAATATCAATCGTACACATTGAGTCAAGAGATAACTTTAGACGTGACGAGGCGACCAACATTCGTGATCAAGAACCATGCGATTCTCTCATATGATGTTCTCCATCATTCAGGTCCAATCTCGTAAATCACTAATCTTGTGAATACATTATCATATATGATCTTTTCACGTGATAAGTACCTTACACTTGTGTTTAAAAGGTATTTTATTTACGTTTCAAGTACACCCTCATTAATTTGAGGGGGAGCTTGTGAAAATCATAAAGATAATTGGATTTGCATTTTATCTTCCCAAATTTTCTTAAAATGCTATTAAATCAATTGATATTAAAAACATCGATTGGGTTAATATTTTTAATATAGGGGAGAAAATGTGATTTAATATGGGAAATGATTAATCACAAATGGTTTAACTTAATGTGATAGCTCATCCCAACATGTGCGAAATGTTTTCGAATATCGTGGCATATGTTAAGGGGGAGCAAAATGAGTTTGCAATTCAAAATGGATTTCATGGTGATTTATACTTACCCACAACCCATTTATTTCACGACGATGAAGATTGTGGTGACATAAGGATGGTAGGATAGGTTAAGTCCAATGATTCTTCCAAAACCGGAGGAATCTTCCCAAGGACATTCCTTAACTAGAAATAGTAGTCCTTAGGAAAGATGGAGAAAGACTGTGAACGTAGCTGAATGCCGACCAAGTACTTAAGTTAGCACTGGAACAATCACAACAAGGTGCTAGTTATGACGTATTGGTAAGCATTGAAGGGGTTGAAGAATGAAAAAGAATTGTAAAGATAAAGGGTCTAAAGAAAGAAGCCCTCCTTACAACCTTAGGCAGAAATCGGGTCAATACATATGCTATTGAGATCAGTTTTAAATGATGCTTGATATTGAAGATAAGACATCATGGACCTAGTGATGCGATGCACAACCCATCCCAGCTAACTCAGATATCAATGAAAAGATATTTGTTTTAATCACACGGAGACAACGCATTATCTATTGATTTATTCACTCCGAATAAATTGGTATAGAAAAGGTGGCACTCCTCTCCAGCCTCCGATCACTAAAATCCAAAATGCATGATCGAGTCTAGAGCCATTTGAGATCATCAAATATCTCATTAGGACACACTTTCATAATTCCTTGCTTCTTCACACACTGTGAAAAGTAAGAGAGATCTTAAGCTCCTACGCAAAATCTTCATGATCTTGCCTGAACATCTGAGTAATACGAAAGTATTTACAATGAAGATGGAAATCCTTCTTGAGCGAATATCCAAAAGCTCATGGTAGGTGACTTGTGCGATTCTTTATGAATCAAGCTTGTGATAACTGGAAAGCAACAGTGGTTTAATTCTTAACCGAACTTAAACACGTTCCAGGCCTCTACGCAATATCTTAGTGATCTTGCCAGAACACTCAGAGTGACACTCTATAGTGTTCACAGTGATGAGTGGAAATCATTCTAGTGTTAACATCATACAGCACTTGGTAGGTAACTTGCAAGATTCTGTGTGAATCACGCTCATGACAACTAGAAAGCAACGATGGTGTGATTCTTTAATGAATCAAACTTGTTCTAGGAATCGGATTTGACGGCTTCAAATCATGTGGATAATATTATACAAATGATTCACTCTTTATGTTCGCGGTCAGATTTGGACGGTCGAATAAAGAGAACGGGTTTACCCGCGAAATCTTGTCAAGGAGGTTCTTAATTGAAACTACCTGCCACAAGTATGATATTTTATATCGTCCAACGGTCTTCACCGACCGGAGGTAAAATGCTACCGAATTAGAATGAAATGTTCAAGGCTATTTCATCCGTGTATATGTTTTGTTGCTAACTGTCTTATGCAGCGTAACAAGAAGGTGGCATTGCGGTGTAGAATCCAAAAGAAGTCGTAAACACATGCTTATGCTTTCTGCACTTAATACTTCAACAAATTCAAGAAAGCTTAAAAGTCAAGTCTTCCGCTGTATCAAACTCTGAAGCTTTCAAGAATTTATAAAGGTGTAAGTATGTGGAACATGAAGTCACGAAGAGGCAAATATCACAAGTGATGAATGCACAAGGTCAAGGCAAGGAAACATGCTCAAGACTAAAGTCAAAGATCACATCAAGCATATTCACAAGAACAAGATCGAAGACTCAAGCATAGTATGCTAGGTTTAATATTTTGTAAAATGGTGTGACCTCCCTTAGGGGAGATTGTTGGAAATACGTTTTTCCAAAGAAAGTCTCGGTCACATCATTGTTAGCATAGATCACGAGCTATAGACTATTTAGGACATTGTAACTTGGAGTGACCTCCTTTAGGGGGATATTGTTGGACATACGTTTTTACGTATTTATAAAGGATCGGTCACTCCAATGATATATTTAAGTATTGGGCTCGTGATCCAATATATTAACATATAGCCCATATAGCCCACATGTAGGGTGGGCTATATATACCCCCTCCTAGCATGTTAGGAGGGGTTGAGCACTTAGTTATTTCATTTTCTCATTCCATCTTTCTCCCATTCTCTCCTTTCTCTCTCTAGCTTTCTCTCTCTAGTTCTTTATCTTCTTCCTTTCTTTAGATAAATCAAACACTTGCACAATCCTAAGAAATAAAGGACCTACATAATATGGTTTCTTACGTGTTTTCTGCAGAAAAGGAAGAACATACTCATGATTCATTGACATACTATCAACCAGTTTCTTATGAAGAAAGTTCTAAGTGGAAAGTTTCTATGGAATTAGAGATGGAATTTCTAAGGTAGAGCAAGACCTGGGTATTATTTGATCATCCAGCTGGGCAAAAGTCGGTGAGCTTCAAGTGGCTATACAATATAAAGGAAGGGATTGAAGGTGTTCAAAATCCTAGTTTTAGGTGGAAAGGTTGGTGGATTGTGGATTCACACAGAGGGCATGTATTGGTTACAATGAAGTATTTTCGCTGGTAGTTCCACACACATCTATTCGGGTTATACTTGCATTGATTGCATTTAAAGCTTATGAGCTGGAGAAGCTTGATGTAAGGACGAAATTTTACATGGAAATCTTGAAGAAGTGATCTACATGAGGCAGCCACCGGGATTGGACATGGTAACAGGGTATGTTTGTTAAATAAATATCTTTATGGTTTGAAGCAGTCACCTAGGCATTAGTATAGGAGATTCGAGAGTATATGTTCAGCAACAGGTTTAAGCGTAGCAGTTACGATAGCTGCGTCTATTAAAGAACTTTGGCACTAGGGGTATATATCTATATATTCTTATATGTAGACGATATGCTGATTGCTAGTAAGAGCAAGGATGAGATGGGGTCTACCAAGTCTTTGCTTAAGAGGGAGTTTGACATTGTAGAAACTAGTAGGGGGTTGAATAGTTTCTAGTTAATTTTCAAAACATTTCGGTAAACCCACTGACCGCGGTTCGTTAAACATACCCGCTGTTCGTTATCGCTAAAGAACCGCGTGTCCATTTAAGGAACCGCCGACAGTGGACTTAACCTTTTGTTACATGTTAAACTTTGACAATCCTTTGTATCAAATTCTTGATCAAGCTTAACTAGATATGAGATGTGTTTGATTGAAAGATAAATACTACAAGTAAGAGAACACACAAGCACATCAAATCAAGAGTATATCAAGCAATAGTCTAAACATTAAGCACACACGTTGAAGCATAAGCTTTTCTGCAACTAGGATGTTTAGACTAAGTGATGTACACTTGACCATAATCTAAACATGAAGCACACACGTACTAAGCCATAGCTTTTCTGCAACTTAGATGTTTAGATTATGATATGCACACAACACACAACAACATATAAATGCATCAATAAGAGTAAAGACAAAATTTAAAGGAAAATACCGACACGATGATTTATAGTGGTTCGGTCACGAAGCTCCTCTTCGCCCTACTCCACTCCTCGAGTACACCTTACTCGAGAGTTACTTCACTAGTCAACAAACTCCTTAAGGTGGAGAAACCATGCACAACGTCGCTTATCTAATTTTCGACTCTAAGCTAAAAGTCGAGTCCTAATCTTAGGTAGGACCAATCTACACAACGTCGCCTACTTCACCATTTTCCAACACACGGCTATATTTCGAGTCCTAATCTTAGGTAGTACCAATCTACCCATAACATACACAACTTCCAAATTGACACACCAATTTCGATCTACACAACTCTTCACAACTACCCAACTACCCAACTCTTCACAACTACACAACTACACCACTCTTCACAACTACACACCTACACAACTCTTCACCCTAGTTATGTTTTATGGCCCAACATAACAAACCTTGTGTTTTATGGCATAAACACATAAACCATATAGATATAAGTACTCACCACTTAGATCTATGACTCTAACAATATATCCAAGTATTAACAAACTTGGATCTACACAACTAACACCTAATCTAAGGATACCCATCTCTTGGATCTACTACCCTTACAAACACATCCAAGTGAACCCAACACTTGTATCTTCTACATATACATAGTAGGAAAACAATGATTTGATCTAGAAGGAGAGATCTTCATCATGTTATGAACCAAACACAAATGGTAATGAAGTGTTCTTCTCTTTGGAATATACCTTAGAGAATATTCTTTGGAATATTCCAAATTCAAATTTCCATTTTCTTTTTAATACAAAATTTCTTAAAAATAAAGTTTATTAAAACATTTTGTCACATTTGATTAAATGTGAGTTTTAAGAAAATATTAATACTTGATCACATAGTTAGGTTAATGATATGTTTATTCATACCTTGAGTGATTCATGCTGAATGTGATCTTGGAGGTGTCGAGAGAAGTCTACAAATGTATTCTTGAGTGATTACGAGAACCTTAACATTTTACATAATGTATTGCGAGTTATACGTTTGTCATCAACAAAACACAAAGAGATTATATCGACAAAACATCATAATGTTTGCACTAACAATCTCCCCCTTTTGATGATGACAAACAAGTAAACCGCAATGCACATTAAAATGTATAAGTTACTCGTTTACACTTACTTCTCCCCCTTTTGTCGAATCAAAAAGGTAGTCAAAGTCTTTGAAGAAGAGAAGAATCAACGTCGAGAGAGTACACATCCAAAGTGGTAATCATCTATAACACATCATTTGAAGAATAGAAGAATTGACGTCGCGAGAGCTTGCATTCGAAAGGTAGTCTTCAATTGTAGAAGAGGAAGATCGAATTCGAGAGAACATGCATCCAAAAAGCTAATCATCCATTGTGGTTGTCGGTTGAGAAGTGAGAATCCAAACCGTAGACCCATCATCTAAAGATATTGAGCTTGCGTCATCCTAGTGAAGTCTTCAATCAACATAGGTTAACCAACTCCATGCATAATAAAATGCTTATCTTCGAGATTCCAAAATTCATTACTTGCAACAAGTTCGATGAATGCAATTTAAGTGAGTCAACGATCGCAAATGTAACGACTAGAAATCTTGCAAATGCTCTCCCTTGATATGAGCTCCCCTTGTTTGAGGCACCAATGAAGCAAGGATAGTGACAAGCTACAAACAAGGGTTAGAAAAGTCCTACAAAACAAAGTTAGTGGACAAGAGCATATATGTATAGCAATGTCACCCAAGCGGAATTAGCTTTAAACATCTTGAGTACAAAGAGATTGACTCAGAAGAAAGCTAAAACAAACTTAACTTTTAGAAGTGTCAAAAATATGACAAGTTAAGAAAAATAAGAGGGCTATTAGATAGAAAAGAGAACCCAACTTATTTTGGTGACACCAAAAAATATATAAAGAGGACTAAGATAGAAAAGAGATGACCAATTTATAAGAAAAATATTGTCGAGAGAACATACTCCACTTTAATATATTGACACGAATACCGAACTAACGAGGGTATGACAAGGACAATAAAACAATTCCGCATAGTCGAAAAGAGAGGATGAATGACTATGAGGAAACGCGAAAACGAGGACGATAAACAAGTCGTTTTCACAAACAATGACAAGCATTGGAGAAAGAAGTGTGCACACGATGCTATCAATCCAAAGACAAGTCGAAGGAGAGGATCTTGACAAGATCAATTCACAATTGTTGGAATAGAGGTAGAGAAGAAACATCCATACCAATTGTAATGATAATATGTCAAATGGTGAAAAGCTTAGAATTTTTGGAATCACCCAAGAAAATTCAAGATTTAACCAAAATCCTCTCAAAAGGTTAAAAACTTAGAATTGTTGGAATCACCCAATCCAATTGTAAATTTTAACCATAATCAACTATCAACAATGAGAAAGACAAAAAAATCTCAACTCGAAGACATTTTTGACCTTAAAATTAATTCCTTTAGAAAACTCCAAAAGCTATAAGTCGGGAATCAAGGTACAAAAATAAAGAAAAACCAAAAGCGAGGATAAATAGACGCTTAAGACAAATACTAGATATAAGACATTATAGGCAAGGATGCTTATGAATGTGGACACCAAAAAGATGACTCGATGATATAGAGAAAGAGATCAAATAAGTCAAAGAATATAAAAACCAAGATGGATGGTGTTTAGCATACAATAAACTACATGCTCAAAGTTTCGTAGCTCTTCTCAATCATTGTGAATGTTCAAAGAACAATTCATGATGAGGAAAGGGTGAGGCTCGATTCAAGTTAGTTTAGAAATGATAGAAGAAAGAGACTCGACTTAGAAGACATGATTAAAAGGAAACGAAAGAGACTCAACAAAGAAGTTAAGGATAACTTCACAAAAAAATTCAAGAATACTATACCTTATTAGGTGATAGTAAAGTCTTGAAAGAAAACGAGAGAAGAAACTCGAAAGAGAAGAAAGGAAGGAATCTTCAAGAAAACTCGACAAAAGAGAAAAAGACCAAAACGAACAAAAGGGACACACTAGACGCGGTTCGTTAAATAGGTCCGCGGTTCATTATCAAAAATGAGCCGCTAGGTTATTTGAGGAACCGTGGACAGTGGGTGTCCGAAAATGATTATCGACTCAAAATAAAATCACTTGGTCAAACAATTTAACAAAAGTTGCTAAATGGCTTGAGAGTCAATGCTTCGAAGATGACTTTTAACAATTGCAATTGCAAGTTAAAATTACTTGAATATTTTGAAAGAAATATTTATGTTGTCAATATTACTAGGATAGGAATTAGATTAAGATCTAACCTTCCTTGACAATCAAGTGAGAAAATAAAGAAGAAAAGGAAGATCACAAGGAAAACGAGATCCAAGACTTAAAGATAAATCATGTTGAAAAACATGAAAGGAAATACAAGAAAATAAAGATCATACAACGATGTATGTAACAAAAGCCTACAACTTAAGAATAATTATAATCTTAGTTACACTAGAATTCTAAGATTTGATTAAATTGTATGTCTTAGCAATAAGCAATCCACATGCTTAAATAAAAGACATGGTGGTGGCAGAATTTGGTGGATAAGGCTTGGTGATAATCTTGTAATTCAACTCATCATAGATATAAGACATGACAAGATGTTGATATTGACAACAATGACAATATGTTCCATGATGCATGACATAATCATGTGATGGAGTAAGAACACAAAAGGGAATTGGTGAAAAAGAGAGTTTCCAAAATCAATTTTCTTAGAAGGAGAAAAGATTTAATTTGGTGTGTTCTTTGGTGAGTTTGGATTGAAAGAGAATTTAAAAAATAGTAGATAATGAAGGCTTTCATTTGTGAAAAATACATTTTGCTTTGGTGTGAAAGAGATTTCAAAATGCTTTGGGTTAAGAGGAGAAAGCACAAGATATTTTGGGAGTGACCAAAGGTTTGAAACAAGGATTTCAATGGGTGATGGAACAATTGGGAAGTTTTAGAAAACCCGTTTTTGGTTGCTTCTGCCCGTGGTTCCTTATTTCCACCGGCGGTTCCATATCGATATGGAGCCGCGGTCTCTATAAAGAACCGCTCACAGAGGGTGTGTGTAGGAGGATAAGGGAATTTTCCAATTTGGCAAATCTTAATGTTCTAGTCTAACTTATCATAAAGTTATGCTAAAAAGCAATAAAAACTAGAACACAAAAAAAACACATAGGTTCAATTAGCACGTAGGAGGAAAGCTAAGAAAAATCTAATGGCTACAAAAGAAAATGACTCCTAATGACATACAAAGTTCATCAAAGTAAATTATCATTAGTCATATTTAGGAAGAGCCATTTAATCAATTTATAGAATAAGTATGAGACTATCACTAGAGGTGCTCAATTAAAGCTAAGCACGGCCTTTTTTATGAGTTATATAATAACCCAACTTCCCACATGGAAGTAATTCAACCGTTAGGTCAAATTAAGATTCTAGTGCATAAATTCTCTAGTAGTCATTCTCAAGTTAGACAAAATGTAATTCCTACATTTGTCTAATAAAGTGTAGCAAGGATGAAAAGTGTATGACGACACAATGCACAACCTAATGAGTGTAAAGAACGCATCATTGCATATCTTGTCAAATAAGTCTAGTTAAGGTTATTTACCTTAGTAGAACTTGAGGCCAATAACTTTGAAGTGTATAAACAACGTTTACACAAAACAAAGGAACACTCTTGATTGGTCTTTCGGAAATGACACATTTACAAATTGCATTGCAATGTAAATTACTTGAGTATTTCGGATGAAACATCTAAGTTGTCAACCGACTCCATTGTGCATTATAAGTAATTATTAAACAAATATGTCTAATAATTTGAATAAGTAGATTCAATATACCATCATCAACAGAAGTGTGAGTTATGATCTGATGTATATTTTAAATAAACCACATTTATGTCTACACTTAAAAACATGTCAGTTAGATTCGATAATGATACCAATCATAGTTTGAATAATGAATTGATATTTAATCGAAATCTTTCTTGATTCCCACAAACACTCCTTTAAGAGAAAATAGCTAAGATTTTCAAAGGGTGTTTCATGTTTTATAGTGAGACGTTAATCTACTTGAACTAATAACACAATGATCGAGTAAGACGACCCACATCAATAGATTTGACAACCTCCCAAAGCTTTCAAACCTAAAAGTGTTAAAGAACATGCCAAGGTGTACAAAATGTTTATGTAACATTTGTAAACCAAGAGATATTATCCTATATGCAATGCACACATAAATAGACAACTAAGTAACATTACTACCAATAGTAATGATCACTTAAGAATGTCCAAAGACAAAAGAAAAAGCACAAAAGCATTCGTCTTCGTTTTGAGTGTTAGATACACCAAGGTATGCATAGCTTGATTTTATTTGAAAATAGTTTTCGACCCATTTCAAAATTTAATCAAGTTCAACACTTTATAAATATATCAATTTTCAAAGATATATCAACAAGAAATGTCCAACTTAATAGAAAAGAGTAAAACATAAGTTTCACGACAAACCGACGCTCAATACTTTGGACAAAGTATGGAACTTAGAAAACATCCAAATTTTAAGTTTGAATAAAGGTTTGGAAAATTTTTTAATATAAAGGAAATTCAATTACGCTCGAAATGACGGGTGGCACGACTTCTACGGACTTACGGTTGATTTTATATGATTTTTCAAAATTTGCAAAAATCTGTGTCGGGCTGACTGCGGTTCCTCATTGATAAGGAACCTCGGGGAATAGATAAGAACCGCGCTCAGTAGGAAAAAATTAAGTTTTTGGTCAAAATCATTTGGTAACATTTTGGAAGGACTTAGGACTCAAAAAAATCATTTTAGACACATAGAACTCGTATTTTAGAGTTAATTATGACACAAAAGATTTTTATACTTCCAAACATGAAAAGATTTGTTATCAAGCTATTATACGAAGATTATTTAACATCAAAACTTGTACGAATGAAACAACAAAACACATTTCATAAGTAATCACTCTTCATGGACAATTTGATACAAAGATCGTCTCTATTTTTAAAAACCGTTTTCATTTTTAAAAAACCATTTGTTTTGAAAAAGAGAGCAAAGATCGATCCAAGCTTTAAAGTGCAATATACTTCAAAGATCTTGAATAACCACGCTCTGATACTAATTGTAGAAACTAGAAGGGGGGATGAATAGTTTCTAGTTAATTTTCAAAACATTTCGGTAAAACCCACTGACCGCGGTTCGTTAAACATACCCGCGGTTCGTTGTCGCTAAAGAACCGTGTGTCCATTTAAGGAACCGCCAACAGTGGACTTAACCTTTTGTTACATGTTAAACTTTAACAATCCTTTGTATCAAATTCTCGATCAAGCTTAACTAGATATGAGATGTGTTTGATTGAAAGATAAACACTACAAGTAAGAGAACACACAAGCACATCAAATCAAGAGTACATCAAGCAATAGTCAAAACACTAAGCACACACGTACTAAGCATAAGCTTTTCCGCAACTAGGATGTTTAGACTAAGTGATGTACACTTGACCATAATCTAAACATGAAGCACACACGTACTAAGCCATAGCTTTTCCGCAACTTAGATGTTTATATTATGATATACACACAACACACAACAACATATAAATGCATCAATAAGAGTAAAGACATAAATGTAAAGGAAAGTACCGAAATGATGATTTATAGTGGTTCGGTCACGAAGCTCCTCTTCGCCATACTCCACTCCTCGAGTACACCTTACTCGAGAGTTACTTCACTAGTCAACAAACTCCTTAAGGTGGAGAAACCATGCACAATGTCGCTTATCCAATTTTTGACTCGAAGCTAAAAGTCGAGTCCTAATCTTAGGTAGGACCAATCTACACAATGTCGCCTACTTCACCATTTTCTGACACAAGGCTAGATGTCAAGTCCTAATCTTAGGTAGGACCAATCTACACACAACTTACACAACTTTCAAATTGACACACCAATTTGGATCTACACAACTACACAACTCTTCACAACTACCCAACTACCCAACTCTTCACAACTACACAACTACACCACTCTTCACAACTACACACCTACACAACTCTTCACTCTAGTTATGTTTTATGGCCCAACATAACAAACCTTGTGTTTTATGGCATAAACACATAAACCATATAGATCTAAGTACTCACCACTTAGATCTATGACTCTAACACTATATCCAAGTATTAACAAACTTGGATCTACACAACTAACACCTAATCCAAGGATACCCATCTCTTGGATCTACTACCCTTACAAACACATCCAAGTGAACCCAACACTTGTATCTTCTACATATACATAGTAGGAAAACAATGATTTGATCTAGAAGGAGAGATCTTCATCATGTTATGAACCAAACACTAATGGTAATGAAGTGTTCTTCTCTTTGCACTTGAGAGGATGAGAGGATTTAAGGAAAGAATCACATCTTAAACAAGATTAATCTAAACTAACTAATCAAGGAGTTTAAAGATGTTGTTTGAAGAAACTGTGCAAAAAGGGTTGAAAGAAAAGATGGAAATGATCCACTATTTATAGGACAACAATGCAATGGATATAAAGACCCGCGGTTCCTTAAATGCCCCCGTGGTTCCTTATCAATAAGGAACCACGGGTTCCTTTAAGGAACTTTCGGCTTGGAGACCGTGCATTTTTGTCCTTTAGTGGGGAAATACCATTTATACCCTCAAAGGATATTCCTTTGGCATTTGGAATATGCCAAATTCAAATTAAAGAATATTCTTTGGAATATACCTTAGAGAATATTCTTTAGAATAGTCCAAATTTAAATTTCCATTTTCTTTTTAATAAAACATTTTCTTCAAATAAAATTTATTAAAATCTTTTGTCACATTTGATTAAATGTGAGTTTTAAGAAAATATAATCCTTGATCACTTAGTTAGGTTAATGACATATTTATTCATACCTTGAGTGATTCATGTCGAATGTGATCTTGGAGGTGTCGAGAGAAGTATACAAATGTATTCTTGAGTGATTACAAGAACCTTAACATTTTACATAATGTATTGCGAGTTATACGTTTTTCATCAACAAAACACAAAGAGATTATATCGACAAAACATCATAATGTTTGCACTAACAGACATGAAGGAGCTCGAGGAAGCAAAGAAGCTTCTTGGTATGGAGATCGTCAGGGATCAGATTCGCAAGACTCAAAGGGTGTCACAATATGAGTATGCTTCTAAATATTAAAGATATTTAGAATAAACACTGGGAAATCAGTTCAAATGCTATTTTAAGGGCACTTCAAGTTGTCGTTGAAGTATTGTCCGGTTAGGGATTTTGCTGTTGAAAGGATGAGTAGGGTGTTGTATGAAAAAAGCGGTTGGGAGCTTAATGTACTTGATGGTGTGCACGAGGACAGACATAGTGTATGCTGTAAGTGTAGTTAGCAGATATTTAGCAAATTCGGGTAGACTTCATTGGAAAGCAGTGAAGTGGATTATGAAATATTTGTTGGGTACTTTAAACGTGGGTTTGGTGTATGGGATAAATCATGGAAACCATATGGACGTAACATGTTTTGTTGATATACACTACGCTAAGGATCTGGAAAGGTAGGTCTCTCACTGGTTTCGCAATTTAGTGCATGGATGTGTTGTGATTTGGAAATCAACGCCACAACACGTGATGGCTCTTACAACTATAGAGGCAGAGTATATGACCCTTACAAAGTTTGTGAATGAATCTATTTGGCAAAGGGGACTCTTAGAAGACTTGGGTGTGAAGCTTAATACTGTTGCAATTAGTTATGATAATCAAGGCGTGATTCACTTGTCGATAAATCATGTTTTTAATGAAAGGACTAATCACATCAATGTACATTATCACTTTATCATAGAAGTCTTGGAAAGAAATACGATCAATGTTATGAAGGTGAAACTGAAGATAATGTTGTGGATGCCTTGACGAAGGAGGTACCTGGACGCAAGTTACAACACTCCTTAGAGTTTCTGAGTGTTAGGATACGCTAATATAAGCCTAAGATGAAAATAGATATGTATTTATTATTTATTAGTCAAAGTTGGAGTCTAGGTGTCTAAGTATCAAGTTTCTTATTATTAAAGAGAGAATTAATAATTATAAAATAATAATGTGAAATGCTTTGACAAAAGCATGATTAACTAACTGTTAATGGATATGAAAATTGGGACGATTAGACAGGTGCAATATTGTCCTAGTCGACGACTGAATTTGCATAGCGATACCATAGTTGAGTATATTCGAATGAATATCTTTTGGGTTAAGTCTTATATAATTAATATATTTCCATAATTTTTTCGAGCTAGATAACCAACTATTTTATTAAAAATCTATTTCAAGTGTACGAACATTTAAATTTGTTCTATTATCACAAATATGATGACATGCTACCAATTCAACATGTAAACTAGCTTATTTGATATTTTTTACTTATGTGGCATTAGACATTGTATTTTTCATGTCATAATAAATGGAAGAAAATAATATTCTTTTATCTCCATATATTCGTCTAGCTTGTAAATGTAAATTATTCTCGATAACCCAGTGAAACAACAAGATTCAAGATAAAGAAACTAAAAAAAATGAGAACAATTTCAAAATCTTATTATTACATCGTCAAAATCTCTACATCCATGGTCATTTCAAAATGCTAGATTTTTTCTATCTCCAAACCAACACATACCTTATTATATCACATACTCTCAAAACCCATCAAACCTCATTTTATATATATTTAAATTAACCAGGATGGTAACTTTTTGACTGCGACGTTTTCTAAGCAGGAAATCAAAGAAGCAGTGTTTGAATGCGGTTCAAATAAGGCGCCAGGTCCGGACGGATTTAACATCCGTTTCGTGAAGCGTTTCTGGAGCTTCTTGGAGGAAGATTTTTGTCGGATTATGGCAGATTTTTATGAAGTTGGTTCTGTTACTGCTGGTTGTGGCTCATCGTTTATAACATTGATTCCGAAGGTTATTACGCCATCGGGTCTTAAATATTATAGATCTATTATAGTAGTTGGGATGATTAGTAAAGTTATTTCCAAAATACTTGCTAACCGTCTCAAGAAGGTATTGGGAAGTGTCATATCCAAACATCAATCAGCCTTTTTAAAAGACCGTTTTATTCTTGGTGGTCCTTTAGTTGTTAATGAGTTAATGGAATGGTTAAAAAAGGAAGAGGAAGGCGTTTCTATTAAAAATGGATTTTGAGAAGGCATATGACAACGTTAATTGGAACTTCTTGATGTCGATTATGTCTCAAATGGGGTTCCCCCTAGGTGGTGTAGATGGGTTCAAGGTATTCTGGTGTCCGCACGTTCTGCTGTTTTAGTTAACGGCTCCCCCACGTTTGAATTTAACTATGAGAAGGGACTTCGTCAAGGCGATCCCCTTTCACCGTTCCTGTTCTTGATTGTCATGGAGGCTCTCTCTTGGATATTGAATAAAGCGAAAGCGATTGGTGAATTTACGGGCATTAATTTTACAGATAATGAAGATGGTATTACACATTTATTCTATGTAGATGATGCACTCATTTTGGGTGAATGGTCTCGTGTAAATTTGGAAAAGATGGCTTGTATACTTCGGGTTTTTTATTTATGTTCGGGGCTTCGTGTTAATCTTCACAAATCTAGTTTGTTTGGAGTTGGCACTGCCGATAAAGAAGTCGATAATATGATGGAAGTTTTGGGGTGTAAGATAGGCGCTTTCTCTTTTGATTATTTAGGGATTAAAGTGGGAGCTAATATGAACCGGATTAACAATTGGAATTCGGTAATCGATGTCATAAAGGCTAGACTTGTGTCGTGGAAGGCAAAAACCTTATCCGTAGGAGGAAGGTTGATTCTTATTAAATCGGTTCTTGAAAACTTACCGATTTATTATTTTTCTCTATATAAAGCTCCTATGGCGGTGATTGATAGGATTGAAGAAATTATGAGGCGTTTTATGTGGGCAGGGTCTTCGGCAGAGAGAAAGATTTCATGGGTGGCTTGGGATGTTGTTACTATGCCTAAAGCTGGAGGGTGGTTTAGGAGTGAGTATGCTGCAATGCATTAATGAAGCTCTCCTCCTCAAATGGGCGTGGCGTTTTAAAAAAGCAGGTAGTAGCATGTGGAAAAAGGTAGTTGTGGGGTGTCACGGGTCGTTTAGATCTTGGACTATGTTACGATGTTACCCCTCGGCTAGCAGTTGTTGGAAACAAATTGTGAAAGTAGGTAAGAAAAAGCTACAAAACGGCAGAGATCTTAATAGCTATTTTGTGGGCGTATTTGGAAACGGGACTACAATTAATTTTTTGGGAGATAATTAGATCAAAAACGGACCGTTGCGTAATTAATATCCTAATTTATTCAGATTAGAAAAACATAAATGGGCCACGGTAGCTAGCTGAGTTCAGCATGTTGATGGTGTAAAACGTTTAGCTTGGGAGTGGCGCAGGAACCCTTCTACTAATGAGGAAGTTAGTGAACTTTTTGCATTGTTGTCGAACATTTATGATCATCAGTGGGAGAATGGAGACGATTGCTGGAAGTGGGAAGGCGACAAAGACGGTATATACACGGTGAATAAAGCAAAGAAGGTGTTAGCCGATAAACAAATGCCAGCCAATGATTCAAAGATGAAATGGGGAGGATGGACGGATCTCAAGTGCAAAATTATGGTTTGGCGAGCAGATCTGAACAAGTTACCTACAAGAGTGGAGTTGGTTAAACGCGGGATTCAGCTTGACAATGATTTGTGTCCCTTTTGTGATGCTCAACAGGAAACTTCTACGCATCTGTTCACAGGATGCCTGTTTACTTTTGAAATCTGGTCTAGAGTGGGAGCATGGTGTAGACTAAGTCCGGTGTTCGCGTTTGACATTAGCGATCTTTTGATGTTGGCCGATAATCAGACAAAGTCTAAAAAAGAGGTCCAAATCCTTCGAGGTATCATTTATACAGCTATGTGGAATGAAAGGAATGCTAGAGTCTTTAACAACAAGTCCCGGAGAGATATTGAAGTGATGGAAAACATTAAGTTGTCGTCGTTTTTTGGATTCGTCATAGATCAAGATTAAAAGGTATTGATTGGAATAAATGGTGTAAATATCTTTTAGACTTGATGTAATGTCGTTTGTCCCAGGGTCCTTGATTTGAGGACCGTCTGTGGCGCTTGTGTTTGAATGAAATTTATGTTTCAAAAAAAAACTATTTTTTAACAGGTGTCTTAATTCTTTTTAAATATCTTTTAAATCAAACACCCCAAAATTTTTATCCCAAATATCAAACACTTGAATTCAAATTATTGCTATTGATATGTTTGACAAAGAAACCTCATCGTGTCATGGCAACAACAACAAATCATCCAAAACCTTATGAAAAATGTTGAATTTGTTTGTCAAAACCCAGATCTAGTGTATGTATGTGTGCGTGTTTTTCGGTGATGCCTGACCGAAAAGCAATCAGTTTTGTTGTTGTTGGTGTCGATGTATGTTTGGTATGACCATGTTGAAGAGGAAGATGAATACCAATCTTAGTTATTGATGATCAGTTGATGAATTTTAACATATCTAATGAGTTTTTCATTTCTGTCGTAAGTCTAATACTACATATGGCATTCGTTTCAGTTTTTGTTATGTAGGAACTGATGATATGGTGACCGTGAAATAGTGATGATTGAGAAGTGTAATCTTAGAAAGCTATAGTTAAAAACAAAAAGGAAGACGTGGAAAAACAAAAAATACATGTCATGTATACATGCGAAATACGAAATACTTGAAAATAAATATAATGATTTGGAAAATCAGCAGGTTATATTTACTAGGTCGTCATAAGTTAGCCGGTTTTATTGCCTAAATTGGTAATATAGTCAGTTTGTTACTTAGATGTGTAAATTATAAAAAGTACGTTGGTAATATATAAACTTAATTCATATCTTTATTGTAACTGCATTTAATTAACAAGATATCAAAAATCTAGAACAAGGAATTACATATTTTCTTTAGTAAAGGATTTTCTCGATATATTTATTACTTCAAAAAACAATTCATTACAATGGATAAGGTGAGTCTCACATTTCATCGTGTAACATAGGCAAACTACTTCTTTAACACATATTAACTAGCCTATAAATTCAAAAAAAAAACAAGTAATCTAATAATTCTTACAATCTCTCACCTAGATATCCACATTATCGCATATAGATTAAATATTCTAAGGAACATCGCGACCTTCATACATATCAACAACGTAAGGGTCGTAGTCATAATTAACATTTCTAGAAGTGCCCCTCCATTGTTCCACCAAGATATTAGTAGCATAACCAACCATTGACGAGTTTGAAGCCAAAAATCGTGCCATGTCATTGCTCACATGTTCAAGTTCATCCTCAATATCATGATCACCCTAATAACCCACCTTTTCAATAGGTTTACCCTCTTCATATACAAGTGTAAGTTTCCCATCAATAATTAGTCTTTCAACAAAGTACTAGTACTATAAAATCCAACATTTGAAACACCATGATCAGACGGAGACATGCCAAAATTGTTCCATACTCTAGCCAAATTCGAACTCCCCTAACCTACTCATCATCATTTTAAACCAAACTAAGCGTATCAAATGGGTTTGAATTACTAATCTCTTTTACAGAATCTACATATTTCTTCTTATTGTCACTATTGTTGGAATCACTCTTTTTAGAAACAGGCATATAGTTTTTTTACGGGTTTAAAGTTGTAACAATCCACTTTGACAAGTAGACCGTTATGTCACATTTATGACGTGTCATCAAAGCATAATAAAGGCATAACGTCATAAAGACATAAAAGACCAACATGAAATCCGGAATCAAACATTGGCTCTCCACATAAGCTCAACATAAATAAGAATAAAAGAAGGCTAAAGGACAAAACATATGTCCAACTGAAGCATAAGTATTAAAATGCATAAGAGAAGAAAACTAAGGTAGCTCTCATCCTAAGCACATACTCGCGATGCCCAAAATCGTCCTTCGGTACTTGTCGTATGAGACATGAAAAAGAAATAACGGCTGAGCAATACGCTTAGTGAACGGATATAATGGCATGATAAGAATAACTGAAAATGAGTAATCAACAATGAAAGCAGCGGAAAAATGTGTATGTCCTGGAAAACCTGGAAGATGATTTATAAACAAAAGGAATATTTTGAAAAGTCTTAAGTTTTATGCATGCAATATAATTAAATGCCCACGAGCTCATATAAGTCATAACATATTATCAACGTGCATGAATACATTGAGGGGTAAGCTCGTCATGCAATTAGAGGGGTGACCTCTAATAATATAAGTCTAGGTGGAGGGATCAACTCCAATGTGATGGATATAGAGCACACACCAACAATCACATTGTACCTGTAAACATGTAACTAGGATGCACCCATACACCCCAAAATAATCATAATAATGGCCTGTGACAACCGTGGTTTTGAGGTTCGTCACTCGGTCTTATTTTTAGGTTATTTTATGTGTGACTATGTGTTTTGTGTGTTTACATGTTTATTTTGCGTGAACGAAGTTGGTGTGGACATCTTTTATGGGTATATGGTACTCATATGTAAATCGAGGAACGTTTATATCATGTTCATGAGGTCACAAATTGGTGACTATGAAATGAAATGGTGTTATTTTGGTGTTTACGTATACGTATAAGTATTATAGTAAATCGTATTTTTTTTACGATTTGGGGTTTAGCATTTAGAGGTCTCGGGTAAGGTTTTTAGTCATGGGAGTATTTTTTGGGATGGTTTTAAGTCATTTAGGACTTAGTTTAAAAGTTTATTTCAAAATTCAAGAGTTTTTTTAAAACTGTATATTTTACGTTTTTTTACGGTATACGCGTAAATTGACTAGTTTTACAGTTTTGAGGTTTTAGGAGCTGAAATAAATTAAGGTAACTTAAGGTATTATTAATAATATATTAATAAGTCTTAAAAAGAAAAATAAAATAAAATATATATATATATGAATCGGGTTTTAAACCGACTAGAAAAGAAAAAGAAAGGATAATGGGCCAAAAGACCCAACTTGAGCCCAATTTGGAAAAAACCTTTTTAATAAAACATATAAATACCATGTTTATATCACAAAAATCAGTTTTTCATTAATTTTCTCCCCTTTTGGCCGAATTTTTACAAGCCTTAATTTAGGGATTCATCAAAAATAATTTTCTTGAAGATTTGAGGTAAAAATCTTGATTTAATTCTTATAGTTTTCTTGTTTTATAGCATTAAGGCTTCAAGTTTTATGTAATCAATTTATATGATGGATTAGAGTTCTTAATAGATCTGTAACTAGGGGTTTTATAAAAATTAACATGATTAGGATAATGATTGGTGATTATTAGTGATGTTAATTAGGGTTTAATCATATTTAAATTCATTTTTAAAAACTGGGCAGATTTTTGAGTCACTTGTTTTGATTATATCTAGAGTTATACAAACTCTTATTTTGCGATCCAAGCATCCCTGAATAGTTAAGTGAAGTGGCTTTCAAATGCAAGAAACGAGAACTAAATTGGAGGTCGGGAGGTGGGTCAAAAACAGTTTACAACAGTCGGAGGTCAAAACAGTTTTGAAATCAGTCGGGTTTAATTTAACGTTTTAAGGTGATTGGGGTACTTAGGAGTACACTTGAGCCCTCTAATGAGCATGGGTGTTGGTTTATATATTAAATAAGAGACCTGAAGGGTGGATAAGCAAATGGGTTAGGGTAAGACCCCCTAGTCATAACAAACTTTTTGTATGTTCAAAATCGGTAAAAATGCGGATAGGCAGAAGTATGTATGTATATATATATATATATATATATATATATATATATATATATATATATATATATATATATATATATATATATATATATATATATATATATATATATATATATATATATATATATATATATATATATATATATATATATATATATATATATATATATATATATATATATATATATATATATATATATATATCGGGGCCTTAACAGTAGCTTTAAGGTTGGGGCAAAAGGGAGGAGTTAGCTAACATATGTAAGGGAATAGGGTATCCATTACAGAGATCATGAGTATGTTTAGGTGGGCGTTTGGCTTATAGTTTGGAGACCTAAAAACCGGGACTGTTTTGGGTAAAATGTTAACGGGACGGGGTATGAAGTAAACTAAGTTAAGGGCTTTATAGAGGGGTGTAATGAGATGATTAGAGCATATAAATGAGGTATATATATGGGAGAATGTTAGATGTCCATCATAGGTTGATGAGCCATCATAGTGTTTGGTTCACGTTTTGATTGTGTGCTTTTGTTTGTTAACTTTTTGCTAGTGCGTGGACTTTTGGAGAAGCTCAATCAGGAGAGTTTCATAGTTCCATGTCTTTTAATCATTTTGACTTCCAGATGGGATGGAAGAGACACTGTTTGGTTTTATAACTTATGTTGTGAATGTTTTATGATTGGTAATGGACTTGTGTGTACACTTATGTGATTAATTGCTATGTGATTCTTGATTGTGTTTATGATTTGGATCGAGGGACACGTACCGTCTCAGTTATTGTGGTTTGACTTGGTACCAAGGGGATGTTGACAAGGCGGGGCCTTGGGGAGGTACATAGATGTGTGAGCATCTATGAGACCAATAGATAATGACAAGGCGGGGCCTTGGGATTGGTACATAGGTGTATGGGCGCCTATGGTACCATGGTGTTTGGTAAGACTGGGAGCCTTGGATTTGTTTGGAATGATTGATCTTGAATGTTAGTTGTTAATGCATATTTGTAGCACATTGTCCATATGTTTAGTGGTTTATGGTGGTTCACAGCTTATTTTAATCTGTTTTCGGTTGGAGTCTAAACCTATGACTCTCACCAACATTATGTTGACGTGTTTTAGTGTCTCTTTCAGGTGATAAAGTGGTTAAGCGTGAGAACATATGTGGCTAGGATTGGAGTCGCGTAGGAATGCATTTAGAAGGAGATCCCTGTTCCTTCTTATTTTATTTTTCTGTTTGTTTCAATAAGTGATACTATGAACCTATATGTTGCTTTGTTTGTGTTATTGTTTGTCTTGGGTAAGAGGTAGGACTGTTACCTACTTACCTAGACTCCGGCATTGATGAAATATTGTCATGACATTTGTGTCACCTTTTATGACATTTTTAATTCATATAGTTCTCTTTATAGACACGTTGTTGTTGTGATGATATCCATACGTCGCGCCCCATATTCCGCCATGGTGGGGTGTGACAGAGTGGTATCAGAGACAATGGTTATAGAAAATTAGGTTGCCTAGTCTAGCAGCCTAGTCTATAACTTAAGGGTTCCTGCATATAGGCGTCATAGGAGTATGTGTGCATTTTATATTAATTAAAGTTTTCTGGATGTTATTGGTTTTTACTTGCGATGTTTGTTAAGTTTTGACTAGTATGGGTTGAACCATAGTAGTTCATACTTAGCCACATGTTATTTTCTTTTCGAGTTGTGACTAGTGAAGGTTGAACCATAATCATCCACGCTAGTCATTGTTGTATTTTGCTTAAAATGTACATTATAGTACATAATTTGGTACATGGTAGTTTATGTCTTTTGTTGAGTTATTTTATGTACCTGAGGTATAGTATTTTTCTTTTGATGTTTAAGTCATGTCCCTAAGAATCATGTGGTGGTTCGAGTTATTATGAGTAGGTGGATATGAAGGATTTTAAGCTGTTTCCACTCTTATGGGCCACATGACTTATAACTGATTATGTTTTCGTTTTGGATTTAGTCCATGCTGTTTTAGCTAGACTATGGATTTATGTATTCCAATAGTTTGATTATATTTTTTTAATGGATGGAGTTTTGGACTTTATTGTTTATGTGGTTATGAGCTTATGTGAGTAGATGGATATATGTGTTATGTGTTGTATTAATTTTATAAGTGTCGTCATAGGAGGGAGTGCATTGGAGAAAGGGTAATTGTATAAGTATGGTGGCCAACATAGTTATACAAGTATCATAACTCCAATGGATTCCTAAGTATGATTGCATGAAAGAGGGTTAATACATGCTTGTATAGTAGATGTTAGACGGATTTAAGTATATGTATCCCGATATGCCTATATATGTATGATCCCCTATAATTATCGATTGTATCCTTAGGAAGGTGGCTAGCTCGCTTCTTTCTAGATATTCAACCTCCATTGTGGCGTATTCTTCGAGTTTCCTATTTCACGTGTCCGTTTTAAAATGGTCTCCTTGGTGTTAAGTATATTGAAATAAATTGAGATTTCTTTTGGGATAATGAAATCTTTTGTGTTGAGTCTTACATTCCTTTTTGTCGGTATATATTGAATAGACTTGGAAATCTACCATAGGGTTGGATAGTTGGTTGTATACGTTAACATAAGGGTAAGGTGTTGGAATCGTGTTTGAAATAAGATGTAACATAAGAATTCTTAATCAACAATTATTTATTTCAAAATTCTAAAAGACTTTTTTTTAAATAAAGCGAAATAAAATTTCTTTCTACTTACATAGTTTATATAATTGAGTTTAACCGATTTACGTCATTTATAATTATTTATACAAGGTTAAATTGAGTTCATGAAAATTTCACATACAATTATTTCTTTCATTTAAAAGGATTGCATTAATCACTAAGTTTATTCTTTAGTTTTTAAAACAACTAGTATAAAAATGTTTTGGTCGTAACTTGTTCGTTTTTAAAGCTTTTTAGGTGATTCAAAAGCCTAAAATTATGTACTCAGAACGTACTTTTCAAATATAGTCATGGGAGGTCAGTATCCTGGTCGAAATTATTATACAAGTGTCGGGTTAAAGGTTGAGTTTTGAATAGTATTTTATTTTTATGATTTGGGATGCACGGGATACCTAGTCTTTGAGTTGAGTTTTGAGTTCGTCAAGAGGGTTGTTTATAGATTGTTTGAGTCACATAGATGTGGGGAGGTAAAGAAAAAAATATATATATTCTTTTGGAAAAGTCGATCTTGTGCACGGTTTAAACAATGTGTCGCGGGGCGTAAGATGTTTTGGTTGCCATTAAGTGTTTCTTGGATCATTTTTCTTTGTCATGAGTCATTTGAATTGGTACATGTTTGAGTTTTCCTTTTGAGTTTTCGTGGTTTTGGTCTGTTTTAACTCGTGCACGTGAAATGTCGTTAGTTATCCGTGGGTTTGATTCGTCGATCGTATCTAGTGGATTCAGGATGTAGTTTTGGTTGCGTATTGATTGGGAGCGTTGAGGTAGTCATATGAAAGACTTGGTCGCGCCTACACGATTAAGTAGGTGACCATGAGAGAATGGTTGGAATGCCCTTAGTGGGGAGGAAAGAGTTAGAAGTTCGTAGACGAACTAATGTGGTCATGAGGTCTATTAGGAGTGCCAAGGGAGATGAATAGAGATTTGTATAATGTATGGATATTGGCACAAGTAACGCGCCATAGAGAGTGTTGGAAGGGGATATAATACCTCAAAGGTCTTTATGATTGTTCGTAAGGCATGTAATTTTTCTGAAAATTTCCTGAGATTTAGTAGGTTTGCCTATTACTTTGAGGTAGAACCATGAACAGAGCAAGTAGGAGAAGTGAGAGGAGTTGTGGTTAGTGCCTTTCCAAGGTAATTGTTGATGGAATGATTTAAAAACAGGAGTTGTTAGAAATTACAAGGAATGCAAGATAAAAGTTGAGTTGCTTAGTAGTAGATTGGATGTGGAAAGCGGTTGAATAGTTTGATAAGAGGAAGTATTGGTCTTTTAGAATGCGTGTAGAATTTTGCGAGTAGAACGAGGTAGGAATTTATTCGTATTGCCACTAAGAGAGGGTGCAAGTAGGACGTAGTTGAAAACTGCTAAGGATGTTGTATGAATGATTTGGGTTACGGTTATGCATTTAGCTTCGCCAGAGCACTAGCGGTTTTCATGGAGTCAATGAACCGAGTGTGCATGAACGAATATAAACGAGTTGTCATCGGGAGTATTGACGACATCTTGATCTACTCAAAGTCTAAAAAGGAGAGTGAGGCGAATTATGAGTTGGTTTTGGAGTTGTTAGGAAAGGGAATTATACGTGAGATTTTCAAGTGTGAGTTTTAGGATTAAGTTGACCAGGATGAGTAGTTAGAGATGATGGTATATCATGGAACCAGCAAGGGGCGAAGTAAAGAGGGATGAGGAAGCGTTTTGGAGGCTGAAGAGGTGATTGGATAATGATCCGGTCTTGGCATTGTCGAAAGGACTGGATGAATTCGCGAAGCATGACGATACATGGAGAAAGGATTTGGAGGTGTACGAGAACGACAAAGAAAGGCGATTGCTTATACGATGCAGGAACTGAAGATTTGGAAGAACTAGATAAGACTTAGTCAGTGGAGTTGGACTGTTATATCTGCCTAGAATGCTAGAGGCATTTGGGGTACTAGACGTAGAGAATGATCTATACGGATCATGAATGTCTCTAACACATATTCAATCATTTTTATTGAACATTTGGCAAAGGTGATGGGTGGAGTTAAGTGATGAAAGACAATTGCAAGGCTAAGTACCATCTGGGAAAGGCAATCATGGTTGATGAGACATGGAATAAAAAGAATGAAGTGAAGCTGAGACGAACTTGAACTATATGGATGACGTATTAGGGTGGTTTGGATGCAAGATGTAGGTTGCACGAGTTGAGTTGTCTAAAGCAGAGAACGCGCCAACATTTATGTTGCGTGGCTTGGACAATCATATGAAGAAAAGGGACGTAGACTATACTTCCTACATAGATAGGAGTGGCTTAGAAAGGGCAATGTAAGGACGAATTTGGTGGAAGGGATACATAATGTGGTGGAGGAATAAGTACGATGAGAGTTGGGTGATAGTCGATAGACGGACTAATTCATCCCATATTTCAAGAGGAATGAGAAGTCACATAGTTGAGAAGTTGGAAGGATTGCGCACAAATGCGATGGAATAGGAGGTTTTGTGTAAAAGTTAACCTAATAGGTATGGAATGCCTTATGAAGGATTATGGCAAGGAAAGAAACGAGGCGAAGCAAGCGTAGTATATCGTTGATAGACTAATGGTTGGTATGAGCATACTATAGAGGTAATTGAGAAAGACGCTTAGAGCATTGGCGTGAGATTTAGAGATAGTTGGAGAACGCGTTATATTAGGAAGAATTCTCCTACAAAGAGAGAGTCACCGGTGATAGGGGCATGTTCCCCATTGATGAGGATGTAGGGAATAAAGGAGGAAACGCCTAAATTATAGGCTGAAGATGGGATATAAGATGGTATGGAAATTAAGATTGTGGAAATACAAGCGAAAAGTAGTATGGAGGAAGAATGATTAGAGGGAGCAAGAGGTTGCCAAGATGGTGGGGTGATATTGAAGGTAAAACCGTTATAGCAAGAGGTTAGTAGTCACGAACAATGGAACGTTCACCTAGAGAAAAGGTGTAGCACCTGTTAGTATGAAGGATTGTTAGTTACTTGGTTCTGAGCATGGGAAAGCAAGGATGAGGTGGTGGTTATGACATGTTTCATGTGAATGTTATGGGAAGCTTTGGTTATGCAATCCTGCATATACCATTGGATGTGATAAAGGTTGGGAGAACTTCTGAATGATGGAAAATCCGTAGAGGATAGAAGCCGTTAGGTCTGATGATAGGAATTGTAGTAGAAACTGTTGGAGTTAATTCATAAGAGATGAGGTGGATCACCGTTATAGTGGGATGAAGTTAGAAGCGGCCAACGTATTGGACCGGAGGTGGATCGGAAAACTATGGAGGTGGTGGCAGTGCTTAAGTAGAGGTTGAAAATGGCAAAGAACCGACAAGAGATCTGTGCGGACGAGAGGCATAAGACGTTGGGATTTAAGATTGGAGGTAAGGTTATGCTAGAGGTTTCACCATGGAAAGGAGTGATGTGGTTTGGAAAGAAAGGGAAGTTAGCACCTAGATTTGTGGGTCCATTTAAAATCCTTGAAAGGATTGGGCTAGTGGCGTATAGGTTGAGATTACCGGAGGAATTGAGTAGTGTGCATGATGTATTTCATGTATCAAACTTGAGGAAATGCTTAGCAAGAACCGACTTGCAAGTACCGTTAGATGATATTAGTATCGATACGAGTCTTCGTTTCATCGAAGAGCCGGTAGAGATTTTGGGTCGTGAAGCTAAGGCGTTGGAAAAAAGGGTAATATACCGTAGTTATGGTAAGATGGAATTTGGAACGTGGACTAGAGTTCACGTAGGAACGGGAAGGATTTATGAGGAGGAAGTATCCTCAGCTATTTGATAATGACGATCCTAAGGAGTAAATCTCGGGACGAGATTTCTATTAGGAGGGAGTGATGTGACAACCGTGGTTTTGAGGTTCGTCACTCGGTCTTATTTTTAGGTTATTTTATGTGTGACTATGTGTTTTGTGTGTTTACATGTTTATTTTGCGTGAACGAAGTTGGAGTGGACATCGTTTATGGGTATATGGTACTCATAAGTAAATCGAGGAACGGTTATTTCATGTTCATGAGGTCACAAATTGGTGACTATGAAATGAAATAGTGTTATTTTGGTATTTACGTATACGTATAAGTATTATAGTAAATCGTATTTTTTTTACGATTTGGTGTTTAGCATTTAGAGGTCTCGAGTAAGGTGTTTAGTCATGGGAGTATTTTTGGGGATGGTTTTAAGTCATTTATGACTTAGTTTAAAAGTTTATTTCAAAATTCAAGAGTTTTTTTAAAACTGTATATTTTACGTTTTTTTTTACAGTATACGCGTAAATTGACTAGTTTTACAGTTTTGAGGTTTTAGAAGCTGAAATAAATTAAGGTAACTTAAGGTATTATTAATAATATATTAATAAGTCTTAAAAAGAAAATATATATATATATATATATATATATATATATATATATATATATATATATATATATATATATGAATCGGGTTTTAAACCGACTAGAAAAGAAAAAGAAAGGATAATGGGCCAAAAGACCCAACTTGAACCCAATTTGGAAAGCCTTTTTAATAAAACATATAAATACCATGGTTATATCACAAAAATCAGTTTTTCATTAATTTTCTTCCCTTTTGGCCGAATTTTTACAAGCCCTAATTTAGGGATTCATCAAAAATAATTTTCTTGAAGATTTGAGGTAAAAATCTTGATTTAATTCTTATAGTTTTTTGTATTATAGCATTAAGGCTTCAAGTTTTATGTAATCAATTTATATGATGGATTAGAGTTCTTAATAGATCTGTAATTAGGGGTTTTATAACAATTAACATGATTAGGATAATGATTGGTGATTATTAGTGATGTTAATTAGGGTTTAATCATGTTTAAATTCGTTTTTAAAAACTGGGCAGATTTTTGAGTCACTTGTTTTGATCATATCTAGAGTTCTACAAACTCTTATTTTGCGATCCAAGCATCTCTGAATAGGTAATTGAAGTGGCTTTCAAATTCAAGAAACTAGAACTAAATTGGAGGTGGGGAGGTGGGTCAAAAACAGTTTACAACAGTCGAAGGTCAAAACAGTTTTGAAATCAGTCGGGTTTAATTTAACGTTTTAAGGTGATTGGGGTACTTAGGAGTACACTTGAGTCCTCTAATGAGCATGGGTGTTGGTTTATATATTAAATAAGAGACCTGAAGGGTGGATAAGCAAATGGGTTAGGGTAAGACCCCCTAATCATAACAAACTTTTTGTATGTTCAAAATCGGTAAAATACGGATAGGCAGAAGTATATATATATATATATATATATATATATATATATATATATATATATATATATATATATATATATATATATATATATATATATATATATATATATATATATATATATATATATATATATATATATATATATATATATATATATATATATATATATATATATATCGGGGCCTTAATAGTAGCTTTAAGGTTGGGGCAAAAGGGAGGAGTTAGCTAACATATGTAAAGGCATAGGGTTTCCTTTACATAGATCATGGGTATGTTTAGGTGGGTGTTTGGCTTATAGTTTGGAGACGTAAAAACCGGGACTGTTTTGGGTAAAATATTAACGGGAAGGGTTATGAAGTAAACTAAGTTAACGGCTTTATAAAGGGGTGTAATGAGATGCTTAGAGCATATAAATGAGGTATATATATATATGGTAGAAGGTTAGATGTCCATCATAGGTTGATGAGCCATCATAGTGTTTGGTTCACGTTTTGATTGTGTGCTTTTGTTTGTTAGCTTTTTGCTAGTGTGCGGACTTTTGGAGAAGCTCAATCAGGTAAGTTTCATAGTCCCATGTCTTTTAATGATTTTGACTTCCAGATGGGATGCAAAAGACATTGTTTCGTTTTATAACTTATGCTATGAATGTTTTATGATTGGTAATGGACTTGTGTGTACACTTATGTGATTAATTGCTATGTGATTCTTGATTGTGTTTATGATTTGGATCGGGGGACACGTACCGTCTCAGTTATTGTGGTTTGACTTGGTATCAAGGGTATGTTGACAAGGCGGGGCCTTGGGGAGGTACATAGATGTGTGAGCATCTATGGGACCAATGGATAATGACAAGGCGGGGCCTTGGGATTGGTACATAGGTGTATGGGCGCCTATGGTACCATGGTGTTTGGTAAGGCTGGGAGCCTTGGATTTGTTTGGAATGATTGATCTTGAATGTTAGTTGTTAATGCATATTTGTAGCACATTGTCCATATGTTTAGTGGTTTATGGTGGTTCACATCTTATTTTAATCTGTTTTCGGTTGGAGTCTAAACCTATGACTCTCACCAACATTATGTTGACGTGTTTTAGTGTCTCTTTCAGGTGATAAAGTGGTTAAGCGTGAGAACACATGTGGCTAGGATTGGAGTCGCGTAGGAATGCATTTAGAAGGAGATCCCTGTTCATTCTTAGTTTATTTTTCTGTTTGTTTCAATAAGTGATACTATGAACCTATATGTTGCTTTATTTGTGTTATTGTTTGTCTTGGGTAAGAGGTAGGACTGTTACCTACTTACCTAGACTCCTGCATTGATGAGATATTGTCATGACATTTGTGTCACCTTTTATGATATTTTTAATTCATATAGTTCTCTCTATAGACACGTTGTTGTTGTGATGATATCCATACGTCGCGCCCCATATTCCGCCATGGTGGGGTGTGACATGGCCCATGTAAACTGAAGGGATGCCGCGAGAAATCACTCTCGTCGCAGAAGAGTCGACACCGGTGCCTTAAGTGTCATGGTTATGGTACCTCCATAACTAGGTGGTCATGGTCATACATGTATATAGCTTAGGAAATTTAAAATGATAGCATGGTAAATAAAGAAGAGTTTTATAATATGAAAAATGGGGAAAACAGATGACAATAAACGAGGAATCTTAATCATGTATAGAAAGAGATGTCCTTACTGAAGGACAGAATATCCTTACCTTATGTCCAGTAATCAGCAAAAAATGAACAACGGAAAGAATACTACGCCGACTTCACGTAAGCTACATAATAAAGGACGTGTATGAGTTTCTTGTTCATTAATAAGTTACTTGTTCTTAACTTGTTTGACTTGAGTTACTTGTTCATGCTTTATCGTGTATTTCCTTAATATTATGTGTTCATGTGTTCTTGATTAATGTATTTCATGCTTCTTGTGTTATTATATTTGGTATTTCCATAATTAGTACTTTCCATAAATAGCAGGTTTCATATATAGTAACTTTCCAAAAATAGCAAGTTTCCATATATAGTAACTTTCCAAAAATAGCATGTTTCCATAAATAGTAATAAGCTCGTTTAATATACTTAATAATTTACCTTGTTCATTGAATAAGCTGATTATATAAGCCATGATTTAATAAATATATTAAATAAGCAAAATTTTTATAAGTCATGGTTAATTATAAATATTATATAAATAAGTCATGATGTCATTAAATTAATATTTTTAAAGTCCATATTAATACATAACTATCACATGTCATAATTTATAAATAATTATTAATTAATAATATGTCATGATTTATATTTGATTATTAATTAATAATATATCACAAATTTAATTTAATTATTAAATAATATCATGTCATGTATTTTATAATTAATTATTAACTTATAGTATGTCATGAATTATAATTTAATTATAATTAAGCTTTAAACTTGATAATAATTTCTAATTAAGCAATTAAATTAAACCCATGTTAATTTAGTTAAATCACATAATAAGCCCCTTTTTAATAAGTCTAAAATAAACCGATTCATACCACTTGCATAGATTAATTAAGCCGATTTATAATAACCCATAAATTAATTAATCCGGTTCAAGAAGCCGTAATTAAAACGATAATCTAAAAGTAATTTTGTTTTAAGCCCGAATACAATAATCACCATCCCCTCGTGGCCTCTCGGTTAAACCGAGCCAAACACGACCCACCGAGACACCCTTGTGTGCTCGGCTGCCAACAAACACCCCCACCGAGAGTTAAATTCTCGGCTGCCAAAGATCTTTTACCACCACAGCCTTATGGTTGCGGCTGCTATGTTTTTTTTTCCCGCTACCTATACCCAGGTTTCCCACGACAGTCACTCCCTTCCCCTGCAGTCCCTACTGCGGGTTCCCACTGTCCGACCAAATTACCCGCCGACAGCCCTTGTTCTCCCACCGGCAGTAGTGGCTGTTGTTGTGCCGGTTGCCACTGCTACCCGAGACCCCCACTGCGCCGCTTTGGATTGCGGTTGATAGCATAAAAACGCCACCGCAGCCCTATAGTGGGTTGCGGCTGTTTTCACAAAGGTCCCACCGAGATACCCCACTTGGGGTTCTCGGTTCCCGTGTAACCCGAAACAACCAAACTCGTTTCAATACCTTGTTTTAATTATGATAAACAAATGTTCATTTATTTTATATAGTTTAATTCGTGATCCTTTACAATTAAATAAAAACAAAGGATTGAAGATTACTGGGTACAAGGTAACTATAATATAATGATCGCGAACGCCCCCGTAATGGAATAAAGTTAGAACAATTTTCTTTCTTTCCTATCAGCGGCCATTACTCCGTTTTAGGGTTTCCTAAATGTTTTCCTATGTTTGATAAATGGAAAAAGAATACCACACTTATGTTTTTGGTTAATAGTCCCTTGGTGGATTGGGCCTTGGGCCTATTTAACTTGTAATGTTTTATTAATCATTCTTGTAAGATTAATTAATAACATGGAGCCCATTTACTAATTAATTCAGTGTCATGTTTATAATATCGGTTATTTGTAAATTCTTGATTAATACTTTCGTAATTTAACTTGTCATATTATACGTATTTTTTTTTTAACGGCTATTATACGTATTTATTTATCGTGAATTAATTATATACTCTTCGTATTATATCTTGTCGTGTCGTATTAAATATACGTAGTTACTTGTCGTGAATAACTTAAATAATAAAAGTTTTAATTTAATGGTATTTTTATGCGGGTTTTACAAAAGTCGACATTCGTACCAACTACATAGCTTGGCTAGGATTCTTCAAGTTATTCTACACATCCGAGCCTATATTCTTGAGACACTCTTCCATAAAATGACCAAAAACCTTGCAACGCGAACTCTGAGGAGGTTTCTACTCAAACTCAATACTCAACACGAATAGTATACATAGAGAAACCCTTACCAACAAATTTAGGCATAACCACCACGATAGTGTCTTTTAGCTCCACATCGGCTCGTAGTTCAATTATTGCTCGAGCATAGCTTGATCCACCCTCTGATTGCATACTCATGTTAGATGCATAAGAGCCAAGCATAGAAAAAGTACCAAGTTTAATAGCAATTACACTCAAAACTTCCTCACTAAACGCCGTTACATGGACGCCATGGAGTTTTTAATCAAACCGGATATTACCAACATCTTCTTTTGATAAGTTTCCATCCGAATACCATTTTTTCAGAATAAGTGGATTATTATGAATAATCCACAGACCTTTCTCAAGCATTGATACAAACCACCAATAGAGCTAAAGTGAAAGAAAAATATACCGGTAAACGAGTTAAGCATAAATGTAATTCATATTTACCCCAAGTGCTCCTAACATAATTACCAACAACGAGGTAAGCCACTCGCTTTCCCAAAAAGAAATCATACATCGTATTAACAAATCGTTCACTAATAGCTCTAATAGACTCCAATGGGACATCCACATCAGCCTGATTTACCGCTGTGTAATTATAATGCGGAAATTCACAATTTTCCTGCTCTTTTCACCGGTAACTAATTTAGAATACGAAATAGGCCCCGATCTCAGATTAAGATTACTTAGATTATCATTCGCATTCAAGAAATGCCCTTTTGGAACATCATTAGCCAAGGTTGCACCACATTAATATACGAGACCGACCTCATATTTTCACCGCGGGTATGACCTGTTTAAAGTTTAAACATCATTCGAGCCATTTGTACATTGACCATCATAATTACTAGTAGTAAAACTTCCCATATTGTAATCCATAGAGAATTTTGTTCAGGATTCTAAACAACCTCGTTATTAGCAGCAGGTACATCATTAGCCGAATGCTATCCTGAATGCAAATGACGAGCCATTATGCACCTTTCAGATAATGATAGATGGCATATCGACATTAAGCTTGGATAGGTATTTGCTAAGTTGTATGATGAACTACCAAGGACTTAACGAATGTCGAGAGGATGCACAATAATGGCTCCAAACCGTCCATTGGTCCCGTTGATAAAAAAAGGTATTTGTTGCCACAGTGAACTAGTTTTCGTGTGGAATAGATGGTATAGCCGCTACCATTGGTATATCATGGCATGGTATATGAAGCATGGAGACTACCAATTTCAAGAACCCATAATGAGACGATGAACAAACCTTCTTCCAAGCAACTGATGGCATATCTTTTCAGTTTAACGAACCTCCCCAAAAGAAATTACATCTAAATTTTTCTAAGTACTTTGAACCAAACAATCTATGTTGAATAAATAGTCTTTTACTAAGTTCCAAGAAGATAAGAACATGAAACATTTTTGATGGACCACCAATATAAAAGTTGCAGTATAGAAGTCAGTCCGCCAAAACACTGGTTCATTTAAACATCATAGTACCAATTATATCTCACTCTTTATTGACTTGTTGTACGTATATAGTAGATAGGTTTGTAAACTGATACACAATGAAAAAATTATATTAAGAAGTTCTACTAATGAATGTGTATATATAGAAATTACCAATTATAGTATCATACACATGCTTGCCTTTTTTGTATGGTATAATCTATTGAGTTGTTGGTCCTCATGATGTACATCAAAACATACATCCTCTCTCTTTTCCTCTTCATGCCACTTTAGCTTAGACGCCTTGTATATTTTTACCGTATAAATATAGCTACGATTCTTGAAAATGATACTTTTTTGAAGTAATAATTGACTGCATATAACCCTTACTCAAGGATTTAAGCTGTTTTGGGACGATTGTTTAGTCCCTATAGAAGGTTCATAATCACTGGTTTTCAATTGGTACGGCGAAACATCAAGAGAAGCTCTTGTTCTCTTGATTCTGAGCGTTCTCGGACAGAAAGCTTCTGTGCAGATCGGACAGTGTTGTCCGATATCTTACAGCAAAGGGAAAAGTTCTCGGGTAAAGCTATATCTCGGACAACAAAGCAGTTTTAGGCTGTTTTGTTTTTTTGGTTCGGATCGGGTTTTTCGACACTTGGTGTTTGGGCATACATGGAGTTCGGCTAGCAATCCGGGCGTGTTCATTTGACGTGTTTGTGTGAGCAACCATAGAGGTGGTATATTTTATCACTCGTTTTAGTTTCATTACTTTTGGACGAAGGTTAGTTTTCGCGTTTACTTTATTGTTTATTATTAATTACGTGTTAATCATAATTGCTCAAACTAGATCCATTCCGCTGCGCACTCGTAGTTACATGGTTAACTAGGTATTAAATCCCAACAGTGGCATCACGAGTCATGCTCGTTTGGTGGTTATGGGTTACACGTTTTAAATTAACACGCGAAACCGCATGCATGAAACCTAATTAAGTTATTTGTTTTATTTTTATTTGACAATTAAATTGTGTACTTGTCATTAATTATAAAAAATAACAAGATGGTAATTATTATAATTAATTGTTAATTAGAAACATATAATTAAAATTAAATGGTTAATTAGAATACATAAAATAATTAAAAAAATTAATAGTTAATTGTTTTGCCATGATTATTTTATGTGTTATCCGGCTATAAGACTCACTACAATCACGTAATGTGATGCATGGGGCGATTTAGGCACTTGATGAAAACCTAATGAGAGTCTTATGGTTCTTCGTTTGGGGAAGACTCTTCGGGGTCTCGGATTTATGTGTTTATTTAATGTCTTATGTTTGTTGTATTTGTTTTCCTAATTGCATTATTGTTACATGTTTTTCAAAACACCTAAATTACATGCAATATGAATAAATACTTATAGAGAAACATGACATTAAAATTGGTCAATATTTTACACGCATAAATACATGCTCATTGTGACCGGTTATGTGTTACGTGGAAAAGTGTTTTATAAAATAAAAGGACCTAAACACTATTGAAACAAGCTTTCATGAAAATAAAAACTGGACGCTATGGACTCATGGTATGTACGGCTCACCCACTAGAACAAACTATAAGGCGGGTATAAGCCGGTGCGCACAGTCACACCTAAAGGATATCCGACTATTGCCTTGCGCTGGTCTGGTCCTGCGCTTGCTTGCGAGTTCGATTGGAGCTACCGTGAACCATCGTAGATCACTACAGTGTCATTACTAAAAGTTTTTAAAAATCGTGCTACAAAGTTGTTTACATGCTTCTTTGTACACATGTTTTACCACATTTATGTGTTATACCCTATGTGAAATTTAAGTGTATGCCAGCCAACTAAGAACACGTGCATTTGATTTGGCTTCTCTGGACAGTCCTAAGGGCCTTGTCAAACCCATGGCAAATTTTTCACGACGGTCAGACCCTGTGTGATATTTGCATGTTCTTGCTTGGTTAACTTAACTCGAGTATGCACGGTCAGACCCTGGACCCGAGGCATAAGATGAGACTAAACATGCTCATGACACTACTACCGTTTTACTAGTGTCTTGGACGGTCTCATAAAGTCTAAGAGTTGCATGTTATGCAACTAACGCTCGTCGCTTACCTCTTGCCCCACTTGTTTACATATTGGACAGTCCTTTTGTAATGAGTGGGAGTACAAGATGGATCTTAGTCTTAATTAGTAATTAATTGGGTAGTTAATTCTATTAAGAATGTAATTATCAAAAATACTAATTGTTTGAACTTTTTAATTGTAGATGACTACCAATGTCGGAAACAATTCGGTACTCAGGAGTTTCTTCGAGAAACACAAACTCACTGGGCCTAACTTCATTGATTGGTACCGCCAGTTGCGCATTATCCTATCAGCTGAAGACAAGGAACAATACTTGGAACATCCAATTCCTGCTGCACCTGTTGCAACTCCTGGTCACCAAGTCCCTCCCGATGCTCTTGCAGCTCATGCTGCTTGGGTCAAAGGGTCAAAGGACATTGCTGCCCTTATGCTCATGACTATGGACTTAGAGATCCAACGAAATCTAACCCATCTCGGAGCATATGACATGTTGCAGGAGCTGAAAACCATGTTTTCTCAGCAAGCAGAACAGGAACTTCTTCAAACTGCGCGTGAATTTCACGCGTGTAAGCTTGAGGAAGGTCAAAATGTAGGCTCATATGTTCTTAAGATGAAGGGCTACATTGAGAACTTGGAGCGTCTTGGTCACCCTATGACTGTCAGCTATGGAATAAGCCTAATCTTGATAGGCCTTTCCAAGGAGTATGACAGTTTTGTTCAAAACTTCCACATGCATGGCATGGGGAAGACTGTGAATTCGGTGAATGAACTGCATGCCATGCTTAAACAACATGAGCAAACACTTCCCAAGAAGGTTGTTTCACCTGCACTTCATAATGTGCGTGCAGGCAAGGTCCAGAAAAACCAAGGTAGAAAACCGCCTAAGGCTGCGAAGGGGAATTATGGTAATGGAAAGAATAAGCTGGCTTATGCTCCCGAGCACAAACCATCTTATGCTCCCAAGAACAGAAATCCTCCACCACCCAAAAAGGATAATCCTGCTAAGGACGACCCCTGTCACAAATGTGGTCCGATAGGTCATTGGAAACGGAACTGTCCCGAGCACTTAGCCGAGTTGCAAAAAAAGAAGAGGTTGTCTCAAGAAGCCAACACTTCAGGTATTTTCACTATAGAACTATATTCCCTTCCGAGTAATTCGTGGGTATATGACACTGGTTGTGGTACTCACATTTGTAATAATACTCAGGGTCTAAGGGGAAGTAAGAAGCTGAATCCAGGAGCTTTGAATCTGTACATGGGCAATGGTCAACGTGCAGGAGTCGAAGCTATTGGAAATTATCATTTATGTCTCCCTAGTGGATTAGTTATTGTTTTGAACAATTGTCACTATGCTCCCTCTATCACTAGAGGGATTATTTCAGTTTCTGGTTTGTTTAAAGATGGTTTTGTAAACTGTTTTGATTCGAATAATGCAATTTCAGTTTCTAGGAATAACGTTGTTTATTTTACTGCTACTCCCCGAGGGGATGGCATTTATGAAATTGATATGTCTTGTTCTAAAACAAATGATAGTTCTATGTTTGCTGTTAGCAATAAAAGAGCCAAATTAACTTTGGACTCTACTCTCTTGTGGCATTGTCGTCTTGGACACATAAGCAAGAAACGCATGGAGAAGTTGCAACATGATGGACTTCTCACCTCAACTGACATTAAGTCATTTGAAAAGTGTGTCTCTTGTATGTCTGGGAAGATGGCAAGAAAACCCTATTCACATTAAGTGGAAAGGGCTAAAGATCTACTTGGACTAATACATACTGATGTTTGTGGCCCATTTAGAATCATGTCAAGGCAAGGAGCTAACTACTTTGTCACTTTTACTGACGACTTTAGTCGGTATGGTTATGTTTACCTGTTAAAGCATAAACATGAAGTGTTTGAGACATTTAAAGTGTCTCAAAAGGAAGTAGAAAATCAACTCGGTAAGACCATAAAATCACTACGATCTGATCGTGGAGGTGAATATATGAGTCAAGAGTTTTTGGATCATCTTAAGGAGCATGGGATTATTGCCCATCGAACTCCTCCCTACACACCTCAACATAATGGGGTGTCTGAGAGGAGGAATCGAACACTGCTAGACATGGTTCGATCCATGATTAGTCAAACTACTCTTCCAAAGTCCTTTTGGGATTATTCCCTTGAGTCTGCTGCACGCATACTCAACATGGTTCCAACTAAGAAGGTTGAAAAGACACCATACGAAGTATGGCATGGGCAAGCCCCTAAGTTGTCTTACTTAAGAGTCTGGGGTTGTGAAGCTTTGGTTAAACGTGATACGATGACCAAACCTGACAAACTGGAACCCAGATCTATTAAGTGTATCTTTGTAGGATACCCAAAGGAAACGATGGGATATTCCTTCTACTACCCACCTGAGAACAAAGTTATTGTTGCTCGGAATGCTGAGTTCTTTGAGAGTAATCTCTTAGATCAAGAAGCAAGTGGGAGTATAGAAGATCTTGAAATTATTCAAGATGAAGATACAAATCCTTCTGATGACACTGGCTTAGATCATGATGAGGATGATCAAGAAATTGAAGAA
Source organism: Glebionis coronaria (assembly GCA_025667525.1). Taxonomy (NCBI): domain Eukaryota; kingdom Viridiplantae; phylum Streptophyta; class Magnoliopsida; order Asterales; family Asteraceae; genus Glebionis; species Glebionis coronaria. The sequence continues at coordinate 168,711,721 of CM046876.1, read as the reverse complement.
CCTCAAAGTGATATCAATCCCATTCGTAAGTCCTCTAGGACACGCCGTGCACCAGATCGAATGTGTTTATACGTCGATGCTGAGGAGCATGAGTTAGGGGATCTTGGAGAACCCGCTAACTATAAAGCTGCATTATTGGATCCTGAATTCGAAAAATGGCTTAATGCGATGAATGTGGAGATGCAATCCATGAAAGATAATGATGTCTGGGTATTAGTTGATCTTCCTCCTAACGGTAGAACCGTTGGTAGCAAGTGGCTATTCAAGAAAAAGACTGACATGGATGGCAAAGTACACACCTTTAAAGCTCGTCTTGTAGCAAAGGGCTTCACTCAAACCTACGGGGTTGATTATGAAGAGACCTTTTCTCCTGTAGCAGACATTAGAGCTATAAGGATTCTTATAGCCATAGCCGCGTTCTATGACTATGAGATTTGGCAAATGGATGTCAAAACCGCCTTCCTCAATGGACATCTTTCCGAAGAAGTCTATATGGTGCAACCTGAGGGTTTTGTCGATCCTAAATATCCTAACCGAGTATGCAAGCTCAAGCGTTCCATTTATGGACTTAAGCAAGCATCTAGGCAATGGAATAAGCGTTTTGATGATGAGATTAAGAAATTCGGTTTCACTCAGAATCAAGATGAGCCATGTGTATATCACAAAGCCAGTGGGAGTAATGTTACTTTCCTAATTCTATATGTTGATGACATATTGCTCATGGGGAACAATATTCCAATGTTGAAAGGGGTAAAATCCTACCTTGGAAAATGTTTTGCTATGAAAGATTTAGGAGAAGCTGCATATATTCTTGGAATCAAGATCTACCGAGATAGATCTAGACGGTTAATTGGTTTATGTCAAAGTGCTTACATTGAGAAAATCTTGAAGAGATTTCATATGGAGAATTCCAAGCGTGGAACTATCCCAATGCATGAAAGCCCTAAATTGAGTAAGTCACAATGTGCTGTTTCACCAGCTGAAAAGCAACGCATGCAGAATGTTCCTTATGCCTCGGCTATAGGATCAATTATGTATGCTATGAGATGTACTCGTCCTGATGTTGCGTTCGCTCAGAACATAACAAGCCGATTTCAACAGAGTACTGGTGAACTTCACTGGACTGCTGTTAAAAATATTCTTAAGTATTTACGGAATACTAAGGATATGTTTCTGGTTTATGGTGGTGACGAAAAACGAGAGCTCAGGGTTTCTTGCTACACTGATGCTGGATATCTGACAGATGCTGATGACCTAAAATCTCAGACTGGATATGTTTTCGTTCTAAATGGAGGTGCTGTTGACTGGAAGAGCACAAAGCAAAGTATTTTTGCAACTTCATCTATAGAAGCTGAGTATATAGCTGCTTTTGATGCAGCTAAAGAGGCTGTTTGGATTCGTAAGTTCATTTCTGGGCTTGGTATTATGCCCACAATTGAAGATCCCATTGATATGTATTGTGACAATACTGGAGCCATTACTATAGCTAATGAAAGCGGAGTCACCAAGGGTGCTAGACATTTCCGCGCAAAAGTTCACTATCTTCGAGAGACCATTGAGATGGGTGATGTCAAGATAGCAAAAGTTCATACAGATGACAATCTAGCTGATCCATTTACGAAGGCGTTAGCATTCCCTAAGCATTCTAAATGGACTCGGGGTATTGGTTTGATACCAGCTAGTAGTCTCATGTAAATCTGTATGTTAATTAGTATTTGGATAATTTGGAATTGTAAGACAGTTTTATTTTCTGATAAATAAAGATACGAGGTATTTGTTATTTCATTCATATAAAATTTGTTATTCTATATTTGCATGTTTAATCCATGAATGATTTAATCATTCTAAATATCCATTGTCGGTTAGCAATATGGGAATATTGTTTACATAAGGCAAATGTGAGTGTTGGATATATTCTGTGAGAATGAGAATTGTTCTAAGCCAAACTCATATGTATTCATAAGGGATGCATACTGGATTCCCCAACTTCAAACATTTACTTTTGGATCCATGTCATGAGTAAGATGTTGAAAATGGTCTGTTAAGTCATCCTTAGACTTGAGATGCAAACAAGTTCTGCATGTGTGGATATTACTTTCGTAATTATATGCAAAACGCTGTCCTGAATAAGGTAGTTATAAAAGCTATTTTTCGGAGTGATGTGAAGCAGCATCCACAACACTTGTAGTCAATAAAGGATTTGTTACTCCACTTAGTATGTGCAGAATGATACCATGGCGCCTCTCTAGAATTAATCAGATAATTGTTTGGCCGAACCCAAATGGTAATGCAAGATGAATCTTGGTTACATTTGGTATATCTGAATTAAATTCAATAACGAGAACCTAAATGGTTAAACTATATGGAATGAGTTAGGATCCATATCCATGGTTTAACGGTATCTATAACAAAGGATGATAAAAGCAAGACATAAATGACCATGCTACTGAGAATGTTCTATGAAACTATATCTCAGACACCTCTAGTTAAATAACGAGTGTGAGCGTTGCTAGACGTTTCCGTCGTTGACATTTGTGCAATCAACTCCAACGACCAAGTGGGAGCTGTTAGTTCATGCTCGTAGGAGATAGACAAATGTGACTGAGGTGTGTGAGCCTATTGGGGGCACACACATCAAACACTAAAGCACGTTTTTATACTTCACGGAAAAAACCTTCTGTTAATAGAATGTTTGGACATGGTGAGAACTAAGACACATATCTCTACTTTGAGCTTATCCCTTGCTGGCTTCATAAGCTTCTAGAGATAGTTCTAAGTGTCTACATTCAGCTGTACTTAGGAGATAAGGATTGGTGAGAGTTGTGATTGACATAGGACTTGAGTTTGATAAGGATTAAAGTTTATTTTTTATCCTTATCATACTTAGGGTTGTGAGGGTATAAATAAAACCTCAACCCATGCTCATAGCCACGAAATTACAGTTGCAAAATCTGTAAACCTTGCCTCTCCTTCTCTCTTATTAAAACTGATTATAGCTTAAACCCCATTCTAGGGTTTTGATCATTAACCTTCCTCAATCTCTTGCATACGGGTATCCAAGGGATTTAAGCTGTTTTGGGACGATTGTTTAGTCCCTATAGAAGGTTCATAATCACTGTTTTTCAATTGGTACGGCGAAACATCAAGAGAAGCTCTTGTTCTCTTGATTCTGAGCGTTCTCGGACAGAAAGCTTATGTGCAGATCGGACAGTGTTGTCCGATATCTTACAGCAAAGGGAAAAGTTCTCGGGTAAAGCTATATCTCGGACAACAAAGCAGTTTTAGGCTGTTTTGTTTTTTTGGTTCGGATCGGGTTTTTCGACACTTGGTGTTTGGGCATACGTGGAGTTCGGCTAGCAATCCGGGCGTGTTCATTTGACGTGTTTGTGTGAGCAACCATAGAGGTGGTATATTTTATCACTCGTTTTAGTTTCATTACTTTTGGACGAAGGTTAGTTTTCGCGTTTACTTTATTGTTTATTATTAATTACGTGTTAATCATAATTGCTCAAACTAGATCCATTCCGCTGCGCACTCGTAGTTACATGGTTAACTAGGTATTAAATCCCAACACAAACAACCTTGAAATGGTCAAGCCAACCTCCTGAAAATGGAAGACTTTACCTGGTTTGAGTATGTGTGGCGGGCGGGGGAGCTAGTAGGGGGACCTAATCACCTTATTTCACATTATCGTGTGTATTACAATATATTTTTCTACTATTTTCTATGTTAAGTCACGCTAAACAATATGATCTTTTCGTGTAAGTAAGATGAGCTTCCCTTAGCTATAAATCCTGGCTCCGCCCTCTAATTAGTCGATCAATGTGTCAAAAAAATCTAAATTTGAATGCATATTTTATAAAAAAGTGACTAATTTGGCATTTGCTCTTTTTATAATCAGCAGGGTCTGCACCAGTCTTGAGGTGTATATAAAATGGGATAGAGGGTAGATGCCAACTTGCCTCTTATTCAGCAGAGAGTGTTTTAGTCCCTACACCCTCTTGCGATTCATGTCCTTATTCTAATCAACATGTTAATCATGTGAACAAAAACTAATCAACTTTTGGCTTTTCTAAACTTCTGGCTTTGTTCTCATATATTATTACTTTAACCCGTTTCACGCATAAGCATAGGATAATGGAATCTTCAGGTGGGCATGAATACGAAGAAAATATAATTTCTGATGATGCAACAGTTGATTGGAGAGGCAGACCCTCCAGCCGGAACAAGCATGGAGGAATCAGGGCTGCTGCTTTCGTTCTTGGTCCGTTTTCTCTTAGCCTTTTTCTTATCTACATCTTTTTTCTTGCACCAATGCTATCTTTGTAGCTTTTTTAAGTTTAAACATTTTTTCCAAAAATTTTTTTATCAGTTATCATATATATGCACTGATGAATGTAAACTTTGTACATTTTCATGTTATGTATGTTTCTTGTTATTTGTAGATTGGGTTGGAACTAAATATAAATCTATGTATTAAAATTAACTTATGTGATATGATAAATATCCTAGCGTGTATAATGTTTTTGCAGGGGTGCAATCATTTGAGATAATGGCCATAGCAGCCGTTGGGAACAACCTTGTGACATATCTTATAAATGAGATGCACTTTTCGCTATCGAAATCAGCAAATATAGTGACAAACTTTATTGGGACACTCTTCATATTGGCCCTATTTGGTGGTTATATCTCTGATTCTTATCTTGGTTGTTTCTGGACCATGCTGCTGTTTGGATTTATTGAACTTTCCGTAAGTCCTATCCTTTCATCGACCCATTCGGCGTAGCCCGTGCTCATTTTTCATTTGTTTGTTACCTTATCAACTTTCACGTAAGTTTACTACTAGTATTTGTTACGTAATTTATGTAGGGCTTCATATTGTTGTCAGTCCAAGCTCATCTTCCGCAACTGAAGCCTCCAAAATGCAACATGTTAACTGATGGAGACCAATGCACAGAAGCAAAGGGAGTAAAGTCCTTAATATTTTTTCTAGCGCTTTACCTGGTGGCATTAGGAAGCGGTTGTGTGAAACCTAACATGCTGGCTCATGGTGCGGACCAATTCAACAAAAGTGACGCAAAGCAATCTAAGAAGCTCTCTAGCTACTTTAATGCAGCATACTTTGCCTTCTCTGTCGGTGAGCTGATTGCTCTCACGCTCCTTGTTTGGATTCAAACTCATTCGGGCATGGATATTGGCTTTGGAGTTTCAGCCATCATCATGGCTTTGGGTTTGATCTGCTTGGTTTCTGGTACCTTATTTTATAGAAATAAGCCTCCTCAAGGAAGCATTTTATCGCCTATTTTACAAGTAAGATTCAGCTACTTATATATGATATGATGGGTCGTACATTCGGCCAAAGATTTCATATTCATCATAGCTTAAATCATTGTAGCTAGCTATTTCATTGCTAGGTATATAATCCTTTCTTGTCTGTCGTAACTCGTAAGTCAGTGCAATTTAATAAAATCGTTGCTTTTTAAAACAAAAGTTGATGTATTAATCTATGCCGGTCTTCGTGCTGTAGAAACATTAATACAGTACATGTATACTACCATTTGCACTACAAGTCATAAGAGAAGATGCAACTGTCTGTTACTAACCAATGCCACACCATGTGGTATGTGGCCTATGGGCTCTGACTAACTTCTGTATTCCAATTTTAATCATATTTAAACACAGAATCTCTATACAGTTTATTTGTTAATTACTTCATTTGTGTTACTTGCAGAAAGGTGATGATTAAGCATGCAATCATGTTTAACTTTTGAGATTTCAAATAAAAATACACATACTTTGTTTCTTGAATAGCAAAACTTGTATTAATATTACTAGATTTCACTCGCTTTTCATTATCCATTTAAAGATCCCTCTTGATGATAATTTGGTTGCTTTGTATTACACATTTGTATGTATTAAGTACTTATTTTTTTTAATATATGTAGGTGTTCGTGGCAGCATTTTTGAATAAGCGTCAAGTGTGCACATCTAGTCCGGACATGCTTCAAGGTCATCAAACTGAGCTGAATAGTTCTGATTCCAATATAGCAAATGATACAGTTAATCTTCATCATACCGACAGGTTCAGGTAATCAACCTTGAAACATCAAATGGTTTTCAAATATTATTTCGAGCCAATTTTATATCTTAGCTGACGATTCTACCCCTTTTTTATTGAGTTCTTGAAAAATGAGGTTCTGTTAATAAGAATTTGTTTAACAACAATATAGTGAGATTGGATATGAGAACCCTACTATCTCCTTTCTGAATTCATTGATGGTCATTATATTTAACCTCATATAGTTTCGCTCCATTTTGATTAGTTATCAAACATTACAGGTTTTTAGACAAAGCCTGTACAAAACAACAAGGAAACAGCAATAATGCAACTGCGAGCCAATGGAGACTGTGTACAGTGAACCAAGTTGAGCAAGTGAAGATCCTTATCTCTGTCATTCCAATATTTGCATGCACTATTGTCTTTAACACAATCTTAGCACAACTACAAACCTTCTCTGTGTCACAAGGAAGTGTGATGAACAACGAAATCACAAATTCATTCCACATCCCACCAGCCTCACTTCAAGCCATCCCTTACATCCTACTAATCTTCGCAGTCCCTCTTTATGACTACTTTTTTGTCCCTTTTGCACGCAAAATAACTGGACATGTATCTGGAATCACCCCTTTACAACGCATTGGTTTTGGCTTATTTGTTGCAACTTTTTCCATGGTCTCCGCTGCTCTAATGGAGAAAAAAAGAAGGGAATCGTTTTCAAGTTCTGGTCAAAGGCTATCCATTTTTTGGATAGCCCCACAATTCTTAATCTTCGGATTATCAGAAATGTTTACTGCTGTGGGATTAATCGAGTTCTTTTATAAGCAGAATCTAAAAGGAATGCAGTCTTTTTTGACAGCTATGACATACTGTTCTTACTCGTTTGGTTTTTATCTAAGCTCGGTGCTTGTCTCTTTGGTAAACAAGATCACCTCAAGATCATCGGGCAGTGGTTGGCTTGGAGGCACTGATCTGAATAAGACTAGATTAGACCTTTTCTACTGGCTGCTTGCAGGGCTAAGTTTGATCAACTTCCTCAACTATCTCTTTTGGGAAAAATGGTATAAAAACACATGCAACAAATCGTTAGAAAGCGGAAACCTTGATTCTACCAAAGAAGAATTTCATAGTATCTTGGTCCCTGCTAAGGCTGTTGAAGAAGAAAATGTTACTTAAAATAACCACATCTCAAACTAGCATGTAGATATATCTAGCACTCTATCAAGTAGTTTATTTCTAAAAATAATAAGTAATATGGAGAGATGCTTAGATGAAGAAGCAAGCTCATGATTCCATCTTTTATGTGCTTATAGTTTCAAAGACCAAATTCTCATAATAATATATAGAAAAAATTTCAAAGAATTCTCCTTATCGTTTACACTGAAAATCAAGTCTCGTCTCTATTTCAAAATAAGTGCACTAGTCATCCCTATCGTTTACAAATTGGATCAAGAATAGTCCCTATCTTGGATGGAGGTTAGTTTTGACCGTTAAGTCCATTTATTGGAGAGGCAATTTCGTCTTTTCATTTATGTTAAATTTTCCCTAGTACAAATACACTCACTTTCCTTTTCTTTTTTTCTTTTAACTTTTTTTCTCACACATCTCTCTCTCACCTGTCTCTCTCTCACCCAGATCTATTATCACCATCTCTCACCCAGATCTATTATAAATGCATTCGAGCCATGACAAATCTGTTAAATTTCTCTTGTCTTCTAGTCCCTAGCTCCCTAGTACCACTCTATCCCGCATTTTGTTAAACTTTATACAAACAAATAATTTTACAAATATAACAACAAATATCAGTATAATGATGTGGTATCCATCTGCTGGCTCACAGAAGGATCATTAGATGATGTCATGGAATCATATGTATATGTTCGAGTGGTGCTATAGTTTTGGCATTGACTTTGACTACCAGTTTTCATCTGGCCTCGAAAGTCCCTCATGGCTTTAAATCTTAGATCTTCTAAGTAGCCCGTGACTTTAATAAGCCTGTGACTGTATTCCTCCAGCGACTCCACCTTCGACGACGGCAACACTACAAACCCGTAACAATCACTACAGCCCCAACCACCAATCACACCGACATCACAAAGATGTTTACCGATTTTAACATCAAGCCACAACCTTATTCTTTTTCTAAATCACCATAGTCGTTCTCCTCTCTCCTTTTTCAACCGTGGTCACAATAGCCATTCTCGCCATAGCAACTTCCGATTAACCATAAACCAAAATAGCATCAACCAAGAAACCATCAACATCTTTTCATATTAACCACATATCATCCTCGTTAACAAACCCATTAAACCCATTCTTCAATTCTTATTGAATCCTGTCAAGTGGCCACAATGAACAAAGCCACCGATTTCTTTATCAGTTTCTAAACTGAACCAACTCCAATATATCCATTACTTCAGATTTGGGTTTCGTTTTTAAAAAAAACGTGATTGAAAGGATAGATTTTGTTGTTTGGAATATGATTGTGATATTGAGAATGATTTATGTGAAGTTTGGATCTGGGTTTCGTATGTTTTAGTTATGAAAGTGGATCTGTGTGCATATGGTGGTGGTTTCAAGGTGATGATAGTATAGATGGAAATGATAAAGATTTTCGAAGGTGATGATGGATCTGTGCGCATATGATATGGAAATGATGGTATAGATTTTCGAAAGTTATGATGGATCTGTGTGCATATGATATGAAAGTGGATCTGTGTGCATCTGTTCTTTTTTTTTCTTTTTTTTTATATTGACAAATAACAAAAGTGACAGGTTATTTTTTTGTGTGTAATGAAAAAAATTAAAAGGAAAAAAGGAGTAAAGGACCAAATTACCCCTCCTCTCATACCACTTAACAGCCAAAATTAACTCCCATCTAAGATAGGGACGAATTTTGATCCAATTTATAAACGATAGGGATGACTGGTGTACTTATTTTGAAATAGGGACGAGTTGATTTTCAGTGTAAACGATAGGGACTATTATTGAAATTTTTTCTAATATATAATAACTCAACTTTCAAAGGTTTGGTTTTTAATTCACTATTTTCCATTTTGCTTAGTAAAAAAAAATTAAAATTAAAATTTAAAAAAAAAAATTGGATGTTTTGCTAAAGTAAGACTTGGAGTTTAGGTACAGCCTCATGGGCACTACTATGGATAATCAAACATATTATGGACCACAAGTATATCGAAAGAAAGTGGAAGTTGCTTTCCTTTGTTCATTGACTTTGCATTTACGTTTTCCCCACTTATTATGCTATTTTAGTCCTTCAAATGTGATGTTTGATTGGATAAACTATCATTCAGGGAAAATAGTGTCTGAAATGATGGGAGTTTTGTAATTCCAAATCAATGTCCTCAAATTATTGTAGCTAGCCTTAAAATATTCCACTGTTTTGTTTATGACGAGAGCACCATTAAGATAGACAGTATTGTGATTTTCATGAACAGATTATTTTAAGTTTTTAACTCATGGCCCAGATTGGATAGACTGGAATGTTGATCTGATATTCTTTTGTATGAACTTATTGTAATACCTTTCTAACGCCTTAGTAGTTTTTATATTGATTTGATGTTAAAAAAAACTCATGATCGACAAGAGTATGTATAATTACTACAAAAACTACATGTTTAGTAAAATTCCGCCGAAGTATACAACATAGGCGGTGAGGGTATACCCTGAATAAGATATACTTTTCATAACAATTATGTTTGTGGGACAGGGAGTATTGTATACGAACAAACCACATCAAGGAAGTGTTTTAGCCCCTATTTTATATGTAAGAATCCAGTTACTTCTAATAGGTATGCTTGGTTGGACAACAGCCTTTGTCTTTCTATCTTCCTTTTGAAACCCTAAATAATTTAAACATTATTAGGATACTACAAAAACTCACTCAATTTAGATAATCCTTGCACTTGAAAATGTGGGGCGCGATGGAGTTAGAATCTATAATTGCCTCTCTAGACATTCAAGTTTGGAGAAAATTGCTACTTTTAAACTTTATGGACACAACCTTTTGGATTCTTTATCATTTATGAAAATTGTGAGTGCATAAACTTATTGTAGGCATTTACTCTTAAAAATATGGAGATTTTTGTTTTTATCCCATCCAAATTCAAAACTTTGTACATGTTAATGATGATGTACTGTTGTATAATTAGACTTTGGATCGTCTAAACATGTTTGTTGTAGTTATAATGAGAGTATGGATAAAACTTCCTCATGATGAACCTTTCATTTGCTGATTAATATTTTAAATCAAGTTGAACATTATGAATAATATTCTATAACACATATTTTATTCAGTGCACCGACTGAAACTTTAGCATGCAATCTTGTTTTCTTTTGCTGATTAAAATATAATAGAGCTAATTATGCTATTATGTTTCTTAAAATGACAACATACGTATAGCAACCCAAGTGTCCCCTACCTAAAAGACTATGACCAACTTACATTTCCATCTCTTTTACACTCTTTGCAGTGTCTGTAGCTGCTACCTTGTTACGACTTCACTCCAGTCACTAGCCCTGTCTTCGGCATCCCCTCCTAGCGGTTAAAGGTAACGATTTCGAGCATGGCCAGCTCCCATAGTGTGACGGGCGATGTGTACAAGGCCCGGGAACGGATTCACCGCCGTATGGCTGACCGGCTATTACTAGCGATTCCGGCTTCTGGCTTCATGCAGGCGAGTTGCAGCCTGCAATCCGAAATGAGGACGCGTTTTTAGAGTTAGCTCACCCTCGCGTAGGGCTGTAAATGAACCGGACGAACACGGACGGAGACTTGTTCATGTTCTTTAATTTTAGCCGGACAAATAAACGAACACGATCGCTTAAACGGGCGAAATTTCTTGTTCATGTTCGTTTATTAAGAAATATGAGTGTTAATGTTCGTCTATGTTCGTTTATTAAGACACTAAACGAACATAAACGAACGAACATAAACAAACGAGCATAAATAAACAAATAATTTACAAAAGTATACACAATATTGTGTTTTATAAGTGTCGTTTTGTTTAAGTAAAGACATTCTAAACCTACATAATAAAAAGTTAGGATAGACGAACATAAACATATATATAATCATAAACGAACGAATAATCGGACGTTCACGAACATAAATGGACGAACAAGACTTGTGTTCATGTTCGTTTATTTAACTAAACGAACGCAAAATGTTGTTCATGTTCGTTCATTTAGTAAATAAACGAACATAAACGATCTTTTTACCGATCGGTTCATGAAATGTTCGCTGAACGTTCAGTTCGTTTACAGCCCTATCCTCGCGGGATCGCGACCCTTTGTCTCGGACATTGTAGCACGTGTGTCGCCACACTGCTTAATTAAGAAGTCTCAAGGACGCCCACGGGTCCTAGTATGATTTGTGGAAGCCAATATGAGTTTCAAAATAATGAATATTCCAAGCAAAATATATACCGTAGTATTACAAGGTTTCCTTAGGCTACCCACAACGGTAATAGGTCACGGTCTTGATTTTTTAATTTTCTCTCTCCTGCGACCTAGTGCGACCTATTTGCCCCAACAAGGCGACCTAGTTTAAATTATTTTTAAAATTCAAATATTTTTTTAAATAAAATAAAAAACATTACAATAATATTTATACTTAAATATCGTTAAAGAAATGATTAAAAAAGACTTAATTAGAAGTAAAGGGGATAAATTCATTAGTTAAAACTAACTCAAAAAATTATCAAATTAATATATGGTGTGAGGAATTAAAAAAAACTCAATATATTAAAATTTAGAATTTTTTTATAAATTTTATATAATCACTATAATTAAATCTAATATAATTTTATCAAAAAATATATAAAACAGAAAAAGAAAAGAAAGAAGAAACCACGACTTGTTTTGTGAATTAGATCCTACCTAAGGTCGTTTTGTGGGAGTCGATTTAGGCGATCGGGTCACCGCAACGGTGCGACCGACCCACGACTCGGTCGCGACCGAGACAATATGCAACCGTTGCGGGTAGCCTTATACTGATAGGTTCAGGTATTTTCAAATATTAAATGTTCTTTTTACTACCATATTTAGAAAGATGTAATCATACTGGTCTATTTGAACTTTATACTAGTTAGTTAGGTAATTTTACAGAAATCTCTGAACCGAGACTTGTTCATAGTTACTTAATCCTGTAACCTTAAAGGCATCTTAATATTTTGCCTTGAACCACAAATATCGTGGTCTTCTCTAAAAGCAGTCTCTTGTTCAATTATGGCACCCTTGTAGTTCTTTCAACATCTCTTTCTTTCTTCTTTAATTCGACATCTTTTCTGCAATTTGGCATCCATGGTTACGTCTTTTTAAGAAAAAGAGCGCAAGTTTGATTGTTTCATGGCTTTTTTGTTACTATTATTCGGTTACGGTAAGTCCCCGTTCTCCGGTTTTCCTTTCTTGACTAAGGTAAATTCCCTTAAATCATATCCTTGTCCTCATATGGCATATATCCTGCCTTTGTTACCGTCCCGGTTGTAGGGTTCATTATGAACCAGGGTTTCAAGGTTCTCATCTCTTCTCGATTTCTTATGAACAGAAACGCGTTCTTCCTTTTTTGCAACAAAACGCGTCATGCTTGTTCTTTCTTTCTTGAATCTGAATCTTCCCCTTTTTCTTTTGTATATGTTGCCTTTGTATCCAAGGTAGGATTTCTTTTATCGATGATTACGCCATGATTTTGGAGTGTTGTTTGATCCCTTGGCTCTGATACCACTGTTTAAAGTCTTTAATATTCATATCTCCAGGATCGATAATAACCAAACAACACGATCATCATCATCAAATCATTCATAATAAAATAACAAAGAGGATGGAGGTGAACCCTAATAATAATATGATACTAAAAGTGTAAAAGCGCTGATTTACAATTTTTACAACAAACTTATATAAAGAATGAAACGGTGTATTCCTTGTGAAGAGGTGTGGTGCCTTTTCACTTTATAACCGTTCTTAACCTAAAACTAACTAATACGGGTTTGGGCCTAGGGTTTCCAAACGTTCAGCCTGTGTACAGAGCCTGCAAATACTATACTATACAATCTAAACAAAAACTAAAACTACAAAAACAAACACTTGTGGATTATAATTCCACAACATTATTAGAATATTCGTTATGGTACAACAGAATAATAATTGTCCATATATTATATTTTTTCATAACATTGCTTATTTATGTGGTAGTGGTTGATAACATATCTGGATTTCGTAATAAGTATATGTATGGCATTTTTGGTTTGTAATTTGGATTATATTTGAGTTTAAATTTAGGATTCGTTTGAAAGTAAATAATGACAGATTATAATTTTAAATATGTAAAACCTCTGATTTTATCTTATTAACTTTGTCAATTGTTGTACTCTTTGTTTTTGGAATCTCTATATTTCCACTTTTATATGATTAATTAAGTATCATCTTCATTTGCCATACAATCATTTCATATTTATTTTTAAAATATATATGAACCTTTAGTCTTTTCTGACTACTCTGGCAATTGCTTGACCACATATTAAACAAGGACTCACCACCTCAGTACACATTTTTGTAAAACTATGATTTTATTTACTTAATTTATTAAGTACCTGGATTTAATATTATATGTATATATTTACATATACCTTATACTATGAACAAATATATGTCACCATAAAACAATGTCTATTATCTCACATTGACAATTTATTTATTTCCTTTAAGTATAATATTTATAATGTTTTACACATTATATACTTTCACCAAATGATCTCAAGGTTTAACCAAAATACCTAGAAACCTTACAAGTACCTACACTATATTACATAGACTAATGTTAACTCCCAATTTTAGACAAGTCAACACATTTTCTACCCTACTATACATAATATAGCCGTGTATATGTACATACACATTCATTAAATCACACAAAGCTTACAAGGAAACCATGTCACATGTGCAACTATGTAACCATACATGTAACACTATTTGCTACATACCTTGTCCCCCTTTGACCTCAAAATAAACGGCAAGAGCAAAGGTTGGATGGGAAGAATTCTTGCTAGTTTTGGACATAGTACATGCATGATCTTATGATATCTTACATGTATCTTCCAAAGATATACAAGTACACCAAATAGATACATCATATCACTCTCTTTCCTTGTTATATCCTAATGTCAACACAAAACACTTGAAATCCATTCTCATTCTCTCTATACCCACGGCTTCTTTTTGTCCTTCACCTAGATTCACCAAAGCTTCGATTAATACATCATTTACTATCCTAAAACTATGTCTCTTACTACATAAATACTAATCATTAGTCATTACTACACCAAACTCACATCACAAGGCAACTCAAGAAACCTTAGAAGCAACCAAGGGAGGTCACGACTTAGTATAGTCCAAGGGTTTCACCATTGTTGATCAAGCTTAATTCTTTCCCTAGTTCACTTGTTTCTCCTTAACTTCACTTAACAAGTAAGTACCATAAAAGCTTATCTTTTTCTTAAATACCTTCATTTTATATTCACATGAACATACATATGAAACTCCTAGTATAAACTTGCTATAAAATCAAATCTAGAAAACCTAGGTCTATATTAGGTCACGACTAAAAGTGGTGTTTCACATAAGATGATGAAACGTTTAGGTAACTATGACAAACATGAACATGTAAACATGCTAACCTAGAAAAATCATAAAAACTCCCATGCACATATATATAACCGTGAGCTATATTGTAGTTTTGGAGTTGATGGATAACTTGGATATATTATAGAAAGCTTAGAAAATCACTAGATCTATGTTTTCCTCTTAATATATATCTAGTTTACCTTAATGGACTAGTAAGCCCAATGAATAGTAACTAAGTTAGTTTAGGCCCATTAAGCCCAAAATATAAGCTAAATAAGACTAGGAGCCCACTAAGCCCATTTATGCTTCATAAGCCCATTTAAGAAATTTGTACTTAAAATAAACTCTTTATGTGTCAAAAATATAAGTTATAAAACTTTTGTGTCAAAAATATAAGTTATAAAACTTTTGTGCCAAAAATATGATTTATGAAACTTTCGGGTCGAAAAGGTGAAATATAAAACTTTCGGATCAAAAATGTAACTTATATAAAGTCTAAGGTTTAAACCATGACTTTTAAAACTCATTTTGACAAAATACCAAAGACAAGGACCAATATTGCCATTATCCGAAAGTGTAGGGATTGAAACTACCCTATTCGAAACTTAATAAAATATAGGGACTGTTTTTGTAAATATTATAAGTTAAATATACATGTGTGACCCTAATAGGACTCTAAGGACCATTTATGCCTTTAGCCGAAACTTGTAGAAACCTTAGGGACTGATTTCGCCACATGTGGAAAGTTATAAACCGTAACTCTAAACCTAGGGACCAAAAATGACATAAGCCGAAAGTATTCCAAGCCCTAGGGGTTGTTCTGTAAATTCTTTTATATTTAAACCTAAGCCGAAACTATAGGGACTAAAAGTGACATTTAGTCAAAGTATTACAAGCCCTAGTCACACGTGTAACTTTGAGGGACTTGTTTTGCCATATATCGAAACTAATATAAACCCTAGGGGTAATTATGGTAAAATACCGTGGGTATTATTATATATATGGGGGGACTAATTTGCAAACTCCTAAAACTAATCTATAAGTACTAAAATCGTCATATTCTCAAACTTATAACTTGAGGAGCAATTGATAAATTATACAAGCTTCGAGGACTTTTATTTAAATTAAATAAAATTTTATACATTTTATACATTTTATACATTTTATAAACGTCATTTATATAAGTTATATAAATTGAAAATGAATAAATTATAACATTAATATTATTAATTATATTTATTATATTTTCCATATTTTAAATATACATAAAACTTTCTTTTATAAATATTTAAACCACTTTACGATGGTACAAGTACGGGAATATTAAGTAAACGAATTAATTACTTAAACGACATTATTTATTATGTACTTAAAAATAAATACTTCTATTACTTGTACAACGATGAATTAAATTACAGGGATCGTAATAAAATGCTTAAAACCAGTATAATCATGCACAGATTTCATTCATTGACTTTTATGCATTATTTTATGCATTTACTTAGACTGTATAATTATTTAGGTTGTTGACTGTGTCATGAGCACCACATTGGATTATTTGTGACTTATTTTTGTACTACTAAGGTGAGTTTATGGCCCTACTTTATATATTGACAAACTTTTAAACCTTTTATGGGGAAGAAAACATGCAACATATTTTGTTTTGATGTACATAGACTGAACTACGAAACCTTTGATTACATTTGCCTATTGTAGAATGCCTCCTTTACCCGGGAATTGAAACTGTTAAAATTATTGAATTGCCTGAATGTATAAATAGATCTATTTGGGACTGACCATCCCCATCTGGGTGAGTAGCGCTCACTGTGCCTGTGCCAAGACAACAGATGTTTATCATGTCGGAACGGAATATTGGGTGCATTTTTATTAATGCGAAGGGTCCTCATTTGTTGTGGGCTTAACGTGTCAAGTGTCAGTTTCGGGCAATAGGAAATGTAGTTACCTTTAAGTATTGATGCTATGTGCATTACTAATTTAGTGAATGTTTATTGTCCAAACTTAATTTATTTAAACTTGTGAATTCACCAACTTTATGTTGACTCTCTAAGCATGTTTTTCTCAAGAAATTGAAGCAGGTATTTGATGTGCGTGGAGTCAAGCATTGATAGGTGTGTAAACACCCATCCTCTTTACCACTTAATTACAATAATAACCGGACCAAAACGTGTATTTTGTGTCGTAAATATCGGAATTATGCGTGGTTTGTGTTTTTGTTGTGATTTAGGACGAAAATGTGGAAAAGGGAGAAAACACGGGCATTCACGGGCTTTTATCGAAGAAAAAGACAAAGGCCGAAGTCAAGAAATCAAGAGTGCAAAAAGAACGGAAGTCCAAGACCAATTCTGAAGATTTATCGAAGAAAAAGTCAAAAGACGGAAGTTTACTAAAAGCCGAAGAACTCAAGTCTAATTTATTAAAGAATTACAAGACGAGTTTAAAGAAATCCCGAGAAAAAGTCATTAAAGTCGAAGAACTAAGAAGATTAAGGACTTAATGATGCAATTAAAGAAAGAAGAAAGAGGGGAGAAAGCTTCCTAAGCACCTCCCTAATCCTCCTATAAATAGATTAGGATTTCATTTCATTTTCTCTTGTTGGCTAGAGTGACACTAGTTCTTCCATCTTTAATTTTTGCACATTTACTTTTCATGTCATTTTAAATACTTGTCTTGCACTTTAATTCCTTTTAATTCCAAGTAAGTGTTCTTAATTTTGTTGCTTTAATCTTTATTTACCTTTGATCAAGTTCCTTTTATCATTCTCTTTCTACCTTTCTTTTGTTTTGGTTTGTTTTAAAATTCGGATTAAGCAAATTCTTGCTTAATCTCTTTGCTTATTTTACTAAAAAGTTCACCTTTTTACTTTCATCTAAGTTTTTGTATGAGATAAGCTATAAGTTTGACAATCTTATTGGCTTGTTTCATACTTAGGTTATTTGTTTTTCTTAGTTTTCTAAAAAGTTTCATTTTTCTAAAAAGTTTGCTCATTTCGTTTTCTTATTTCGTGTTTGAAAAGGTTTTAAATTTGTTGCTTATTATCTCGTCCTATTTCCTTTTCATTTAAGTTTTAGAATTCAGCTTATTAGTTATAGCTTATTTGGTTCTTGTGCTTATTGCGAATTTATAACTCCATCGGAAAGAAAGGATTCTCCACATTGCGACGGCTCCATTTAGCCACATTCCGATGGTGACAGTTTTGGAATAGGGTTTTGGATTTCGACAGCTTATTGCGACGGTGCTTTTCGATCTGAAACTTCCCCTTATTCCGATCAAGATTCCGATCGCACATTGCGATCGGGATTGCGACGGCTCTTAAGGTTTCATTGAAACGAAGTGCTGCCTAATTTTCCTTAGCAACTTTCCGATCTGAGCCTCATTCCGATGAGTGTATTCCGATGGTAGTGACATTCCGATAGATTCTCTTTTCATGATTCCGATAGCCATATTCCGATAAAAACATTACGATCTGATTTCGATAGCACATTTCGATCTGGATTCCGATGGACTTGGGGACAGCATTCCGATAGTGGATTCCGATGGTTGTGGGTTTGGAATTATAATTTGCTTTGTTTGAATCTTATTTTTAAGTTTACATCTTTAATACTTTGTCAAAATTTAATTTTTGTCACGCTTTAGTTTTAAGTCATTTAATTAACTTTACTTTTAAAAGTTTTAACATTGCACATTTAAGTTTTAATTAGTTTAGTTATAAATTACCGTCATTTATTTTAAATTCTTTGCATTTTAATTATACTACAACGACACATCTATTTGTTTCCCACCAAAAGACGACTGAGTCCCACTTAAACCGGAAATCAATTGGATTAGACCAATATAACGAACTTAATTTTTATATGGGCAATACCCAGTTATCAAATGGCGCCGCTGCCGGCCCTTTTCGTAAAGATTAACGGTTTTCTGTGAGAGACGCGTTGCTTTTTGGGATCCGTTCACTCGTGAACGTTATTTTTCGTGTCAAAAATTTTCAAAAAATCCAAAAAACATTTGAAAAATCATAAAAATCATTTCTTTTTCAAAGTTTTGCACCAAAAATATTCCTCTTTATCCTCTATTATGTTTAATTCGTTTCTTTACCCCTCTTATTTATAATTCTTCATGGATTCGTCTTGCGTACGGTGTGGGAGACCATGGCATGGTTTTCAAACATGTCAATGGTGTACTTGTGAGCGGTGTGGTTTTAATATCGATGATACACAATTTGGATTTTGTCCATTTTGTAATTAAACAAATTCATACTTCTCCTCTTACAATACTTTCTCACCCTCTCCCGTCTATGACAATCCTTATCCTCAAGATGCACCGGGTTTTTCTCCATACCCGTGGTGCTATATTTGTGGGGGCCCTCACGATGCTTCTTCTTGTGATCCGTCGAAGGTCTTTGAGAAAATTTTGTGCTATCATCCCAGTGTGTATAGTTTTGAGCCCCCACGTCACACCGTCAATCATCAACCCTTTTGTGCACTTCCTCCTGAGCAAATTGCCATACTTTTTGACAACTTTCAAAAAGTTCAAGAAGCTTGCAACAAGATCATCGAAAAATGTCAAGCGGATCAGCAACAAGAGCAAGTATCTAACCTTAGTACTTATACTCCTCCTCTGGTGCCTCCATATTATTATGATGATGATGACGATGAGAGTCCTATTTCTTGGAACGATGAGAATTCTATTCCTTCTCCCAACTTGCCGGCTCTGGAACCTAAGGATTCACCCATCCTAGGGGATAAGGATCTTAGCACAATTCTTGCAAAGGAATCCGACGAATTCATAAATTCTAGTGCTGATAACCTTGTCCCAATTCCAAGTGAATCTGAGTTGACATCTGACAGTGACGATGAGTATGATGCACTTTCTTCTGATGATGTTCCTTCCGCCAACACTTTGGGAAAGGATTATTTGGCTTTCTCTAATCCTCTTTTTGATCAAGATGATTATTTTACTTCTAGTGATGACGAGTCACTATCTGATGAAGACGTTCCGAAGGAAATTTTT
The DNA here is from genome assembly GCA_025667525.1 of Glebionis coronaria. NCBI lineage: Eukaryota > Viridiplantae > Streptophyta > Magnoliopsida > Asterales > Asteraceae > Glebionis > Glebionis coronaria. The sequence goes on along the minus strand of CM046876.1, from coordinate 168,691,998 downwards.
AAGATTTATTCGAACCCTTTATTTGATTTCGATGACGCTTACATATCTAGTGAGGTGAATCCTCTCTTTGACGAAGGGATTGAGGACATTGATAGCTCTGATTCTGTAGAACAATGATAATCTTTATGAAACAAGGGGGTTGATGTTTTCTAGAGAGAGAAACTTAGAGAGAGAAATGAAAGAACTTTGTTATATGGAAAACAAGAAATGAAACAACCAACACCTCTTTTCATGGTGGAAAGAGGTTTAAATACCCAAGTCCTTAATGGACTTGGGCCTCCGGCCCATGAACATGCTCATGGGTCGGGCTATTTAATAAATGAAACTAAACACTACTACGAGCCTATAACTACATTGTTGGAGTGACCGAGACTTTCTATATATGTAGAACGTATTTCCAACAATCTCCCCCAAAGGGAGGTCACTCCAAATTTACAAAGTCCTAATCTAGCATGTCAGATCTTGTTCTTGAGCTCGTAGTCTTCTTTTCTTCTTTTTCTTCCTTTTGTGAATATGTTTTGAATAATATCAGCCTTTTGCTTGGAACACATTCTTTTGGCCTTTCACGTGCAGTCTTTATTTTCTTGTGATGTTCACCTCTTTGTGACTTCATGTCCCACACACTTATCCTTTGTTGAATTCTTGAAAGTTTCAGAGTCGATACAGCGGAAGACTTTTAGGTCATACTTTCTTGAATTTGCAGGAGTATTTGATGAAGAAAGAATAAGCATGTGAGGACGTCTTCAACAGGTACACCGCAACACCACCGTCTTCAACATGTACACAGCAACGCCACCGTCTTCAACAGGTACACAACAACGCCACCATCTTCGAATGTAGCAACATAATAAGACACGAATAAAATGGCTTTGACATTTTATTCTAATTCGGTAGCATTTTACCTCCGGTCGGTGAAAACCGTTGGACGATATTAGATATCGTACCCGTGACGGATAGTTTCAATTAAGTAACTTCCTGACAGGATTTCGCGGGTAAACCCGTTCTCTTTATTCGACCGTCCAAAGCTGACTGCGAACATAAAGAGTGAATCATTTGGATTATAAATCCTTATGATTGAAGCCGTCAATTCATGAAACCTGGAACAAGTGAATTTCAATTAAGATATTCACCATCGTTGCTTTCCAGTTGTCACAAACTTAATTCAAATTGAATATTGCTTGTCACCTACCAAGTGCTGTTTGATGTTAACACTAGAAGGATTTCCACTCGTCACTGTGAACACTAAAGAGTGTCACTTTGAGTGTTCTGGCAAGATCATACGATAATGCGTAGAGGCCTGGAACGAGTTTAAGTTCAATTAAGAATTAAACTACTGTTTCTTTCCAGTTGTCACAAGATTAGTTCTTAAAGAACCGCACGTGTCACCTACCATGAGCTTGTTTGATGTTGGCTCAAGCAGGATTTCCATCTTCACTATAATACTTGCGTATCACTCGGATGTTCTGGCAATATTACAAGAATACTGCGTAGGACTCATAAAGATCTCTTACTTTTCACATGTGAAGAAGCAAGGAATAAATGGAAAGTGTCCTAATGAGACTTTTGATGATCTCGTGGCTCTAGACTCGATAGTGCGTTTTGATTTAGTGATCGATGGCTGGAGAGGAGTGCCACCTATTCAATATCAGTCTATTCAGAGTGAATAAACCAATAGATAACGTGTTGATCTCCGTGTGATTAAAACAAATACCTTTTGAGAGATATTTGAGTTAGCTGGGGAGGGTTGTGCATTACATCACTGGGTCCATGATCGTTTTCTTCAATATCGAGAATCATTAAATGATCTCAATAGCATATGTATTGACCCGGTTTCTGCCTAAAGTTGTAAGGAGGGCTTCTTTCTTTACACCCTTTATCTTTACAATTCTTTTTCATTCTTCAAACCCTTCAATGCTTACCAATACGTCATCACTAGCACCTTGTTGTGATTGTTCCAGTGCTAGCTTAAGTACTTGGTCGGCATTCAGCTACGTTCACATTCATTCTCCATCTTTCCTAGGACTTCTAGTTCTATCTAGGGAATTGTCCTTGGGAAGATTCCATCGGTTCTGATGAATCATTGGACTAATACCTACACCTACCACCCTTTTGTCACCACATCCGTCGTGAGTTAAGTGTGTTTTGGGTTGATATAGTCACCACGAAAAATCCTTGAAAATCACTTAAAGCACTTGTGATATTGTAATCAAAGTTTTTGTGCCTTAAGTGTTTTGATCATCAAAAACGCTCCCCCTTAACTTGTGCATTACACATGTTAAGTTGGTTTATCTTTTAAGCCTTTTTCATTGTTTTAGCCAAATATCATTAAGTCTCCAAAATCCCATTTTCTCCCTTTTCCAAAATGTTAACCATCAATATTTTGGATATTAATGGATTAACCGGTCTTTGGGTAATAAAATGAAATTAGATGTTGGCCAAAGAACATATTAATGCTCCCCCTCAAATTAATGAGGGTTAGTTGTAGTGCTTGAGTATGATTTGTTTGAAAGATTTAGAATCTCGAGAGAAATTCTTGAAAAATATCATACTTTTACACTACAACAAGCCACAAAAGCTAATAAAGTAAAAAAGTAACATATTCACAATTATAGACATATGGAGTTGACCTGTTATAAGACGAACCAGAATTAATTGGTTCGTTTCATGAACCGATGGTGAGCTCCATATGGTCGTCCACCGACGAATCGTTCTATACTTCGTAGCAACCGGCGCTTCCTTCGAAGTTCCTCAATCTTCCTGATTGCATACGATGCTCCCTTTTTGCACTGGGTTGTCCATGTGTATTTGACTGCCGGTAGAGGTATGTTGGCGTTGAGAACCGACAGATCATCTCGAACATTCTTTAGCATTCCATCACTGAATTTGTGCAGTTCTGAGAATCGCATATATTGCATGACGCCAGTCTCATTTGGATAAAAGATCCCTGCTTCCGGCGTTGTGGTCCCCATGTAAACCTTCTTGTTCTTATGGAAATTACTGAGTGGAGTCGTATGGGGACGTTCCAGGTTTAGCTTCTTCTGATAGCTTTCTACTCCAAGTTGAAAGTCTTCCACCCTGTTTTGAATGACTATTTTCCTGGCATATTGACGAAAGTTAGAGCTCATGGCTATGACAATCTCTGGTGGTAGATGATCAACTTTTTCTTGAGCCAATAGCAACAAAAGATCTTCGATGTCTTCAAGTTGAAGGTACTGGAGATCACTTATCTAAATGCGGTATTCTTTCTCATCGGTACGTTTGAACACGATTACATTCAAGTAATCATAACCGAAGACAGTCTGAGTGGTTGCTCCTTGGATGCTTTTGATTCTGTGAGCTGAGACAATAGAAGCACCTCTCTTAGGACGATGGAAGTGAGTGTAAGCTAACTTTTTCTTTTGATTCCAATGAGATATGCCAAGTGATGCATAGGTATCATAGAACTTGAGCAGCTTCTTTCTCCATATTGAGTCAGGCACTTTATCCTCTATCCATGGAACATTCTCCAAGTTGACAGCCTTGAGCATTGTTAGTGACGTGGCATATTTCTTTGCTCCATTTTTAAGGTATTCAAGATCGTGAGAGACAAAATGCTCTATTGGGATAGTGGCAGAACCGGTGATGACCGTTGGTGTAAGAGGTCGCAACACGGGAGTTTGAATTCATGTAGTTGTCGCTCTCATTGCCTTTGTAAGCTCATTCAGGTGATATTCTGCTTCATTATGGCTGATCTTTAACGTGTCAAAGAAGTCCACATTTGCAGCTGCCATTTTGATCAGATCCGGAGTCATCGTCGGTTTCCCATGAGAATACCTTAGAAAAGCCGAGAAACGGATAGGGTTGTTGACGAATTGAGTCAGCTCCATTTCAGTTGCAGTGTCAAAAGGATGTTGTGGTGCTGCATTTGTTAGCCAAAGTTTCTCTTGGACAGTATCATCGTTGATAAGAGATTCAGCAAATGTCGGTTCTAGAACATTTAAATCTTCAACTTCCATATCAACGTCATGCTGATCTGCAGATGGTGTGGAAGGTTGATTTTGCATCACCAGTATATCATCGTGAGGTTCTTCTTTAAGCATTGGCTCTGTCGGTTCTTCAGCTTGCATATATTCTACAGATTCAATGTGAGAATCAGTAGTGAATTCTGGTGTAGTAAATATACCTGTAGCAACCTGCTGAGTTTCTGGTATTGTTGACTCCAGCGTCTTTTCTGTGGTGTCAGCAATGTTTTCTACAGTTTCCTCTAAACCTTTCTTAGTAGCCGTATCATTGTCATCCTTGTTTGACTCTTCGGCATTTGTACCCGTGTCGTCATTCTTATCACCCTTGTTGATTTCATTACCCTTGTCATTATCATCATCGTCATCCTGATCATCATCTGTATCCTCGTCCTCGTCCTCATCTTCATCTTTATCCTTATCCTTTCCTTCTTCATCCTCTTCTTCCTCCTCATCTCCTTCTTTATCCTTATCCTCATTTTGATCATTGTTACCATCATCCTCTTCACCGTTACCCTCGTCATCTTCCTCTTCTAGCTCATCTTCATCGTTAGACTCAGAGTCGGTAGTGTCTGCATGTGTCTCTTCAAGAATTGCTTTGTTGAGATATTGTAGAACTTTGCGTTTGTATTTCGATTTATGAGCTTTCATATCTAGCAGACGTGTCTGTAACAATGTAATTAGTTGAAGAGTAGATAAACCATTACCGACAAGATTTTGTAGTTTTTGATCAACATAAGACTTGACTTCTCGTCGAATGATCGTGGTCATCTGCTCGTCAATGGACCCGAGAAAAGCAGCATTTTCTTTATCCCGAGTTTTCTTCTCTTTAAGAAATGATTTATGTTGTTCTTTAAGTTTGGACACTCTGTCGGTTAGTTTCTGAAGAGTAGGCTCATTAGGTTGCGGTTCCTTGGGAGGAGTGGTGAACCTTTCAGTCAATGTAGCTATTTGTGTAGCTTGAGCCTCTAGCTGTTGTTGAAGAGACTGGATCAGTGGATCATTGACTGTGAGGAAGGGATTGGATGTGGATGATACTTGTGGTTCTGTTGGTGGAGGTGTAACCATAACCGTTAAGGTGGTGGTGGATGATACTAGTTGTACAGGGATAGGTGTTGGTGTAGATTCAGTGATAGGGGTGGTGGTTGATACAGGTTGTTCGGCTGTGGATGACGGTGTAGATTCGGTGGTGAGGGTGGTGGTTGATACTGGTTGTTCAACAAGTGCGGGTGTGATAGTGGTTGTTATGACCTCACTGATGACCGGGGTGGATAGTAGTGGAGTGCTGGTTGATGTAATAGTAGTTATAGGAACATCCACCATTCCTTCATTTGTTGACGGATCAGTGTTTGTGACCTCGACACCCTCCCCTTCTAAATTGAGATATTTTATAACATCATCAGAGTTTGAAGTAGACTTACTTTGAAGTTGCGTTTCTGGTATGAAAGTTGCAGGAGCATCTTCATTTAGCACCATGTGAGTCGGTTGTGGTAAAGATGTGGTGATATTGGCATCTCGATACATCATACTTGTATCAGTGTCAGCACTGCTCTCACGTTCTTCACGACTTTCAAAATGATAGTTAGTAGCATCTTCATATGCATCTTCATAAGTATCTTCCTCAGTAGAATCGTCATAAAATGCCGTATCATCATCAGGATTACCAAAATCTGCTAAGTCGTCAAACACTCTTGAGCCTGATCCTCCAAAAGCTTCCTGTCGGCTTTGTTGAAGAACAATACGCAGTCTTTTGGCTTCAGAAATTTGTTGTTGAGCAGGTTCATTTGGAGCAACACTTGCCTCTTTTCCTTTAGTTTTCCTTGCTTTCTTAGGCTTGCGGAGTGGTACTTCTTCCTGTTCTTCTTCAGTATGGATCAGCTCATCTTCATCATCTTCATCAACAATTTGCATTTTTCCTGGGCCTTTATCTTTGGAAGAAGCAGTTGATTGGCGCTTTGAAACTCTTTTCTTGCGTTTACCTTTTTGCTTCTCTGAAGGATGTGAATTTTCATGTTTAAACTGTGCGTCAATATCATTAAGCATCTCTTGGTATTTATCACTCTCCTTGATTCCATCATTAAGCATTGTGTCGGGTACTAGGGCAGGAAGTAATGCATACTTTGTGGAATTAGTGTCTGCATTCATTGTGAGAATCACATAATCGTCATCTTTGGTGTGATAGAAGAAATTCCCGCGAGTGTCAATGGTTGGGTCATTCTTCATAAAGTGACTGATAATGAGCTTGGTGAATCTCGGGAATGGAAGATGCACGGATTTCTTCTTCGTTCCAGTAAACTGATAACAAAATTCTTGTCAGAGAAGAAGTGCATAGTCTACTTTAGATGCAGTATACAAACCCCGAAATAAGTGAGCCTGTGGTGGTCTCATTGCATCCGTTCCCCTAGTTTTTCCAGTTAGACACTTGACAATAATGGTGATAAGTGCTTTCCAGGGTTGCCCTATGTGTGACGTGTTAAACTAGGATAGGTTGTGGATTTCACCTTCATAATTCATCGCACGAATGATTCGAAGCACTTCATCGTTCTTTGGGTTAGCCACAAATTGTTCTCCTTGTGCCAACCTAGGAAGTTTAAACAATTTCCGAAAAATGCTCAAGTTGAGGACCCTTGGTGTCTTGTTCAGTTGGAAAGAGATAGTCTTTTTGGAGAAAGATGCAGTGTTCCAGAATTCATGCATGTAGACTTCGGGAACAGATGCAATACATCTGAGTGTATCTCTTATGGGTGAGATGTCTAGGATATCCGTGGCGATTTTGAACGCTAGTAAGGACGGATCAAAATCATCTTGTAATCGAGAGTTGTTCTCAGCATATGGAAGCCAATCGCTGAGCGAAACAAGTTCAAGATCACGAAGTCGTTGTTGTTCCTCTGTAGTTGACATTTTCTTGCTTTGATGACATGAGCACAAATGATATACACAACATGTATATATATATATATATATATATATATATATATATATATATATATATATATATATATATATATATATATATATATATATATATATATATATATATATATATATATATATATATATATATATATATATATATATATATATATATATTTGAAGTCTATGCCAAGTTGAATCTTAGAAAAAGTCCATAACAATTATTACCACAAATTATAGAGAAACAACATACAAACATAGTTCAGATGAACAAGGTCCTTACATTTAACAACACACTTAGGAAAAATGACAGATATGCCAAAGACATTTTTTATTCTTAAGAGATAACGACCTAGCATTAGTTCTTAAAATATTTAGATTTCTTGGTGGTCATGACCAGAACCTTAGTAGGTCTAGGTTTGATTTCTACTAACACCTCGGTAGGTCTTGGTTTAGTTTCAACCAAAACTTCAGTGGGTTTTGGTTTAGTTTCAACCACTACGTCAGGAATTGTAGGATTATCCTCAACCCAAAATATAGTGGGCTTGAACAAAGATGAAGCTTTGTCTTCCATGGCCGGGAAACAAAACACAAGACATTGACTAAGTAATTTGTATCTCTTTTGTTTACATAGGAATCAACTTATTAAATAAGATGAACTTCTGTAATAAGAAACCGTTCAAGTATTCTTATGAGATAAAAATTAACTCGTTTCAATAAAACTTAGTTTCGTGTTAGTGGCCCTAATGTACTTAAAACCTAAGGAGGAAATAGTGCAAGCTAGGCCGAACTCATTAGATAGTCTAAGGCAAATGCATAATCATAAGAACCCTAAGTCCATCGCAATGTATCAATCCATCGGAATCTTAACTAAGCCATCGCAATGAATCAAGCATCGTAATCCTAATGAAGCCATCGCAATGAATCAAGCATCGTAATCCTAATGAATTAAAGTCTTATCACAATATCTATGTCCATCGCAATAAGTACATTTCCATCGCAATAAGTACATTTCCATCGGAATAAATGAGAATCCATCGCAATATGACCCATCGTAATACCTACTGCGAATCCATCGCAATAACGCATCGGAATGCGTCATCGCAATATGCCATCGCAATGTGCCATCGTAATGACCCATCGCAATACCTACTGCGAAGCCATCACAATAACGCATCGGAATGCGTCATCGCAATATGCCATCGCAACGTGCCATCGTAATGACCCATCACAATGAGCCATCGCAACGAGCCATCGGAATGACCCATCGCAACAGCCCATCGCAATGAACCATCGCAATGACACATCGCAATGAGCCATCGCAATGAGCCATCGAAATGACTCATCGCAATAGCCCATCGCAATGAGTCATCGGAATGACTCATCGCAATGACAGGCATCGCAATGATGGTGTCGCAATGTTCATCGAAATCCGTGACAGGGATCCGATTCTTAAACGTTGACTTCTCGATCCAGGAACTAGGCAATGTTTTAAGTGATTCTGGGCAAACCCAATGATCATCTAATCATATAGAACAAATCCCACAACTTAATTTCCATTTCTATAGCAAAACACGAAACCCTAAATCTTGAAATGATCTAATGGCACTGTTTTGATGAGATGCGATGAAACGGATTAAATGAGAGCAAATAAAGCAAGATATAATACCTAGATTATGAATTGAAAATGATGAATCACAGACACAAAGATCAAACGGTGTGCAAGGTATCAAAAATCCCGGAAAAACAATGTGTTGTGCGTGTTTGCAGTAGAGACGGGGAAAGGGGGGTGAGAAGTTTTGACTTGGTCAAAATATGGTCAAGGTAACACATACACCCACCATTTTGCCAAAATTGCAGGAATGGTCCCCCTGTTTTAAAATTTTAGTTAATTTGATTTAACCAAATCAACTTACTAAAATACCAACCCGCTCACAAACACGACCACAAATACTTAACGCCAAAAATTCAATAACCTATTCATGATTTTCTATACCACACAAGGCACACATAGCAAAACAAATGATGATAAATAGTTAATATTTCCTGACAATCCTTTTTTAAAGACCAAATTTGATTCCACGAAGATTTAATATTTGCTCCCCCTTAAACCCGGACCCGTTTTCTATTTAAAGAGCTATAGCCAATGATTTTAAGGACACAAATATTAATGAGGACATTTTCCGGTTAAGTGATTTTATGGAACGATTCTGGTGGCAATAAGATTTCTCTTATTTTTACAAAATAAGTGCACTGATACGTACACTAATTTGTGTTAGACCAAGTTATAAAGTGAACTTAGTCCCTTACAAGGTTTTAAAGTAAACCTTGCCCGAGAAAATTAATTCCCGTTGTGAGCCAACGTTTTCAAAAGAAATACGTGACTTTAATGCGAAAAGCGGGTTGCAGTCTAAAATAACTACAAGCCATAATGGGAATGTTTTAAAACTTGTACAACTTTTATACGGACTTTATTTATGGCGTCGTGTCAATATTAATCGACATTTCTAAAGCCGTAAATATTACCGTACTAAAAGACATGCACGATTTGAAAATGAAAAATATTTTTGGATTTTCTTGATTTTATATTTTTTATGGATTTTCTATGTTTTATATTTTTTATGGTTTTTCTATATTTTATACTTTTGTATTTTGCTTTTGGTGGTTTAAATATGTACTATAATATACAAGATCACGATCAAAGGATACTCGAGAATAGTTTACCACTACTATTCTTCAGATTCTTCTGCCAACTCTTTAAGTGTCGTTGGTGAGAATGATTTCATGCCTAGCTTTTCAATCAAAAACTCGATACGTCCTCGATCTAAGGCCTTGGTGAATATATCTGCCAGCTGATACTCAGTGTTGACGAAGTACAGTTCGATCACTCCATTTTCCACTTGCTCCTTGATGAAGTGGTAGCGGATGTCAATGTGCTTTGCTCGAGAATGTTGAACGTAGTTGCAGCACAGAGCGATTGCACTTTTGTTATCACAGTACATCGGTATTTTGTTGAATCCAAGACCGTAGTCAGTCAATTGTGATCTCATCCAAAGAACTTGAGCACAACAACCGGACATAGCAATGTATTCAGCCTCCGTACTTGATATCACAGCGCTTTTCTGCCTTTTTGATGCCCAACTAACAAGTCTATCTCCAAGAAGTTGCACACTGCCAGAAGTGCTACTTCTGGTATCTTGACACCCGGCATAATCTGCATCTGCATATGAAATTAGTGCAATAGAGGAATCCTTCGGATACCACAGACCACGATGAAGTGTTCCTTTTAGATACTGAAAGATCCTTTTCACAACATGTAAGTGCTTTTCGGTAGGCCGAGCCTGATACCGGGCACATATGCCTATAGCAAATTGCAAATCAGGCCTGCTAGCAGTCAGATAGAGAAGGGTGCCGATCATTCCACGGTAAAGTTTAGGATCGACAGCTATCCCTTCCTTATCTTCATCTAACTTGTATCTCTCCACCATTGGAGTATCCACGGGGTCACAGTTTTCAAAATGATATTTCTTTAATGATTTAAGAGCAAATTTGGATTGATTAATAAAGATGCCTCTGGGATTCTAAGAAATTTCTAACCCTAAGAAAAATGAGATTTTTCCCATCATCGACATCTTAAAGTGTGTGGACATAATTTTCTCAAACTGGTCAGACAAACGTTGATTAGTAGCAGCAAATATTATATCATCAACATAAATTTGTACCAGTATCATGTCGTTGTCCTCCTTGAGAATGAATAACGTTGGGTCCACTTTGCCTTTGGAGAAGCCTTTCGAGATGAGATACGACGATAAAAGATCGAACCACGCGCGTGGAGCTTGTTTCAACCCGTAGAGAGCCTTCTTGAGCTTGTACACGTGATTGGGATACTCTGAATTGACGAATCCATTCGGCTGGCTTACATAGACATCTTCCCTTAATTCACCATTGAGAAATGCCGTCTTAACATCCATTTGGTAGACGATCATATTCATATGAGCAGCATAAGCAAGGAATAGTCTAATTGCCTCCAATCGTGCAACAGGAGCAAAGGATTCTTCAAAATCAATACCCAAAGCTTGTTTGTAACCTCTAGCAACCAATCTTGCTTTGTTTTTCAGCACACTACCTAACTCATCGAGTTTAACCTTGTATACCCACAACAATGTCAAGATTTCAACGTTGCTGGGTAACGGAACTAATTCCCGCACTTCAAGACGTTGGAATTCATTAAGTTCCTCTTGCATGGCTTCAATCCATGATGATTTGGTCATGGCTTGTTGCCAGTTTTTAGGTTCAGTGTCTGAAAGAAATGCATCAAAATAGCAATATAATGCATGTTCTTGGAGTTGATGGCGTGTTAAGACTGGTCGATCGAGGTCACCAATAATATTTCGGATTGGGTGATCCTTTGTCCATTTAGTGTTGTGAGTTTCAATCCGTGGTGGTCGGGAGTGAACGATTGTAGGAGCTTCCTCTGAGGTAGACGCACCGGTAGGGTCTTCAGGTATATGTGAACCAAAGAAGGGAAGCTCTTGTAAATGAGCATATTCCAAATCGTGATCATATAGATCCTCTTCAACATCATTAGGAACGAGTGGGGGTGAAGATTCGGGTGTTGTTTGTGAATTGGTGGGGGATGGGACATCTGGGTCAAGAGTAACAGTAGATGCCTCGGATAGATTTCCATTATCTTGAGCAACAACTTCGGGAATCGGAGCTACTGCTACAGGTGCTGGAGAATCATTACTCGGTGGATCAAAGAATTCATCAAACATAGGTTGAAATAACTTATCCCACTCGGACCTTGTAGGTGGTATAAATGATGGAGAAGTAGGATTGTTGGGAGTTAATCCGTAACTGATTGAACCGGTTCCCATCTCGTGTAATGCGGGTTCAGAGCTGTGTTGCTCAGAAGCCATCGCTGGCAGCTCATCAAAATCGACATCCAAAGTTTCTACTATCTTGCCAAGACGACGGTTGTAAATTCGGTAAGTTTTCTTTGCAGGCGAGTAACCAATGAAAATTCCAATATCAGCCTTCAGTTGAAGTTTCCCCAGATTCTCACTATTTGTATTTGGATAGCAAAGTGCACCAAACACATGAAGATATGATATATCGGGTTTGTGTCCATGAAGTAGCTCATATGGAGTTTTTCCATGACGTTTGCGAATGATGGAGCGGTTTTGGGTATAACATGCGGTTGCCACTGCTTCAGCCAATAAGAATAAAGGAGAATTCGCATAAATCAACATAGTTCGAGCAGCTTCCATAAGTGTACGGTTACGTCTTTCAACGACACCATTTTGTTGTGGAGTGCGAGCCACAGATGTTTCATGAGAAATACCAACCTTTTCATAATAATTTCGAAGAGTCTGATTAACGAACTCAGTGCCGTTATCAGTCCGAATGCGGCGAACAGTAGCATTACGACGTACTTGGATCATCTTTAAGAAAGTAATGATATACTCTGGTGCTTGATCCTTGGATGCTAAAAATTTTACCCATGTAAACCTTGAGAAATCATCCACTATAACGAGGATGTATTTTCTACCACTCACACTAGCCGTACGCATTGGCCCGCAAAGATCCATGTGCAAAAGATATAGTGGTTCTTGGTTGGTGTCTTCTGCTTTAGGTTTGTAAGATTTCTTGGTGCTTTTCCCCAAAGAACATGCGAAACATAAGTGATCCTTGTCAAACTTAAGTTTTGGAAGACCACGAACAAGTTCGTTTCTGGCCAAATGGTTAATAGCATCAAAGTTAAGATGAGATAACCGTCGATGCCACAACCATGACTTGGTCTTAGATTCTTTGGAGAGTAGGCAAACAGGAGAGGCGGCCATCATGTTTTGAATAGACAAAGTGTAGAGATTATCCCCTCGAGAACCCTTTAACAAATCATTTCCTACAAGATCGCGAATGAAGCAAGTATGTTGTCGAAAGGCCACTTCAAGGTTTGAATCGCAAAATTGTCCTACTGAGAATAGATTGTGACCAAGTCCCTCCACATAATAAACCCTTGAAATCGTAACATTCCCAATTTGGTATTCACCATAACCCATAATCTTTGCAATATGGTCGTTGCCGAATTTAACCGTTCCTAGAAACTTGCTGACAAAATTTCTGAGCATCGAGCGGTCTCCAGTCATATGTTTGGAGCACCCCGAGTCCAAATACCAAAGAATAATTTAGACGACCTGAAAATATTACCAAACACAGACGATGTATCGGATTCTAATTGTTCCTCTGAGTTAGCAGGTACAGATATAATTATCTTAGATTTGCTATCAGACGAAACTTTAGGCTTCCAGATTTTCTTACTAGTGGTTGGCTTAGATTCTAGTTGTCTAGTATTCTGAGGTACTTTTTGACTGGGGACATTACCACTGGTAGGCACAATAGTGGGGGCAGACCTAGTTAAAGGGCGCTTTTTCCATTTCTTAGTGCTAGTGTTCCTATTTAAAGGACGCTTAGACCTAACTTCCGTGGATGTGATCCTAGTTAAAGGGCACTTAGTTCCATTAGCAGTAAAGGTCCTACCAGTGGGTTTCCATTGCCACCCAACTTGGGTGAATTTCTTCCCCGTTGGAATCCATTCAAGATTGTTCTTAATTGCATACATTTCATTCACGTGATCAACAAGGCATAAATCATGACGCCATGCATTCATTACAATTCCAACATTTCGCATTAGAATTCACATTTTGCTTAGGTTTCCACTCATAAAGAGAACCTTTTGTCTTAGCTACATGATTCTTTTTATTTGAAACTGAAATAACATTCCTAGGGTGCACTTCTACTTTCTTCTTCTCAGAGTGGAAGGCTTGATCCTATCTTTCTTGTCTTGAGATCCTTTAGCCTTAGTGGACACAGTTACTCCTGTAGAAGTCAAGGGAACATTAGTGACAGATTTTGACTTAGCCTTGATGGGTGTGTTTAGAACAGGCTTAGCTCCTGGGGTCTTATTGAATGGAGTAATGGGAATGGTGGTTTGTTGTTTAGATGGTACAGATATCGGTTGCCCAATGTACTCTAAGTTTGCTAAACAGTCCTGAACGCGATCCACATATAATAAAAGCTCATATACACTATGACTTGTGGGATCACGTTCACGCATTTCATCAACAATCTCTCTAGCTAGATCAGCATGTTCTAAGGCATTTTTCATATATGTGGCAAACTTAGTGGGACTTTTCTTAAATTTTGGATCCCGATATAGCACACGTGGGTTGGGTTTGGGAGCACTAGAGGTCGAGGCAGAGACAGTAGCTGGGTTATCAACACTTTCTCGTCCTTTGAGTTGAAGTGTCTCCTTTAATTCTGCTATAACCATGTTTTTGTCTATGAGCTGAATTTTTAGGTCAGAGGATTCCTCACATTTCCTGTTCAGTTTGTCAATTAATGACTTTTGTTCTGTCGCATTAAAAGCGAGGCGTTCTTCTATTGAACCAGAATTTTGTGAGTCAACCTGCCTTACTTGTTCACGCTCTCCTAGTATAGAATTAATTCTATTTTCTAGGACATGATTCTTAGTCTCTGCAGCCTCTATTTCCGTTGTTGTTTCTAGTAATTCTCTCTTAATTCTCATCATCTCTTCCTCTAAATTCTGAACCATCTGAATCATCTTGTCACTTGTCTCAACGGAGTTTCCACCATCATTTAGTTTTGAAAGAGTTTCATTTTTAGATTGATTCTCAATTTCAAGAGATATAGAATGTTGTTGAAGCTCATTAAAACTTTTTGAAAGTGTATTATACGAATCTTGAAGCTTTAAAAATTCAGCGTTGGATTCATGACAAGAATGATTATCTACAGTATCCACATGTTCAACAGTATTCACAGATTCATGCACATCATCACAAATATTCACAGTAGATGAAATTTCATGAGTAAATTTAACAGTAACAACTTGCATCACTTCGAGAGACACCATATGTTCTAAAAAACGGTCATATTCAGATAAAATCTTTTCCTTTTCAATTAAATGTTGTTCATAAGCATCATCCATTTTATTGAAAACTCTTTGAACTTCACCAATTTCAAAACTTAGATTGCACGCTAGATCATAGACTCCTTGTTTAATATGGTCCACAAACGGAACGATCTCTTTCTCAAACACCGTTTTCATGTGTTCGAATGCCCATTCTCCAGCGGTTTGAGCCGTTGAAGTCGTACATTCCAGGATGACCTTGTCAAAATCGGTAAGGTATTGCCCAATCTCTTCCAAGTTGAGCTTTACCGTACTAACCGGTGGAAGATTCTTAGGAATTTCCTTCGGTTGGTCCGAGTTAACGAGTGTAGGAATTATACTAAGGCATTCTTTAGTAGGCATGAAAGTGGATGTTTGGATAGTTCTCTTTTGCATATTAAAACGAATTCTAAGATCTATTGTAGCATTTTTTGCATTCATTTGAGCATAATCATATTCAGGATATGTAGAAAGTAATTTTAACCGCTTCTCATCATATGGTGTCATACTCTCAAAATCATTCAAGAACACAATCGGATCTAATACCAAACCTAACTTGGTTGCATCATAAAGTCGTGGGTTGTGGTGAAGCGCTTGCTTTGCATATCCCGGGTTAGGTGGTAAGTCTATGAGACGCGATAGATTGAACTCTTTAAATGATGCATGAAACAAGTGTACTAGATGTGAAGCAGCATATTGTTTTAAAAGCTTAAGTTCCGTTTCTTTTATTCTTTCAGACGTCTTAATTTCCATTTCAATCTGTTTGGACTCAAGAATTTCGAAATCCGTTTGAAGTTGTTGAAAATTAGTAACGACTGACTCTTTTTCTTTAAGTTCATTCGAAAGATTTGCTCTTAAACTCTCAATTTCTAGCAGATTGTCTATTTGAACTTTCCTAAACCTATCAAATTCAGGATTGGTTAAGGTAGTGGACACAGGAGTCATTTCCAAGGTTTTAACCTTGTCCTTATGCAAAGCAAGCTCGGCCGATAAAGTCTGATTAGCATTAAGGGTTTCAAGGACCGCATTATTCATTTTGATAAGTAAAGATGCCGGGACCATAACCAAATCAGGTTGAGCAGACGAATTGGTAGTCGTAATAGCTCCCGGTTGCGGTTCACTCAAAGTCTGAGGACTTTCACTGATATTGCTATCATTGTTTGTCTCGTCGATTGAGTTACTAACCGCCGGAGGCTGTTCCGAATACTCAGACATTTGCTCAACTTGATAAGGTACAATACTAGTATCTGTAGCAGTATGTGGTACCTCAGAAATTGTATCAGCTCCATATAGTGAAAGGTTTGCCATAAGAGCTGCTTTGGCGGTGTTAAGATCATCACAATCAGAGTCATATGCATCCAAATCATCACATTGATATGCAACATTGTTGGTGATGACTGTTGTGAGACCATCAGTTTCCGCTACTCCCGGATCTGCAAGGAATGCCAATTCTTCTTCATCAAGTTCACGACCTTGGGCTTGAGCATTCACCAGGTAAATCTTCTCCTGAAACCATGTGCCGTCCCTTTTCCTCTTAGGCTGCTTGCACTCTCGGGCCATGTGCCCTTCCCCTTTGCAGTTGTAGCAAATAACCATCTTCATTTTACCAGTGTCGTTTGCTCTTGTAGAAGTAGTATTGGATGAACGTGCACCAACAGTAGACGAATTAGATCTCCTTTGAAGTGGTTGCACCATGACTCTTCCGTCCTGATATGTTGCCTGTTGTCGAGAGTTAGACGAGTTCCTTAACTGATTGTTAGTTGTTGTTGGACCTCTGTAACCTTGTTTGTTTAATGTTTGACTTAAATAAGCAGACATCAGAGCAAGGATTTCAGTAGGGCTATCTCCTTGTCTAAATTCAGGGAAAGGGATGTCATCTTCACAGTAGAATGCTGGTGCTGCTTGAGCTACAATCTGATTGGTTGGAGCACTGACTTGTTGTGAGTAATGAGGTTGAGGAGCCTCAAGTTGTGGATAGGTACTAGAATGGTTGGTGGGAGGTTGATACGGTGAATACTGGTGTGAAGCATAAGGTAATGGGTGTGAATCTCCTTGTGATGATGATGTTGTTGGTTGGTGATAAGATGTAGGCGGCGGTGGCAGAATCGAGTACTGTGGGAAGCTTGGTGTTTGATACACAGGTTGATATGAAGATTTGTGTCCTAAAGCAAGCTGAGAGTTGTGGTATGACAGTGTAGGATGGTTTGCCAATAATGCCATTGGTTCATGATAAGGTCCTTGAGAAATTTGGTTTTGGATCACATGCTTCTCATGTTGTTGTAAGAAAGCATAGAGTTGATCTAAATTGGACTTGTGTAGATCACGAATCATCTTGACATCAGTCACATATTGACTCCATTCAGGGGGTAGTGTGTTCAAAAACTTGGTGTTTAATTGAAACTGTTCAATCCTTAGATTATAGACATTCATGTCATTCATCAAAGTGGTAAAACGCCAGTAAAAATCATGAAGTTTCTCCCCTGGAAGGTATGTGAACCTATCAAACAAATCATACAGTTGACACTCTCGTTCTTTCTTAGTGAGAGATGTCCCTTGTAGCAAAACCGCAAGTCGACCCCAAAGATTCTTTGCCACTGTATGTTCACTTACCATTCGAAAGATATCGGGTGGAAGGGCTTGAAGAATTGTCTGAACAGCCCTTTCATCGGCATCTGCAATGATTTTATTGGCATCGATTAACTCATGATACTCCCTTGGCCTTGTCACATTGTTGACGGTAACCTCTCCCCAATCTAATGGTCCTTTATCAATTGATTGAAGCATAAGTCGACCATTTTGTTTGCCCATGATGTACGTTCTCATACGGCCTTGCCATGCTTCAAATAAATCTTTGATGAGCAAAGGCGGGCGAGTATCGGTACCCGAAATGATCGATATATCGGTAAGTGAAGTCATAGTTGGCATAAATGAATGTGAATTCATTTTGTGATCCCTTGAAAAAAGATTATCAAAGATGATCGAATAATGAAATAAGGTTATGAGTTTTTTGTGTTGTTAACTAAAAGATGTTGTTATCTTGTTGTTGTGTTTGCTTTTGAAATTTACCAAATTACCAAATTAAATGCCAAATAGAAGAAATCTACTAAGTATCCAAAACAGGTTCTATCGAAATGTTCTTTTTGTCGAAATACCCAGATCAGAATGTCTTACTATCGGAATGCTTAGATCGTAATGCAAAGCTGTCGAAATGATTTAGATCGCAAAGTGCTGTCGGAATGATTCAGATCGGAATGCTCAGATCGCAATGTAACCTTCTCGGAATGATGATGGTATCGGAATGCCTAGATCTCAATACAAAGCTGTCGAAATGATTCAGATCATAAAGTGCTGTCGGAATGATTCAGATAGGAATGCTCAGATCGCAAAGTGATGTCGGAATGATTCAGATCGGAATATAGCTGACAAAATTTAGGCAGAGTAACGACTTAAAACTTCCTTATAACCGTCGGAATCCAGATCGCAAAGAACGATCGGAATAAGTATCGAAATCCCAATATCGCAAAGTGGAACCAGTCACTTTCTGATGGTGATGGTTATTGCGATGGAAGCCCCTTTTCAGTTGTACTTTCCGATGGTGATGTTTGCTTGAATTTCGGAATGAAGAACACAAGAACTTTTTGCACTTTTGATCCAAGAAAGATTGTGTTTTAACCAAAACCAAGATACCAAAAACACTATAACACGAATCACTACGTTATACTACTTGAAATCACGATCAAACACAAAAAAAGTTTGAAGATTCGGCAAGAAATACTCAAAAAACTACGAAATGTTTATAAAACATACGCAACACTAAAAACAAACCTATATTTCATCCCATGCTCTCTTATGCCAATTGTAGAACAATGATAATCTTTATGAAACAAGGGGGTTGATGTTTTCTAGAGAGAGAAACTTAGAGAGAGAAATGAAAGAACTTTGTTATATGGAAAACAAGAAATGAAACAACCAACACCTCTTTCCATGGTGGAAAGAGGTTTAAATACCCAAGTCCTTAATGGACTTGGGCCTCCGGCCCATGAACATGCTCATGGGTCGGGCTATTCAATAAATGAAACTAAACACTACTACGAGCCTATAACTACATTGTTGGAGTCACCGAGACTTTCTATATACGTAAAACGTATTTCCAACAGATTCTCTTGCTATTGATGAGCATACCTTGTTAGCCATGCTCCCTTCTATCGTAGAGGTGGAGAGATTTGACTCTACTGGAAAGGTGACGCGGATGGAAGGTAATTCTTCTCTTACTTCTCATACTATATTGCCACCTCATCCTACTGCGTGCACGCCCAAGCGGGTGATGTATCAATTTCACTCTCCGGGAAATGAGGATGAGTGCTTTGACCCGGGAGGTGACAATGACCATTCTATGATTGATAACCTTACGGCTTTGCCAATTGGTCAGCATCCATTGTCTTTGGAGGATGACAATGTGATTCCTTTACCCACCCCACCTCCCGTGGATCAAGATTTCACATACTTCTCGTATGTTGAAAGGAACTTCCTACCATTCAAGACTTATCCTCCTGCCTCTCCTTTATTATATTCCTCCGGGAACGAGGACAATGTCTTTGATCCCGGTATTACATTCGAGGCTTCCCCATGGACCATTTAATTCGGGGACGAGTCAGGCTCGTTACTCGGTTAATATAAACAAGCGCTTTTTGGGAGGCAATCCAATTATCTATCTATCTTTACCTGTTTTCACCATAAGTGTAGGGGGAGCCCCGTGGTGTTTCTAGTTCTCTTTCTTATCATGTGTAGGGATTAGAGCTTCAAAGACACACTCTTTATGACTTTTGACGACCCGTGATTCCGTGCTCCCTTCTTCCCGGTTCTATCCTAAACTCTTTTCGATTCACTATTTTATATTTTCTCAATATTAAAATAGGAATCTCGTTAGTTGTCTTTTCCTTAGCGAGATTTAAACAACGTGCACAATGTCCTAAGTGTAGGGGAGTTCACTCCCACATGCTTAAACATTGAGGACAATGTTTATATTAAGTGTAGGGGGACTTCTATCGAAGTTAAGTGGTCTTTTCCTTGTATTTGTCCTCATTTTAACCGGAAAATCAATTTTTCGACATTTTTCAAAAATTTTGATCTATTTTGGCCGATTAGTTTTTCCCTTTGTATAGTTACTTTCTTTCTTTGCTAGAAGAAATTTTAATAAAGTGGTTTTAATTTTTAAACGTTGTGAATCTTTTGACTCAACCCGAGTTTACTTATCTAAGTTTACTCTAGCTAGTATCCTTAACGTGTTTAAGTCAAGTTTTGCTAGGCTTTTATATAGGGAGCTTTAAAACGCGAAAGTCTTAACTCTCACGGGTTAAGAACAAGAACTTTTCGCAAGTTCCTATAATTGATCCTAGAGAGTCGTTTATCAAGGGAACTTTAAAATGCGATTTCTAAACTTGAAAAAGTCTAAGAGTTTACAAGATCCTATAGACGACTCGAAAACCCAAAACTTTGATTTAATAGGCTAAGCATCCACGAGTCTCATTCCTTGAGATTTTAAATTGTGGAGAACGAGAGATGATAGATTCAATTATAAGTTTGGTATTCTTTCGTGAATTTATGTGAGTTGATTATGAGCCTATTCTCCCATCGCTTGCTAATAAATTTATCTACAATAAATAAGGTTGTACAATTTGAAAAGTTACTTAGCTTCTAGCCCAAGATCGTTTAAAAGTTGCTCGGTATGGATTAGAGTTCATAGCCAAGGCATAACTTATTGAAGCAGGATGCGAAGATTGGCGAGTCTGAAAAGGCCCTAACAAGGCATGAGGGCTACATTTTGTTGCTAAAGATCCAAAAGTGATGTGAAGAATCATTTATCGAAAGTCAATATGAAGGATCGAGACACACGACGAAAAGCAAATACTCCCCAAAAGATCATGGAGAAGTCTATCCAAAAAGGCCCTAGCAAGGTATGAGGATAAATAGATCCAAGTCCAAAAAGGAGGCGGATCGTTGTATATCAAAGTCCAAAATAAAGATTGGAGAAAAATGAAGAAGTCGTGGTCCAAATATGAAGAATCTCTCAAAACTTCAAGTGAAGAAATTCCTATTATGAAGAGAAGACCATTATTTCATGAACGTCTCTCAAGGTTTGAAGTATGAAGTCGCTGCCAAATATCGGTCCGAGAAAGGTCTCAAATAGCGAAGCGATTTATGCCAAGATATGAACTTTTTGAGGTCCCGAGAAGCAGTTTTAAAAGATTTTGTCCTTTAGCTAACTATTGATTAAATCGTCCCACTTTATTTTCAGCCTTAATAACTATCGAAATAAGTTAAAAATGCATCGTCGTGATCATTCAAGACAATAATAAAATATAAGAGATACACCTAGGAATAAGGGAGTCTAAGTAAATAATTGGCCCACATGAGTTCGTGTTAGTTTGCTAACTTATAATAACAATGATATCGTTTTTAAGCTTGGTTTGGAGAAAGTGAAAACTTGAGGATGATGATCATTCATGACATTTTCAAAACCCGAAGGTATGTTTTTGATTTCTTTACTTTCTTACTTTGAATGTTTATAATTTTCTATCTCTTTAATAAAGGCCAACATAGATTGATTATGATGGAAAATGTAACCGTGCTTTGTAACTAATGCATTGCATGAGGACATTGCAATGGTCAAGTGTAGGGGATTTGATAGGTGTGTAAACACCCATCCTCTTTACCACTTAATTACAATAATAACCGGACCAAAACGTGTATTTTATGTCGTAAATATCGGAATTATGTGTGGTTTGTGTTTTTGTTGTGATTTAGGACGAAAATGTGGAAAAGGGAGAAAACACGGGCATTCACGGGCTTTTATCGAAGAAAAAGACAAAAGACGAAGTCAAGAAATCAAGAGTGCAAAAGGAACGGAAGTCCAAGACCAATTTTGAAGATTTATCGAAGAAAAAGTCAAAAGACGGAAGTTTACTAAAAGCCGAAGAACTCAAGTCTAATTTATTGAAGAATTACAAGACGAGTTTAAAGAAATCCCGAGACAAAGTCATTAAAGTCGAAGAACTAAGAAGATTAAGGACTTAATGATGCAATTAAAGAAAGAAGAAAGAGGGGAGGAAGCTTCCTAAGCACCTCCCTAATCCTCCTATAAATAGATTAGGATTTCATTTCATTTCTCTTGTTGGCTAGAGTGACACTAGTTCTTCCATCTTTAATTTTTGCACATTTACTTTTCATGTCATTTTAAATACTTGTCTTGCACTTTAATTCCTTTTAATTCCAAGTAAGTGTTCTTAATTTTGTTGCTTTAATCTTTATTTACCTTTGATCAAGTTCCTTTTATCATTCTCTTTCTACCTTTCTCTTGTTGTGGTTTGTTTTAAAATTCGGATTAAGCAAGTTCTTGCTTAATCTTTTTGCTTATTTTACTAAAAGGTTCACCTTTTTACTTTCATCTAAGTTTTTGTATGAGATAAGCTATAAGTTTGACAATCTTATTGGCTTGTTTCATACTTAGCTTATTTGTTTTTCTTAGTTTTCTAAAAAGTTTCATTTTTCTAAAAAGTTTGCTCATTTCGTTTTCTTATTTCGTGTTTGAAAAGGTTTTAAATTTGTTGCTTATTATCTCGTCCTATTTCCTTTTCATTTAAGTTTTAGAATTCAGCTTATTAGTTATAGCTTATTTGGCTCTTGTGCTTATTGCGAATTTATAACTCCATCGGAAAGAAAGGATTCTCCACATTGCGACGGCTCCATTTAGCCACATTCCGATGGTGACAGTTTTGGAATAGGGTTTTGGATTTCGACAGCTTATTGCGACGGTGCTTTCCGATCTGAAACTTCCCCTTATTCCGATCAAGATTCCGATCGCACATTACGATCGGGATTGCGACGGCTCTTAAGGTTTCATTGAAACGAAGTGCTGCCCAATTTTCCTTAGCAACTTTCCGATCTGAGCCTCATTCCGATGAGTGTATTCCGATGGTAGTGACATTCCTATAGATTCTCTTTTCATGATTCCGATAGCCATATTCCGATAGAAACATTGCGATCTGATTTCGATAGCACATTCCGATCTGGATTCCGATGGACTTGGTGACAGCATTCCGATAGTGGATTTTGATGGTTGTGGGTTTGGAATTATAATTTGCTTTGTTTGAATCTTATTTTTAAGTTTACATCTTTAATACTTTGTCAAAATTTAATTTTCGTAACGCTTTAGTTTTAAGTCATTTAATTAACTTTACTTTTAAAAGTTTTAACATTGCACATTTAAGTTTTAATTAGTTTAGTTTTAAATTACCGTTATTTATTTTAAAGTCTTTGCATTTTAATTATACTACAACGACACATCTATTTGTTTCCTACCAAAAGACGACTGAGTCGCACTTAAACCGGAAATCAATTCGATTAGACCAATATAACAAACTTAATTTTTATACGGGCAATACCCAGTTATCAAGCCTCATGAATGGTTGCATTTATAGAGCTCATATAGGGTTTTATAAATGGGGAAATCATCCAAACTGTTGAATAAATGTTTAAGACAATTTTTATAACATTTGCACTTTAATGATAATCTTTTATCTGTTGCTCTACATACTATCTGCTGTTGATCTACCTACGTGACACCCAAATATTATTTCCGTTGCATTTGACCAATTTGTGGGTGTCACAAAATATATATATATTGTATATAAAATTATCAAATAGAAATAATAAAATTAAAGTAAATCAAATTGTCAACTTCATCACGCAGATTAGTTTTTCTTGCAAATAAAAAATGACCTGTATTTTGTTTGGATTTTGAAATCATGAGTAAAGAGCCACGCTTTGAATATTGGAAACAAATCAGCGCGTCAATCTAAACCAGTTTTATCAAGCATTTTATTTTGGCAACCTATAAGCCTAAACCCTATTAAACTTGGCAACCAAACACGCCCTTAATTATTTTTCTTTGAAGCAACTGATTTATAGGTATATGCTTTTCAATTATGTCTGTTAATCTCTATTTATATATGAAAGGGTGAACATTTTGGACCGTCGACGGGGTCGGACCAAAAAACCAAACGGAATCATATCGGACCGAAAACCGAACGAAATCATATCGGACCGTTCGGTCTGGTCCTCGTTCCATGGTTTTCGTCACATTTAGTCTTTGATTCGGTCGGTCTGGTCCGGTCTGGTTCGATTTTACACAAACCCATCGATTATGTCTAATAGGAGTAGACTGGACCGAAGACCACCTGGACCGGACCATTTTGGTCCGTTCGTTGGTCCGCCATTTTGGACCATTTCGCTCTCTGTCAAGCCCAGTCCAGTTTTAGTGGTATTTACAACGATACTTGATCAACCTCATGATTATTTCTAATTAGTGTCAATGAGATGAGATTTTTATAAAACATGAATAACTAAAAAAATAAATAGTTAAATCTCAACCATCTATTTTTTCATCAAAAAATAAAAAACTCATTCTCCGCCTTGGTCTATAATAGAACATATATTTCAAAATGCTAAATCGTCATACTACAAAAATAAACCATCGCGACGAGAAAATCTTTAGCAGACAGACATTTTGATATATTTTCGACCATTTTTAGTGTTGAAATTTTTGCCCAAAAAACGTGATTCGTAAAATCACATGTGATTTTTTTTTTAGTTTCTTTTAAATAACTAATAAATAATTTTTATTATTATGTACATAATAGTGGAAGGGAAACGAGTAACAAGGTGCGCCATTAACATTATCTAATCAAAAATTTAATTCATTAAAAAAATCACATTTGTGGATCTAGGTATCATATCACTATTCACTAGTGTCATAACCCGTTGAACTCTATTCAGTTGCTCTAACACTTCCAATTTGAGGAATATAAAGTTGTCAAACGCAAATTTAAAAAAAAATCATGATGTAGTTTCACAAAACCACATGTGATTCTAAAGTAATGACGAGAATATGTTTGTCATTTAGTAGAAGGCCATTTTCTTTCGAGGATTTTCTAATGTTGAAGTTTCCACCAAAAAAGTTACACGTGATTTGTACCTTTTGATTTGTTGATTTAAAATCCATGCATGATTTCATAAATTGCATGTGATTTCACTAATTCACATGCGACATTGAAAGTAACAAATCACGCGTGATTTCATAAATCTCATTAATCGCATGTGAATTTATAAATTCACGTGTGATTTTTAAAGTAAGAAGTCACATGTGATTTTCCGAGAATAAAATGATTTTTCTGTGCGAAAATCTTAACAAACAATTCGCCAAAATATAAAAAATTGCCTATTTATAGAAAGATAGTATAATTCTCGTGCGACCGTGTAATTACTTTTGTGTAACGATTAACGATTTGAGAGATATGCTTTTTTAAAGTATATGATGAAAGTATGAATTTTAATCACTTGGGAACATAATTTACAGCTGCAAGTATATTCTTATTCCCTCGTGAAGACGGGAATGGGACCACAAGTCGATGCCACAAATTTCAAAATTAGACGGTGTTGGAAATACGTTTTACGTATTAAGAAGGATCGGTCACTCCATTAATAGTCCATGTAATAGCTCGTAGTTTAGTTAACTTTCTTTATTTATCAAACAACATCAAGCCTAGCCTACAACATGTGTAGGCCGGCCCAAATGTAAGCCCAAGCCCATGACAAGGGCTTGGGTATATAAACCCTTTCCTTTGATGGAGAGGGTGTGTGTTCTTCATTTTTACACATAGTAGAAAAGTGTTTTCCTTTCACTTTCTCTCTCTAAGTGTGTGTGTTCTCACCATCTCTCTATCTCTTTCTCTCTCTAAAAATATAAGCATAGATTTACAATCCAACAAATGGTATCAAGAGCCATGGGATGATTGTATTGTTCATGTGTTTGTGTTCTTGATTCATACGCCATTTTTGATCCATTTTCACACGTCCAAAATTTTTTTGTGTGTTTTTGATGGTTTTTTCTTGATACAAATCTTCTACATAGTTGGGGTAGGGATTTGGTATAGTTACTTTGGCTAAAAACACAAAATTTTTGGGTGTTTTGATCATTTTTTGGCTTAAAATCACGAATTGGTTGAGTTTTGTCCGAGAAAAGTGGGCATTATTCCGATCTGGTCATCGGAAAAGGGTTTATAGTACATTCCGATCAGTGTAATCGGAATAGGGTTTAGGTATTCCGATTGGTATTCAGATTTGGTATTCCGATCACGGCATTCCGATTGGTATTCAGATTGGTATTCAGATTTGGTATTCCGATCACGGCATTCCGATTGGCATTCAGATTTGGTATTCAGATCAGGTACATTCCGATTAGGGTTTATTCCGATCAAAGTTATTCCGATCACTATTCCGACTAATATTCCGATCACTATTCCGATCAACATTCCGATAACAAAAATTATTCCTTAAAAAATTTCGAACATCGTGTGTAATTTTGACTTGGAATTTTTGGTTTATCGAGGACATATTTTAGGGGATTTTAACATTGTTTCTCGACTTCAACTCACAACAACAAACACATTTACTTTCTTTCATTGATCGAGCAACGTTTGTAAATCTTAACTTATTGAAATGGAGTACACATCTCCTACGGATAAGTCCATTCTCTCGGGTACGGATAATCGTCCACCAATGTTGGTGAAGACTATGTATGAGGAATGGGCTTCCCGAATGGAACTTTATATGTTGAACAAGGAGAATGGACATCTCATTTAGGCATCGGTGCTCAATGGACCATTAGATTATGGTACAGTGACGGAAGGTACGACTACTCGTCCTCGCACAACGGGTGAGTTGACTGGAGATATGAAGATTCAAGATAAATGTGATAAGTATGCTACAAACATCATTCTCCAAGCCCTTCCTCCAGATGTCTACAAACTCGTCAGCAAACATAAAGTTGCCAAAGAGTTATGAGATAGAATTCGTGTTCTCATGCAAGGCACCTCGTTAACTAAACAAGAACGAGAGTGTAAGCTTTATGATACTTTTGATAAGTTTGCCTATGTGCCAGGGGAGACTCTCAATGATTACTATCTGAGATTTACCCTATTGTTGAATGAACTCAATATCTATGGCATGACAATTCCTACCTTTCAATTGAACACCAAGTATTTGAACACTCTTCCTTCAGAATGGAAAAAATACGTGACGGATGTTAAATTGGCTAAGGACTTGCATAACACCAATGTGGATCAACTTCAAGCTTTTCTTCAACAACACGAATGCCATGTGATCGAGGCTCGGTTGTCTACACCTCAAGTTCATGATCCACTTGCAATGTATGCTTCTCAACAAAACATGGCTTATACTTATCAGCAACCATCATACTTGCAGCAGACACCACCACACAACTATCAGCAACCACAGCAACCATCTTATCCACCACTAGTGATGCCACAGCAAGCATTTCAACAAGGTATTCATCAACAATCTTTTCCACAGCAACCACCATATCAGACATCACCATCACAAGCCAACACTTCTCCATTGGACTATACTCCTCAACAAGGATATTTTCCAATTGAAGCACAACCAGCACAAGCTTTCTACTCTAATGAACTTCCACCAATCCAAGCACCGGTCTTTACTCCAAATGATACGCCAGCTGATGTTCTAAACCATCTCACAGCCTACTTGTCAAAACTTGTTGCAACTAGAGGATTTCCACCAACAAACAATCAGCTCCGTACCTCATCAAATCCTCGACAACAAGCCACTGTTCAAGATGGTCAAGTGATGGTGCAACCTATTCAGGGAAGGCAAAATTCATATGGACCTCCTACAAGGACTGGGAACAATCAAGCTGTGAATTCTCAAGCTAATGGAAATGGAAGTCCTAATGGTCCTAAAAAGGTTGTGACTTGCTACAATTACCGAGGACAAGGTCATATGGCTAGGGAATGCACTCAGCCGAAAAGGAGGAGGGATGATGCATGGTTTCGTGAGAAGATGTATTTGGTTGATGCTCAGTCTAAGGGGAAGATCTTGTATTCAGAGGAGTTAGCATTTCTTGCAGACCCAGGGGCAGCAGATACTGAAGGCATTGCAGTCGTTTCCACTTCTAATGCAGCTTATCAAGCGGACGATCTTGATGCATACGATTCGGATTGTGATGACATTCACTCTGCCTAAGCTGCTCTCGTTGCTAATCTCTCTCACTACGGTTCTGATGTCATCAGTGAGGTACCAACCACATCTAATAATATTGATCATAACCAACATCAAGTTGGGCATGAAAATGACAACCTCGAACAGCATTCGGGAACTAGTAATTCAAATGATGTGGTACCCAAACCTACACATTTGAGTGAACCTCAACCAAATGCTACGACGGGTATGGAATCTTATGCTCGACATGATTTGGTCATGGTGCATAAACATATTATTGATCAAATGCATATGGCCCTCAGACAATCCGTAGATACGAATTCCACCATAGCTGCTGAGCTTGCGTTGCATAAAGAAAAGGTCAAAGCTTTTGAAATTTTCCCTCAAGCAGAGAAAATAACATGTTCTGAATTTGACCAATTTCGTTTTGAAAAGATTGAACACTTGAAAGAAATAGAATCATTAAAAGCTAATCTTTCCAATGAATTAAAAGCAAAGAGTCGGTTGTCAATGATTTTCAGAAACTTAAAATGGATTTCGAAACTCTCGAGTCTAAAAAGTTTGAATCGGAAATTAATGCTACCAAACTTCTTCAATTCAAAGAACAACAGCTTTTAAAACAATACGCTTCCACAGAAAAGGTTCATCTTTTAACTAAATCATTTAAAGACTTCGAACTTAAGCGTCTTCAAGATTTACCACCTAATCCCGGTTATGCAAAACAAGCTCAAGAATATATTCCCGGTCTTTATGATATGACCATAATTGGCAAATCGAAATAAGCACCTTTTGTTCGTAGTTCTGACGCGACACAGTCACTTGCGGATGAAACTCATTCTAAAATGCTTTCAAAATTCCATACAATTGATTATGATCAACATAACAAATATCAATTTTCTAAAAAGACCCGCATTCGCTTACAAAAGGAATTAGTTGAATTGACAGTTCTTGTGCCCCAAAGTTTGTCAAATGAAAACCCTCCTAGTACGTCTCCTACACTTGTCAAAAAGGATTTAACGAAGTTAATTCCACCGGTAAGTAAGCCATCCGTTAACTTAAATGCGGTACACCAACACTTAGCCGATTTTGACAAGGTCATTTTGGAACGTACGACGGCTTCGGCCATAACGGAAGGTGAATGGAACTTTGAGCACACTAGAGCTGCGTTCCGAGACGAAATTATTCCGTTTGTAAAGAATGTTAAAGCTTGTCTTAGTAATCTTGATCAAGATTTGTATTTGGAAATAGAAGAAGTTAAACGTGTTTTCAATGAAATGGATGATGCTTATGAAAATAGTTTACTTGAAATAGAACGAGTTTCACGCCAAAATGATCAGCTTCTGAAGCAAGTGATGTCTCATGATATAGTTTCTGTCTGTGTGAATACAAGTGTTGATAATGATTCTATTGTGCATAATGTTGAATCTGTGGATAATGTGGTAGATAGTACTTGTCACGAATCTGACGCTGAATTTTTAAAGCTTCAAGATTCATATTCTTCGCTTTCAAAACGTTTTGATGAGATTCAAACACATTGTATTTCGCTTGAATGCAAGCAACAATTTATTCAAGAAATCTTTGAAACGTCATTCGAAGGTGTTAATATCGATGATGCAAACTTTGAAAAGAATTTTCGATTGAATTTACAATCAAAACAGCGTCAGCCAAGTGACAAAGTTGCTACATCGTTGCCGATAGAAATAGAGAAATCTAAGGAGCTTAACTGTGTGAACGTACTTGAGGCCGCTGAGAATCTTAAACTTGATCTAGATAATCGAGTTTCCAAGATTTTATCCAAAGTTGATAACTTAAAACAGAAAAATACACGATTCTTCGATTCAGTAAAGCCCGCATGTGTTGATACCACTGCACAGAATCAATCATTGATTGAACAATTGAATCGAAAGTCGGTGGAAATATCTGATTTGAGGGAACAAATTTGTGATAAGAATCTGGTCTTGGCTGAGTTAAAGGAAACACTTCGTACTCTAAAAGGTAAGAATGTTGTGGATAACACAGCCACTGTCTCAGCATCGTCCTCTAGTGCAATCAAAAGGAACCTTATAGTCGTCACACCACTTAACAAGGGCCCTAGGACTAAACCATCTCAAACTTTGGTCACTAAAGATAAGGCGGAATCAAAACCAGCTTCTAATATTCCCGTGTTGCCTTCTATAGGAGTAAGCACCACTACTAAGGCTCAAAGATCTAAGCTTAAGAGAAACAAGAAGAATGATAGGATCTTGCCCCCATCTAGTAGTCAAGTGAAGAAGAAAGTAGAAGCCCATCCTAGGAATGTTATTTCTGTTTTGAATAAAAAGAATGATGTAGCTAAACCTAAAGGCTCTGCGGTTGTGCAGCGTTCTAAGCCTAGTGTGAATTCTAATTTGAAATGTTGGAATTGCAATGAATGTATGTTTTCTAGTCGTCATGATTCTTGCCTTATTGACCATGTGAATGAGATGTATGCCCGGAAAAATGGATTAGAATGGAAACCGAATGGGAAAGTG
This sequence comes from Glebionis coronaria, assembly GCA_025667525.1. NCBI lineage: Eukaryota > Viridiplantae > Streptophyta > Magnoliopsida > Asterales > Asteraceae > Glebionis > Glebionis coronaria. The sequence goes on along the minus strand of CM046876.1, from coordinate 168,661,513 downwards.
TTAACCCAAGTTGGTTGGATGTGGCGCCCCACTGGTAGAACTTTCACTATAGTAGGAAATATGTGCCTTTTAACTAGGATCACTCCCACTGAAGTGAAGAAAGTGTGCCCTTTAACTAGGAGTACCAAGGCTACCAAAACACAAGCGTGTCCTTTAACTAGGAACACGGACACTACTATAGGAACCAAGTGCCCTTTAAATAGGTCTACTCCCACTGTAGTGCCCGCGAATAATCCAAAACCTAAGAAAGTTGGAACAGTAAAACTTGTTAGTGCTAAAACACACATTAGAAAACGCAGGAAATCTAAGGGTCTCAAAAATGTTAGCAATTCTGATAATTCTATATCTGTATCTGCTAACACTCCGGAACCAATAGTTTCCAATGCATTGTCTACTGTTGTTATTGAAAACAGGTGGTCCAAATTGTTCTCTGGTATTTGGACTCTGGTTGCTCCAAGCATATGACCGGAGATCGCTCTCAGCTCAGAAATTTCGTCAGCAAGTTTCTTGGTACGGTTCGATTTGGAAATGATCATATTGCAAAGATAATGGGTTATGGTGAATATCATACTGGGAATGTTATAATTTCAAGAGTGTATTATGTGGAAGGTCTCGGTCACAACTTATTTTCTGTGGGACAATTTTGTGATGCAAACCTAGAAGTCGCTTTTCGAGAGCATACCTGCTTCATTCGTAATTTGCAAGGGGTTGATTTATTGAAAGGTACTCGAGGGAATAATTTGTATACTTTGTCTCTAAAAGACATGATGGCCGCTTCTCCCGTATGTCTTCTCTCCAAAGCATCAAAGACTAAGTCATGGTTCTGGCATCGACGGTTATCTCATCTTAACTTTGACGCTATTAATCACTTGGCGAAAAACGAACTTGTTCGTGGTCTTCCTAAACTATCATTTCACAAGGATCATTTATGTTCCGCGTGTAGAATGGGGAAAAGCACAAAGAAGTCATACAAACCCAAGACGGAAGACACCAACCAAGAGAAACTTTATCTTTTGCATATGGATCTTTGTGGGCCAATGCGTGTTGAAAGTCTTAGTGGCAAAAAAGTACATCCTCGTTATTGTGGATGATTACTCTCGGTTTACATGGGTGAAATTTCTTAAAGCCAAAAATGAGGCACCTAAATTCATCATCGGATTTCTCAAGATGATTCAAGTGCGTCTCAACACTACTGTCCGACGCATTCGTACAGATAATGGAACCGAATTTGTGAATCAAATCTTGCGTGATTATTATGAAGAATTTGGCATCTCTCATGAAACATCCGTTGCACGCACTCCACAACAAAACGGTGTCGTTGAAAGGCTGATATTGGTATTTTCATTGGTTACGCACCCGCAAAGAAGGCATACCGAATCTACAACCGTAACTCTCGCAAGATCCTCGAAACTATGAATGTTGATTTTGATGAGCTGACAGCAATGGCTTCTGAGCAAAGCAGCTCTGAACCCGCACTTCATGAAATGGGACCCAGTAATATTAGTTCTGGTCTTGTCCCAAACAACCCTACTTCATCATCATTTACACCACCTACTAGGAAGGAATGGGATACGTTGTTTCAACCGTTCTTTGATGAATTCTTCACTCCTCCAAGTATTGTTGCTCCAGAACCTGAGGTAATAGCTCCGGTAACCGAAGTTGTCGCTCCAGCAACCGAACCACAATCAGATACGTCTGCACCTACAATTGGTCAAGATATCCCATCAACGAGTAATTCTCAACCAACACCTGTTTCAACTACCTATGTCATGCCTATTGATGATGAAGAGGATGATGATGATCACGATTTGGAATTCGCTCAAATGCATGAACTTCCATTCTTTGGTGTACCAATTCCCGACCCTAATCAAGTCGGGTCGTCCACCTCAAAGGAAGCTCCTACTACAGTTTACTCCAATCCACGGATTCGTGAACATGACAGCAAGTGGACAAAGGATCATCCTATAGATTCTATTATTGGTGACCCTAATCGTCCAGTATCCACACGAAGTCAGCTACAAGAAAATGCAATGTTTTGTCATTTTGATGCCTTTCTTACTGAAGTTGAACCTAAGACATGGCAACAAGCTTTTACTCAATCCTGTTGGATAGAAGCTATGCAAGAAGAACTTAACGAATTCATACGTCTTGAAGTATGGGAACTTGTCCCATGCCCGGATCAAGTGCAGTTACTCACTTTGAAATGGGTTTACAAGGTGAAACTCGATGAGTTAGGCGGAATATTGAAGAACAAAGCTCGACTAGTAGCTCGTGGATACAAGCAATTATTGGGCATCGACTTTATGGAATCCTTTGCACCTGTTGCCCGTTTAGAAGCTATTCGACTATTCCTTGCTTATGCAGCCCATATGAATATGATCGTCTATCAGATGGATGTGAAGACGGCATTTCTTAATGGTGAACTCAAGGAAGAGGTCTATGTTCAACAGCCAGATGGTTTTGTGAATCCTAATTATCCTAATCATGTGTATAAGCTTAAGAAGGCTCTCTATGGGTTGAAGCAAGCTCCTCGCGCATGGTACGATCTATTGTCACAATTCCTTATTACGCAAGGCTTCGCTAAAGGCAAGGTGGATCCCACGCTGTTCATTCAGAAACGAGGTAAAGATATGATTATGGTACAAATATATGTTGATGATATTATATTTGCAGCCCCGACCCAAACCTTATCGGATGAGTTTGGGACACTCATGTCTTCCAAGTTTAAGATGTCAATGATGGGCACGGTATCATTCTTCTTAGGTCTTCAGATATCTCAAAGTCCCAGAGGCATCTTTATCAATCAATCCAAGTATGCCCTTGAATCGCTTAAGAAGTATAAGATGGAATCTTGCGACCCCGTGGATACTCCAATGGTGGAACGAACTAAGCTTGATGCAGATCCACATGGAATTGCCGTTGATCCGACACTTTATCGTGGAATGATCGGTACTCTTCTGTATATCACAGCTAGTTGACATGATCTTCAGTTTGCTATATGTATGTGTGCTAGGTATCAAACTAGGCCTACTGAATTACACTTAGCTACTGTCAAAAGGATCTTTCGATATCTTAAAGGAACCATTAATCGGGGACTTTGGTATTCGAAGGACTCTTCTATTGCACTAATGGCATATGCAGATGCGGATCACGCGGGTTGTCAAGATACAAGGCGTAGCACGAGTGGAACTTTGCAACTACTAGGAGATCGACTAATCAGTTGGGCATCGAAAACGCAGAAAAGCGCTGCAATTTCGAGTACGGAAGCAGAATACATAGCTATGTCCGGTTGTTGTGCTCAAATTCTCTGGATGCGATCGCAATTAACCGACTATGGTCTAGGTTTCAACAAAATTCCGATGTATTGTGACAACAAGAGTGCAATTGCCTTATGCTGCAACAACGTTCAATTCTCCCGGTCGAAGCACATTGACATTCGCTACCACTTCATCAAGGAGCAGGTGGAAAATGGAGTAATCGAGCTTTACTTTGTCCGATCTGAGTATCAATTGGCGGATATTTTCACGAAGGCTTTAGATCGCGCTCGAATTGAATTTTTGGCCGACAAGCTAGGAATGAGAACCTTCTCGCCTGAGACTCTAAAGGAATTGGCAGATGAAGCGAAATAATAGTGATGGTAAACTATTCTCCGTATCCTTGGTGATCATCTGTATATATTGTTTATATTTTTATCCACAAAAGCAAAATACAAAAATATAAAACCATATAAAACCATAAAAATTGAAAAATTAAGAAAAATCCAAAAATATTTTTACTTTATTTTTTAAAGGCATGTCTTTTGGTACGATAATATTTACGGCCTTAGAAATGTTGATTAATATCGACACGGCGCCATAAATAGAGTTCGTACAAAAGTTGTAAATACTTCATAAAACATGCCTAAATGGCTTGTAGTTATTTTAGACTGCAACCCGGTTTTCACATTAAAGTCAGGTATTTCTTATGAAAGCTTTGGCTAACAACGGGAATTAATTTTCTCAGGCAAGGTTTACTTTAAAACCTTGTAAGGGATCAAGTTTATTTTATAACTTGGTCTAACACAAATCTATGTACGTTTCAGTGCATTTATTTGTTAAAACAAGAGAAGTCTTGTTTTTATGAAGCTATCATCTCTACAACCATAGCAATCTACAATTGGTATCTACATCCTCGACGATGCGACTACTCAACCGACGACTACAGCTCTCTCAGTAGAACAAGGGTCAACAATTGAGGGGGAGCAATTGTCAAGCATTCAGAATCTTCGATGCCGAACGTGCCTAGTTCACAAGTTGGTGTCAAGACAACAATACCAATCGTACATGTGGTGTCAAGAGATGACTTCAGACGTGATGAGGCGACCAACATATGCTGACAAGAACCATTTGATCTTATCATATGATGTTCTCATCTATCAGGTCCAACCTTGTCAATTATTTTCTAATATGGTGAATATGTGATCATGTTACAAATCGGTATCATATCTCGTACGTTTGATATCATGAAGATAAAATGGATTTGCATTTTTCTTCCCAAAACCTTTGTTAAAACTTCATTAAATCAATTGATATTAAAAACATCGATTGGGTTAATATTTTTAATATGAGGGAGAAAATATGATTTAATATGGGATATTATCACAAATGGTTTGACTTAATGTGCTGGCTCATCCCGACATATGCGAAATGTTTTCGAATATCGTGGCATATGTTAAGGGGGAGCAAAACGGATTTGCATATCAAAATGGATTTTCATGGTGACATATACTTACCCAAAACCCATTTATTTCACGACGATGAAGATTGTGGTGACATAAGGATGGTAGGATAGGTTAAGTCCTATGATTCTTCCAGAACCGGAGGAATCTTCCCAAGGACATTCCATAGCTAGAAATAGTAGTCCTTAGGAAATTTGGAGAAAGATTGTGAATGCAGCTGAATGCCGACCAAGTACTTAAGTTAGCACTGGAACAATCACAACAAGGTGCTAGTTATGACGTATTGGTAAGCATTGAAGGGGGTTGAAGAATGAAAAAGAATTGTAAAGATAAAGGGTGTAAAGAAAGAAACCCTCCTTACAACTTAGGCAGAAATCGGGTCAATACATATGCTATTGAGATCATTTTAATGATTCTTGATATTGAAGACAGACATCATGGACCCAGTGATGCAATGCACAACCCATCCCAACTAACTCAGATATCTCTCAAAAGGTATTTGTTTTAATCACACGGAGACAACACGTTATCTATCGATTTATTCACTCCGAATAAATTGGTATTGAAATGGTGGCACTCCTCTCCAGCCTCCGATCACTAAAATCCAAAATGCATGATCGAGTCTAGAGCCATTTGAGATCATCAATTATCTCATTAGGACACACTTCCATATTTCTTTGCTTCTTCACACACTGTGAAAAGTAAGAAAGATTTTAAGAGTCCTACGCAAAATCTTCATGATCTTGCCTGAACATCCGAGTAATACGAAAGTATTTACAATGAAGATGGAAATCCTTCTTGAGCGAACATCAAAAAGCTCATGGTAGGTGACTTGTGCGATTCTTTATGAATCAAACTTGTGATAACTGGAAAGCAACAGTTGTTTAATTCTTAACTGAACTTAAACACGTTTCAGGCCTCTACGCAATATCTTAGTGATCTTGCCAGAACACTCAGAGTGATACCTTAGTGTTCACAGTGATGAGTGGAAATCCTTCTAGTGTTAACCTCAAACAGCACTTGGTAGGTAACTTGCAAGATTGTATACGAATCAAGCTCGTGACAACTGGAAAGCAACGATGGTGCGGTTCTTAATTGAATTTCACTTGTTCCAGGAACATGAATTGACGGCTTCAAATCATGCGGATATTATTATCCAAATGATTCACTCTTTATGTTCGCAGTCAGCTTTGGACGGTCGAATAAAGAGAACGGGTTTACCCGCGAAATCCTGTCAGGAAGTTACTTAATTGAAACTATCCGTCACGGGTACGATATCTAATATCGTCCAACGGTCTTCACCGACCGGAGGTAAAATGCTACCGAATTAGAATGAAATGTTCAAAGCCATTTCGTTCGTGTCTACTTATGTTGCGGCATTTGAAGACGGTGGCGTTACGGAATCCGAGAAGAAGTCGTCCCCGCATGCTTATACTTTATGCACTTAATACTTCATCTAATTCAAGAAAGCCTAAAAGTTAAGTCTTCCGCTGTATCGAACTCTGAAGCTTTCAAGAATTACTAAGGTATAAGTATGTGGGACATGGCGTCACGAGGAGGCGAAGATCACAAGTGATGGATGCACAAGATCAAGGCAAGATATTAATGCTAAAGATTGATATCAAAGATCACATCAGCATGTTCACCAGAAAAGAAAAAGAAAAAGAAAGACGAAGACTACGAGCTCAAGACAAGCATAGTATGCTAGGTTTATTTAATTATTGTAACTTGGGTAATGCCCTTGTTTGGAGTGACCTCCCTTAGGGGGAGATTGTTGGAAATACATTTTACGTATTAAGAAGGATCGGTCTCTCCATTAATAGTCAATGTAATAGCTCGTAGTTTAGTTAACTTTCTTTATTTATCAAACAACATCAAGCCTAGCCTACAACATGTGTAGGCCGGCCTAAATGTAAGCCCAAGCCCATGACAAGGGCTTGGGTATATAAACCCTCTCCTTTGATGGAGAGGGTGTGTGTTCTTCATTTTTACACATAGTAGAAAAGTGTTTTCCTTTCACTTTCTCTCTCTAAGTGTGTGTGTTCTCACCATCTCTCTATCTCTTTCTCTCTTTAAAAACATAAGCATAGATTTACAATCCAACAGACGGGATTTTGAGGCATCTCGTCCTTTTGGGTGAAGTTTCCTTGACGTTGGCATGAATCCCATCATGAATCTAGAGCCAGACGTATATTCTTATTCCCTCGTGAAGACGGGAATGGGACCATAAGTCGATGCCACAAATTTTAAAATTAGACGGGATTTTGAGGCATCTCGTCCTTTTGTGTGAACTTTTCTTGATTTGGCATGAATCCCACCAGGTGACCATGACATGGCCATCTCGATAAATAGTTGGCAAAAAAAACCATAGTTGAATACTTTATTCGTTGTGTAGTTAGGACCATGATGTCCACCGGTTGGACCATGGTGGCAAGCTTCTAGAATATCTTGAGATTCTTTCTCATCTACACACCGTCGAATAATCTAATTGGCACACACTCTAAACAAAAATAGATCATCCCAGAAAGAGTATTTCACATATTTCCAATACATTTTCTTTTGTTGGGATATCATTCCTTTCCTAAGCACATTACCCACTAAGTAGTTTGTAATATCGGCAAACCACGTGGTTGTCAAATCATCATTCAAAGCAACCACATTAGGGCACGTTTGGTAGTGATAATTTCATATATTAGGAATGCAGTAGAGAATATGAATTCAGAAAAATAAAATTGAGTGAGAAATTTATTAAATTTTGTTATTTGGTAGCGCCCGAGAATAAAAATAAAAATATCTACAAAGTCTTTTTTTTCTTTGTGAAATATCTAAATGAAACGATATTATATATACTACGGCAATGTCACAAAATTTGTTTTTTCGAAACTTTTCAAGCACGAACGTAATTTGGTATTTTTTTCAATAAAATTATTACTGAAACAACTACATGGAAACGAATAAAATTAAAATATTTTTTTCAAAAAAAAGATCAATTTTCTCATTTCTCTATCAAAACAATGGAAATGGACCTAGCCAAATTACACTACACACTTCTCTCAAACTCTCTACTCATTTCTTTTGAATGTTCCACTTTATTTATTTCTCTCTACCAAACATAAAAATTGAGTCCATTTCCATTTCTCTACCATCAACTCCCCCTACCAAACACCCCCTTAGGGTCTCGAGAGGGAAATTATCATTCATCCTCATTCCCTCGAGATCAACTTGATAAGGTCTCTAATCAGCTCAAATGATCGGCTTCTAGATTTTTGCTTGCTTTTTATAAAAAAATTTGATACAAACTCTTGGAGCAAAATAATTCATTGGAAAAACAGCGGTTTTGCATCTTGTTTGGTAAACAAGTACTTAAGATTCGAATGGTCGGTATACATAATAGTCTTAGGTAGCATAAAAAAGGGTCTAAATTTCTCAAACGCATAAACCCCAACTAAAAGCTATTTTTCGGTGGTAGTATATTGTGGTTGAGCATCCGAAAGGGTCTTGCTAGCATAGTGAGTAGGTCTAAAATATTTTTCCTTTCTTTGACCTAAAACGTAACCCACAACAAAATCACTAGCGTCACATATAATCTCAGATGAGTAATCCTAATCTGGAATATTAGAACCGGTGCCTCGGTTATATTCTTTTTAAGTATTTGAAAAGATATCATACATTCATTATAAAACACAAATGGTTTATCTTTTTCAAGAAAATGAGTCAAAACAAGACTTGGTCAACTTATTAGAACTAACGAACGGAAGCCTCACGTGTTTGCCAAAATGACAAGTGTGGAAAATAACATGAGATTTTTCAGTAGTGTACGAAACTAAATTACTAGAAAGAACACGGCATAACACCCCGCTCCCTGGATGACCAAGGTGTTGTGGAAAGCTTTGTGACCGGGTAAATATCTCCAGTGTTGTTTCACCGGAGAAGAACCCTATGTGTCATTAAATCTTTAGTAGAAAAACAAAAGGCATCAAACTCAACACTACAATTATTATCATGAAAAAATGACTAATAGAGGTAATAATTTTGACAATGTTTGGGAGATAAGAAACATTATTAAGGCGAAAAGGTTTACGAGGCGTTGGCAAAACATTATGTCCATTATCGGTGACGGGTGTAGTATATAGGTGCCTATTTATAAAATTATTAAGAGTTGTAACTGAATCATTAAGGTGATAACTCACACCGTTGTCCATGCTCCAATTACCCAAAAAAACAATCCTAAAGAGACATGGCACGAAAAGCATTGGCTAAAAGCGTCTCTTGTCTCGAAAATGCACTTGAGGAACCCAAATAAGCCTGTTGACACCACGAATGACCCATGTCACCCGGTGTGTTAGACTTACCCGATTGAACGGGTTGACCTGATTGACCGAGCGAACCCGGTTGATCGAGTTGGGAGTAGTATTGGGTTGGAATAAAAGGTGGCTAGACTGGGTGAATATCTGTTGGGGTTGAGGGTAAGGGACTTGGTGGCCTAGTGTAGAATATACTTGTTGGGCCCGTGATTGAATAAAAAAACCCTAGTGACAGTTTACACTTGTATAAAGAGCAATCGGTGAGGTAAACTATTTCCATCAATACCAAGTTTAGCTAGCAAGTTTTGTAAGGTGAGAATATCACCACTAGATAAATTTGGGGATGAATTAACAAGAAGCCGAGTATCACTATTAATGTTGAATGTATTTATGGTTAATTGTTGGTAGTTATGGTGTTTTGTATGTGTGTATAGGGTTTTAAGGTGAATACGTGAACATTGAAGTATTTAGGGTAAGGATGTAAAGTGAAAACGTGAACAGTGGGCAAGTAATCTTAAAACACCAAGTATGACCAATAAATCAAAAAAGCACCAACAATACCTTCAGCTGGTTACTATAATCTCGAACCAACGATCATATGTAAAACACAAAAGTCGACTAGCTATCACGGAGCTAACAATCAGCTGAAAAATGATATGTCGACTAGTAACCACATGTATCAACGATCGACACAACTTAAAGGGAAAGAGAGAATTGGTCACTTTTTGTTGGATAAAAGTATTGGTGAGTTTTGTTAGGGTTTCGTAGGTTTTTTGATCATTCAATAATGCTCGAAGGATGTAAGCTATGCTTTCATAGGTTTTCTGACCAAAAGGCCTGATACCATGTAGGATGTAAGTTTTTCGTTGGTTTTCTGGTCAATAATGCTCGAAGCTCTATATAGTCCTATCACAACTACGAGCTTAAGCCCAACACAAAACATAACCCAATATAAATAACACCTTATAATATAACATTTGACAAAAATGATATCTTTAAACTAGAATATACTTATCAGTTTTCGTTTATTTTAGTGAATTTACAAATTTAATAATACTCGTAAACCTTACTCCTCTTTATATTATATTTTATAAAAGAAATACAATAATACTTAAATATTATTTGTAAATTTTATTATGAGTATATATTAGGATAATGTATATGTATAGATTTATAAACTTAAAAAAAGCACGATTTACCTATATGTAAATGAATTCTCAAAATTATACATATACAAACGACTTATATTATTCCTTCTTATAAGGATTAACTAAGGATATCCAAATAAATACTCATTTGTAATTATATACAATCAATAACTATTCACCTTTTTAAGTTTAACTCGCATACAAGTTTAAAAATTAGCTTAAATTACTATTAACAAAAATATTAATATAAAATATTAATAAAGCCACATCCTCACACATTACTTTGAGATGATATCCAGTAGATCTATAACAAGGAAACATAGTTTTTCAATTTTATTATGTGCTAAAAAAACAAAAACAACATGTCAGTTAAACAAGGTCAAACCATCCGTGCAACAAAAATTCATACAAAATATTATTATATATTAACGTAATGAAAAAAATATGTAAAATATTGTGCATTCATAGGTGTTATAACTATCACTACCAGAAAAAAGAGCAACACATTTTCTTCATTTGTCCCATGTGTGGTGTGGCGGCTAAATCTTCTCGACACATTTTCTTCCTTTGTCGAATTACTAGTGAGGTCTTACGAAAGATATGTCGATGGTGGGATGTTAGTTATTCAGACTTGTCCTCTTACGAAAATTGGTTGGATTGAATTTTGAGCTTGCGGATTTCGGCTAAGCATAAACAGTTTCTTGAAGGAGTTTGTTATGCTATGTGGTGGTATATTTGGATCTTCTACCATAAATGTGTTTTCGACAACGATTTTTCTTCTAAGGCGATGATATTTGAAGATGTGGTGTCTCGGTCGTTTTATTGGTGTCGTTACAGATGTAAAAGCTTGTTTAGTTGGATAGAGTAACTTAAAAATCCTCATTTAATAACATCATAATTTCTTAGCGTCTTGCTAGTTGTTTTTAATAAAATTTTGTTAAAAAAAAGCAACGCACGCGAAATTTTTCTAGGGAAACCTTTCGTTGGAAATTACCTACGAAACTCCTACGAATTATATGCACAACCATTAGTGATGGTTTTTTTTAATTATTTCCTAACAATTTATGGTGGGAAATTCTTTTTAGCTAATCTGTCGAAATTTCTTTGTAAATTTCTAAGAAATCTCTAGGTGAATTATAACTGTGAAGTCTCTTAAAAAGTATTCCCTCTGTCCCATATTAAATATCCACTTTGATTTTTATGAGTTTTGCTTTTCCAATTTTGCCTTTAAATAATTTCATTTATGTTATATAATACTTGATGTAAGCTATATGAACGGATTGTGTTTTAAATGTATTTTTTATTGTTATAATTTTCATCAAATATTACATAACATAAAAAATGTTATTACGGTCAAAGTTAAAAAAAGGAGACTCGAAAAATTAAATGTGGATATTTAATATGAGACGAGTTAATAGTAGTTAAGAATAATAAAAGTTAACACAATGTATATTACACATGTGCTTTTATTTTGGGGTAAATATTTCGTTTAAAAAGATAGTAAAGAATTAAAAAATAAAACAAGTCACACTACAAGAAAAAGATGAATGGGTGTTGTGAGGTCTTCAACAGGTGTCGCTTGGAGGTTGCAACTTGTGCTCGATAATCCCGCGATTTAGAGGTTTCGTGATTGAGTTTCGGTTTGTTGGCGTTATCGTCCAGCAATAGAATATTCTTAATCTACATGACATATTTATGAACGTATAAATATTCACAATTTTACAGACTTATAATTCCTCGGTAGTAAGAACGTATCTTCCTAAGCATGTATGTGGATACTCTATATGTAATAGTGTATACATAGCTAGAGAGAGAATGAGATGGAGGAAAGTGTCAAAGTGTTCTACAGAAACTTTAAAGGGGAAGGTGACGCACTCAAGATTGTTTCTGTTGTTAGTGATTTACACATTTGTAGAAATAAAACATGTCTCAAACATGTTCTGGATTTTGGGACTTGGCCACAATCATAGGAAGCCTTTACATGACTAATAGACGAAAGTTGCATCAAGATGTTGAATAAAAGGGTAACAACTCGTGGACCCTCCATCCAATTAGAAATACTACTGAAATTCACCCACACCAAAAGTGTTACTGTATATCGTTAAAGTCGTAGACAAATAGACAATGTGATGACGCCTACATAGCAATACGATTTTGCACCAACTACACACGAGTCTTTCGGCAAAGTTTGAGATTGATAAAGACATGCATGTTGGATGTTCCGAAGAAAAAAAAAACTAATTATCCACCATGAAGCTTGAATTTAAGTGTCGCATGTGAAATGAAGTAGGTGAAATTTTGAATTTAAGTTTCGCCTCTTTCTAGTTTGTTCTTTTACTTTGGTTCCCCCTTCTCCCAGCTTCATGCTGCTAGGGTGTGTTAATATAATTTTCGTTCAATATAATGTATGCTGGGATGGGGAACCCAACAAGCAACAACAAAAGATCACAAAACATTATAACCAAAGATAATATATAGAGGATAAACAAACATCATAATTAGCATGGTTCATGAACTTTTTACGGAACATATTTAAAGAGTGTTGTAACTTGAAAATAGAAAGAAAAGAAAAAAGAAAAAAACAACACCAATTGTAATGAACAAATAAAGAATTACAGTAGAACAATCAACAGAAAGATGGCAGAAACATCTTCACTGCATTATAAACTGAAATTTCTCGGCTGTTAAAAAAAGTTTAACTGAAGCTGGATATATACATCATTTACAGCAATGTATTGAACATAGTTACCACTGATTTTAGGTATGCACTTATACTTGTGTTTGGAGTTTTGAACAGCTGCTATACAAACTTTTAAATACACGACTCAAATTTTCTAAATGAATTGGTCTTCATGTGGATGCTGGTTATTCATGTGTTATTTAGCCCAATAGTTCAAATATAACTATTCATGTGTTAGCTAGCCTAATAGTTCAAATATAACTATTCATGTGTTATTTAGCCCAATAGTGCAAGATCTGGACGATTGGACGATTAATCTGCTGATATTTTGAGTCATCAAATTTTATATCTTATACGCTTAGAATATATGCATAAAATATGATGATCCTTTGTCCTTTATGGTGTGGTGTGATTTGGATAATATCAGGCATGTTTATATACCACTTATATGTCTCACTAAGGCTAGCAAATTTTGTACTAATTAACAAGGAACATCATTCTACAGAATAGGGGAAGTTGTATACCGGAGAAACTTGGAATTACCATTGGTATCGACAAATTAGTGATCACATGCTAATGTACGGAAATATGGAAGTGGGAATACATCATTATATAACCTATGCCATTATTTCTGATACAAGCAAAGCATTGTTAGGTAAATCTTTCATTTTCAGAATGAATTAATAGTCATCATTCACATGTAACATTGAATATAGCTCAGAATAGATAGAATACTTGTGATCAAGTATCTGGTTATAACAGGTGTTTCTATGAAAAGTAGTCCCTGTAATTTGACAATAGGATCTTATAGGTCTTAAAAATTTTCCTTACATAAATATCTAAACCTTAACATAAGCATTGTGCACAAGGTTACATTAAAGTCAACCTCAGCACAAATCCAAACAACAAGAGTTAAAGTACTCCCGATATAACTCCCAATATCAAATGATTTGTCAAATCTAAAATGCTATTGAATATAACAAAACAAACCAAATATATGCTCGTACTATGTTGGGAGTATCTCTATTGGTGTAGTATTTGTGGGGAGGTATTAATTTCTTGTTTAATAGATCAACTAATGTAATTATTTATTTGACGTTATGGCTGCTAAATTTATCAAACTGGTGGCTTTGCGTATTGAAGCTATTATTATGGACATGTAATCCTACTATTTTCCAGCTATAACAGTTTTTTGCACTGATGAGCAAAAATTGGTGTCCAATGGTTTGTTCTATACTTCTTAAGGATAAAAAGGTAGAAAACAGAGGTACTCTTATCTGTTTCACTTCTGTTATTACTGTTTTATTCCCATGAAAATGGAAGGAAACCATTACGAAATCAAATCTTGTAATGATCATAAAATTTTTTCTAAAAAAGGGTTTTCTATAGTTTCTCAAAAGTCAAGACTCGAGACTAATCAAGTATCATTGCGGATGGTTATCACAACCTTTTACATAAAAACATTGCCAATTTGTTTTATAGTTTATCTAGGTTAAGTACCCTAAAGAGAGTCAGGTAGAAGATTTCTAAGGGGTCGAAAGTTGCCACTAGTGTATTCAAATACTTACAACCTAACAATGAGTAAATTAAAAGAACCCATTTTGCTACCTCTGTGTTCCTTTAATTTGCCTTTCTTGTGTTGCAGAAAACTATATATCAAAACATTGTGAAAGTGGTCGATCGTATGAGCAAAGAATCAAAGTAAGTCCATCTAAGGAAAGCAATTAAGGCTGTAACTAATTTGTTCTATAGCTTTATGTGACTCTTTAAAAAATTTGTTAACTAATTTTAGCAAATTAAGAGGTCTTATTAATTGAGTAGTAAGCTACGTATTCAGTTTTTATGCATCACAAAGGGGTGGTTGTGGGTTCAAGCCCTGTTTGGGACCAAGGTGTAGGTTAGGTGTGAGTGCGTGTGTGTGTGATCGCCATTCAAAAGGAAAAACACTATACATATGCATAAGTACTAAACATAGTTTGTTAACGTACGTACAATATCACATTAGAAAGACATCTTCATTAACTAAACAACACGCATGAGTGCAGCTCTAAGTCAAAAGAAAACCAAGCAGAACTTACATTTTATGAGACCTGGAGTCGTAAATCAGCAGGCACCTGACAGTAATCACGAGTTTTTCAGAGCTACCATGACGACAAGGCTAATAGTTCAGAAACCCTTGTGCACTATTGATCTAACTTGCCACAAAAGATGAAATGTCATACCATTGCACATTAACATGTTGCGCAATTCTTTTTAGCTTTGAGATATGCAAATACTTCCTCAAGTTTACTGATTCTCCCTTCAAGTTCCAAAAATCCCAATGTATCAACGTCAACATCACCCATACAATCTTTGGATCCTGCCGTTCTTGAATCATCTTTGTCAAACTTTTCAGTCTCACTATCACCAATTGGGGACTGCAAACTACCCTCGCCATTAGAATTATTCCACCACTCAAAGTATCTAACAGTGACACATGACTCAGAGTGTTGTGACGGGATATACAGTTTAACATCCTCAATTGGTCTATTGTAAATTTTCCAAGCCTGTTGGTGATTTAAATTTGCACGTGGTACGTCACTAGGAACATCTTGGTTCAATCCAAATTGCCTTGCAACTCTATGAGGTAAATATTGTTCAATACATTTTCCATCTATCCCAACCAACTCGGAAACTCTTATACAGCAAACCCATGACTCCAATTCTTCATCTAAACACTCACCAACTACATCAACCGACCTTACCTTTTCTTGATAAACATTAGCATCCGTCTGCCAACAAAAATCTTCTAAACCACCATCAACAATCGCGGCAACATTTTCCGCACTAAGTTTCTTCTTCTCCCATCTAGCAAATCTTGGATTACTACTGGCGACCCAATTAGGACTAATCTTTAAAAACCTCTCCAAAATCCAAACTTGAAAAAGTTGCAATGGTGCCCAAACAACAACATTCAATTCATCATTATGATCTACGCCAATCTTATTTCTTAAAAAGCCCAAATCTCTATAAATACTAGCTAAAACAGCCGGCGCGAGAGCAAGTCTAATCCCTCTAGCTAAACTAACAGCAATAGGACACACATTTCGTACAACAACATCATTACTCGAAGGAAAAACATACCTAGACAACCACAATGCAAGAAAAGCTTCATGCTCGATTTCACTCCCACTCTTTTTGAACTTCTTTATCCATGCCCATTGACACGCTTTTTTTTTCCTTGATCTATTTAACTCCGTCATTCCCTTATACAACTTTGCCACAGCTCTTTTCGAATCATCATTTTCTATGTTAACAACAACAGATTGACCCAAAACAGAATAACCACCAAAAACCATCATATCTTCTAAAGTAATACTAACCTCACCCCACTCAAACACAAATGTTTTATTTTCTTGACACCATTTTTGAGCAAACCAAAGAATCAAATCATTGTTTTTAAGAATCTCATATGATGAGTTTAGTACAGCATTATAAATTCCAGCTTTTTGCCACGTTTGTTTGTGAAGTGCATGCATGTGATTAACCCAATCTTTCCAACCGTTTTGTAATGTTTTAAAGCCATTGAAGGATACTTTTAAGGGGTTTTTGGGAAGTGAACGAGGGTTTAAGGAAATGGGTTTTTTAATGGTGGTTGAAAACGTAGTAGGATTCAGAAAATGGGCAAGTTTACGGGTTGGGTTACGGTGTTTGGGAGATACCATTAGCTCTTCTCTTTCTTCCATTATTATGTTTTCCGCCATTGTTGTACTGGTAAGAAGTTTGCAACAAGTCTTTGACTCTTTGAAGTGTGTGTAAAAGAACTACTGTAGTTGGACTTTAATCTGGAACACTTGGAAAATGAAACCATCAAAAAGGTTGTTTGCAATTTTTTACTTTTATTTGGGTAAAACACATGGTTGGTCCCCGAGGTCGGCTCTAGGATTCCGCCGAGATGTGTTGATCGGGGACTGGTAAAAAACCCACTTATTTTTACGTTAGCGTCACATCAATTTTTTAATAAATTTATTTTCAGTTTTTTAACAAACTTATTATAACTTACTCAAACTCACTTTTGAAAGTAAATGACATTCACTACAACTCACTACACATCAATCTCATATTTATATTAAATATTTTTTATTCATACATTTTATTAAAACACGGGTATATAAAAAATTAAAACATGCTACGAAATTAAAAGACGATACATAGAAAATTTAAAAACAACATTTAAAAAACAAACTAAAAAGGTAAGTTATATTTCGCCTTGATCTGAGATCGGCGCCATTTCACGGCTGCACGTTGAGCTCCCTCCAATTGGTCATACGGTTGCATATAAAAGTCCGAGTCCTCGTTTTGTTGCTTGGCTTGGGCTAATGCCAGATCTTCTTGCCGGATTTCCATCTCTTTCCTCTTCATATCAATATATGCGGCCTGTTGTTTACTCTGCATTAGAAATGCCCGTTCTTTTTGTTCACCCATCCCCGACAACATCAATCTAGTTAAAGCCTCGTCGTTTGTACTCGACTCCACCGATCCTCTGCTCCTACTATTAGCTTTGTCCCTGCCCATTGGACGTGGGATCGGTTCCACTTCTTCATTATCAGCACCCTCAACCTCCATACTGTTACTCGCATCCACAGAATTTGTATTAAACGAACTAGACTCAGATGACTTGGATCTCTTGCTTTTTTTTAGAATTACTAGCTAATTCCTTAGGCATTTCAACCTGCTTCCTTTTCGGGCAGTCTTTCACAATCTCCCAACAATGACGAAATTTGAACAGGAGCCCAACTTCAGCTTCATAATGCACCAACGCACTGTTAAAAAGATCACCATCCGATGCACTACTTTCAGGCCCCATACGCAGCACGTTACCATAAACCCCACAAAATCGAACTACCGCCGGTCGAACGGACTTCCACTTCTTGTTCAAAGAATCATATGTAGGGAGGCCCGTACTGCTTCATTTTGCTCTCAAAGTACTCAAGGATTTTTGTCCAAAATCCCACCTCCGTCATCTCGTTTCCATGAACGTTGTCTTGAGACACGGCAACCCAACATTTTCATTCAACCACTTTGCTATTCCGCAAGCAAAGTGAGTTATAGATTCTTTATTAAGTTCTAATAAAATGTCTATACGTTGAAAAGTATTTGGTATCGTTGTTTTAATATTTCTGCTTGTTATTGATTAGTAAAAAACTC
The DNA here is from genome assembly GCA_025667525.1 of Glebionis coronaria. Classification (NCBI taxonomy): domain Eukaryota; kingdom Viridiplantae; phylum Streptophyta; class Magnoliopsida; order Asterales; family Asteraceae; genus Glebionis; species Glebionis coronaria. The sequence continues at coordinate 168,643,477 of CM046876.1, read as the reverse complement.
ACTTGAATCCACGATACAAGGTATTACTTAAGGTTGATAAGTAATATCGTGTTAAAAGGGACCAACATTATTGTTTATCATACAAAAGCTATAGTTCGTATCTCGTTCATCCTTTCGCCTCTAAATTCCGTCTTTCTCTTGTCTTTCTTCCTTTATTTCGCATTTCCTTCTTCTTACTAGCTACAACACACAAGAACCGAACTTTGCACAATATTAGCAACAAAATTCATTATTACCACAAATCCTATATAAAAAGTGAAGATAACGCATATAAAACATGTTGGATTTGAACGTTATCACAATGACCCATTACTTGTGAATGTTGTTGATCATCATAAGCTTATGGGTAAGATTATCTACTTGACCAAAACTATATCTGATATTTCCTATGATGTGAATTGTTTAAGTAATTTCATGCATTCTCCTTTGAACTCTCATCTCAAAATAGCCTTCAAGATCATGTTTAATCTTGTAAGATGTTTAAAAGGAAAATTTCTTCCACGTTTATACTTGTACAAAAATTGATTTATGAGTAAGATTTCTGGAAAAAAAATTGTGTGCATGTTAAAATGTAATGTGTATGATGAAATATGTTTATTTGATATTATCTACTTTAATAGTTTAATTATTTGTATTTTAAGTAATTTACATGAAATGAAAACTTATGTCTAAGTAAAATGATGAGACTACTTTTATACATAGTCTCATCGTCCAAAATAGGCTTAAAATGCATAAAATATCATGAAATATGCCAAATATATGCTTGTGTTTGTTACATGTGTATTTTAGGTACGAATATTGAAAAAATGACAAAAGATCACAAGAAACAAGCAAAAACGAACACGGGAAACGAAGTCGCACAATGAACTAAGCCCTAATGGTGATTTTCCAAGAATAACCCTTGAAGATTTGAAGATTATACAAGAAGGGTCCTCCAATATCGAAGAATTGACACTTTAAACCCTTGTATATTCATAATTACAAGTTTGGTCCTTAAAGTTTGTCAATTTACAAAAAGGGTCCTCCACTTTGAAGAATTGGCAAGAATGGTCCCTCATAAATGAAGACTTGTCAATATTAGTCCTCCAAGAAGTCAATCATACAAGTCAAGACCATAAAATTTGAAGAAAATGCCAAAACAGCCCTTTAAGAATCAAGAATTGGCAAGAAATACCCTTCAAATACTTTTGGAAAAGTATTTACTTTATTTATGTTTTGGGCTTATGTTGGGAACCGATGTCTGATTCCGGTTTTCCCTATGGTCATGTATGTTTTAGTACATATTACCTTGCATGCTTTGATGACACGCCATAATCACGCGTGCATTCTCTTTATCAAAATGGGGTGTTACAATTATGGTATCAGAGCCAAGGCTTCGACCTGTAGGCTCTAAAACTTGACCTGTGACTAGTGGGTAGTCACTAGGAGCTTCCTAAGCCAACGCTTGTTCTTCCATGTATTGATGTGTTCAGCGCATTTTTGTTTTAACCATGATGTTTTCAGTACCTTGATGTTTTAACTTGGATGTTTTCGTCAATATTGTTTTACTAATATGGATGGACAACCGTCATTAATATTTAGTTTTGTGTCATTGTTTCATGCATGATGTTCCTCGTGAACTATGGCTAAGTGGACTGAACCTCAGTAGTTCATAATTAGCCACATAAAAAATTTTTCTGATAAGTTTTGACAGATGAGTTTCATTTATTTATGTTTCATGTATCATTGTTGCAGGAATTATGACTAAGTAATGGTTGGTACATGCCTGGCCCTATTTAGTCGCATGTGCTTTTATCGAAACTTTTAACTTTGGGACCGACCCATAGGCGTCCCCTCGCCATGTCTTTTGTTTTGGGACCGACCCATAGGCGTCCCCTCGCACATATAAAGGTTTTTATAAACTACAACATGCATTCATGCACTGTTTTTCATGCATGAAATTTTTTCTCATGATTTATTGGCATAAAAAAATTCATGTCCCCTCATAAGTTACTATGTTTTTATGTCAAGTATGTTTTCATACTGTCATAGTTAACTTCAGTTTTTCATGCTGATTATGTTATACACTCCTTCATGATATATTGTTTCATGTTTCTTCATGATGACTTCGTCTTCACGTGACTATGTCTTACGTCTCTTTTGTTGTATATGCAAGACACTGTTGGAATTCATTCAAATCCTGCTTTCATGATAGTCATGCTCGGTTTTCAATAATCATGCTTTCAGGAAAATCATCGTTGAAATTCGTTTAACCACACGTTAGCATTCCTCCATGCAACCAGAATGAGGTATATACTGGCATTGTCAGGTTATCATGATGGTCTTTCTAAACATGTAATCGGTTATATTTCCTTTAAAACCATGACAAATGATCGACCCCATACCGATCATTTCATGTGCATTCCATGTGTACTCCATGTACCGTATTCCATGTGTATTATACGTAGCTTAATCCATGTGTATTTCACTAATTCTTCACGAGTATTCTCTAGTCAATTCTGAATCATCACAGGCGTATTTTCATTTGCTGATATTCTACAAGATTGCTGATACCGCTCATAACTTGGAGATGTTACTAAAGGTTGATGCTGTTGATGTTTGGAGACGCTACGAGATGCGGATGTTGTTCACAACCTGGAGATCCTACAAGACGAAGACAAAGGCGTTAGAGCAAAGCAATTTGACGAGAAGATGCTTCACCATCAGACGATTTCCATCAATCATTGTCCCTAATTCTTAGTTACATGTCACACGTCATTCAGTTGTCGTTTCAGTCATATGAGTGAAGACTGATATCAGCCGGCCACTCAACTGAATAGTTACTTGAATCACAGTCATGAGAATGACCGTCATGGAACGGACAGACAAGACGATAGTAACCACTACGGTGACAGCAACTATCCTAGCAATCGCAACAGAAGTTCCGGCCTCGGACGTGATCAGAAACACAAAGGATCAGTAGTCCAACCGATTCGCCAGTTCTGGCATAGCAACCTAATATTTTTAATTCTATTTGTTTCACATCTCTAGACACATGTCAAGACATCAATCAAGATACATGTCTCGCGTATATCTTATGAAGACACATGTCAAGACACTAGTCAAGACACATGTCATGCTTACATTTCACAAGACACGAGTCAAGACACATGACTCAAGTCCAATCATGGAACATCCCTAAGAAATTCAGGGTACCCTCCAAGGGTATATCCATTTTGTTGTGCCATGTATTAATCAGGCCACAAGAATTTCAGTACCATTACTGGCACATCAGTGAGAACTGTCGCGTTCCTCGATGACACTCTCATTTCTTGTACCCATATCTCATATATTCATGATCATGAAGGACGCCATTCGTATCACTCATGTATACGAAGGTCTTTCTTCGGCCTATTGATAAGATCCAAGCTGCTAACGTACTTCCTCGGACAGATGCGAGTTGAATTTATATCCTAATTATGGACTACGAACAACACACCATGCTACGATTCATGATTATGTACAGTGATGTTCAGGCTTCTGAATACATGCAGCTTGATTTTTCATTAGGAAAATCTGTACAAATTATCTATGCTTACAAGCACGTGCGTTGTTAGATATTACTGCTACAATATTCTAGCTGTCAGTTAAGACACGACCACTTAGGTCTTCTTACGCATAACCAACGGATTATTCCAAAAACGTCCCATATACTCCAGAAGAACCTTCAAGGAGAAGGGCGGTAACATGAGATTTTGTGTCGACTACCATCAATTTAAAACAAATCACCATTCATAACCGTTAATCTCCACCACGTATTGACAACATGACCAATCGACTTTAGGGTGTTAAGCATTTTTCCAAGATCGGATTCATGATCATGCTGCCAACAGTGACGAGTGAAAGAGCAGGACATGTCCATGACTGCTATTCGTGCACGACTCGGTCATGCTAGATTTATGATTTTGAATTTGTCTCATCAATGCTCCAACAGCATTCTAAGAATGAGTTTCCATGAACTCATAAGCAAATTCATCAGTGTTTTCATTGAGGATAACCTGATTTCCTCTAAGTCTAGAGAAGAACAGGAAGACCATATCTGCACCATGTTGCAAATTCTATGACAAGAGAAATTTTACCCTGGAAATTTTCCAATATCAATTCTGGTTGATTACAGTGACACGCTGAATCACATGGATTCACACGGTTAATCTTACCATGACTCAGCTTATGCGCAAAGGTGAGAACCCTACACTACATTAGGTGTTCCAGAAAATCCTACGCTAAGAGAAGTCTAAGTTCGGAGACTCATAATTCCACAAATTTCTATGTATCATGTTTCTACGAAGCAAGATGCAGTTATGTTCATATCTAAGTACCTGACATACCAACAGGCTAAGATAGAACACCAACAAACTAAGATGTTGTACCACCAGCTGAAATTGTGAACAGAAATGGGAGAGGATCTCCATGGATTTTGGTTACCAGATTAACGCAAATTCAGAAGAAGCATGATGCTATCTGGGTTATTGCCAACAGTTGATCAAGTCTTTGGAATCCTTACATCCGCAAGGATTTCAGAAACAACAGATTGATCGAACTTGTTCCAGCCAAGGCTCATCCGATCACTAGGTAATCCGTCAGCTATCAGGTCAGACAAGGGTTTGCAATTGTGCTCCTTATTTACGTCCACGTCCTTGTTCTAATTTGACGACTTACTTTCACCCTCACGTTCATGACATTATTCACGTTCATGAGCGTATCTTGGCTTACGATTTTACGTTCATCTTCGTTCTAGGAAGTTTTGCAAGAACTGGAGAGACCAGACTCAAGTTTAGTATAACTCCCTATCCTCAGATAGTCGTTTCACGTCACAGTCCACGTCTCACCTAATGACGTTTGGTGTACCGCAGTTGTATTCCATGTTCACGATATGTTTCACATGTCATGTTCATTCCACGTTCCTCATATCACGTTCACGATATGTTACACGTATCATTGATTCCGATATGTTTGCTTATACTACACTCACTATGTATCCACGTCTCACGTTCAAAATTTTCCACGTATCACGTTCAAAAATTTTCACGTATCACGTTCAAAAATTTTCACGTACTACGTTTCAATATGTCTCGCGCATCGTTGCTAATTATCAGTTAGGTTAGATTATTTTCGCGTTATAACGTTCCAGTTACCCTTGTACGTTAATTCTTATTCCCTCGATCAAATTCAGGGGATCTATCTTACGTTGATGACAATGAACTTTTCGTGTTTTCAAGTCAAGGTCAGGAGGACCAAGATTTATCATTTGTGTCAAGATCTTGTGAAGGAACCGTTCCAAGAGGGAGGACAAGTTCATCCGGACTTCTTATCCGTTTTCTTTTATCGATTGATATGTCCTTTCAGTCACGTCACGTTCCATGTCCCTTCAAGACACGTCACGTTCCATGTCCCTTCAAGACATGTCACGTTCCACGTGCCTTTCTACCATGTCACATTCAGATCCTTTTATCTTACATACCCTCTCAGTTTGATTCGAGTATGCTTTTACCATGAATAGTACCCTTACGATCGTACGTACATGATTAGAACTTTCCTTTTATAGCACGTTTACGTTTCACGAATAAGAATTTACAAGTATTACGTACGTATTATATCACGATAAGTATTTATTACGTATTAAGACACAATAATTATTTCAAGAATAATTATAATCACAAACACACGAACATGAAATCATGAACGTAAATTAATTACGAGCTAATATTACATATGTATGTATATTTATTACGATCACGAATAAATATAATAAGACACGAACGATAACTAATTAAATCACGTAAACACGACACGAGAACACGTAAATAATTAAAACACGGGAAAAACAACGGGTTTCCCCTTTGGGGGCCCACATACCACGAAATTAGGAAGAGAAAATGGCCAAGCCCATTGTTTTTTTTTCTAAACAAGAAAAGGGAAAAGATTAGTTTCATTATAACCAAAATTTAGAAAATACAAGAAACCCTAATCCCTTTTCTTCTCCTTCTTTGGCCGTCGGGTATAATAACACCAAGAGGGGTGTTCGGTTTGATTTTGGTGTTCAGTTTATTGCAAGGATCGTTGTGTGTTCATCCTCTTTTGATTCACGTGATCGGTATAACCTTTAACCTTTTTCTTTTTATGTTTTGATTTACTAATCACATAAAATCATAAATGTTTTTAAGAGCAAATTAAAAACAAGATATAAACATGTTGTTTAGTCATGGGGCATAATTAATTAGTGGTTAAGGGGGTGTTTGTTGTTGGTCGACGCCTAACCGAGCCCCAAGGGGGTCTCGGCTTGGCTTAAACTCACACCACAGAGACCTTAAGGTCTCGGTTTGGTGATGGGGATGTCACGGCAGCTGCAAGGGCAAGAAACCCCGACTTAGGTCGGGGTATGGTGATGTTTCGGGTCTGGTTCATGGGTTTTAATCACGGGTCCGGTTCACACATGTTAGATTTAAAACACTGTCCGGTTCAGAGTTACTTTTCAAGGTTTATTATTTTTACAAGTTATATTATTTTTACAAGACTTAAAATTAAATTAATTAAATCAAGAACATGATTAATTTAATTTACATGACTTAGATTATTAATTTAATTATTAATTCATGAATTTTAACCTAAGTATTTATCTTTTAATTAGACTATATAATTAATTAATTATCAAAACCATAACTTATAATTAATTAACTAACATGACTTGGGTTATATTATTAATAGATAATAATACATGTTTTAACCTAAGTATTTTACCTTATTTAATTAAAATCATGATATATTTAATTAAATACTTTAACCTATAGTTTATTTAATTCACATGAAATAATTAATAAACTATACTATATAATTACATGACTTAGAATATTAATCAGAAAATACTTAAGCTTATATAATTAGCTTAATTATCCAGCTTATATCTAATTATGGAAACTTTCTATTTTTAGAAACTTATTTATTTAAGGCAGCTAATCTATTTATGGAAACTTTCTATTTTTGGAAGCTTATCTATTTTAAGCACTAATTCTATTTTTGGAAACTTTCTATTTTTGGAAACTTTCTATTTTAGGAAACTTTCTTTTTTAGGAAACCTGCTATTTTTAGAAAGTCACTTATTATTACACAACAAGTATAATAATACATGAAATACAAGTAATAGTTAATCAGAATATATGATAAACATAGTATAAAGCTTAAATCAGTAAAACATGACACGAACATATAAAACAAGCTAAGACATGATATAAAACCAGTTACGTACTCAGTAATCAGATACTTATACACGTATGTATTTATGTATCATTAGTAATACCGAAGTAGGACTCTCTTCTGTTCGTCTTCTTCGTTCACTGGACATAAGGTACGGATTCTCCGTCTTTTCAGTATGGACATTCTTTCCTTATTAGGATTTCCCGTATGCAGGCAACTGTTTTCTCTAGTATATGTTTTATATGTTTTGATTGCTTATGTTTAATTAGAATACCTAAAGCCATATAGCATGACCAGTTTCACCTAGTTATGGAGGTACCATAACCATAACACTAGAGGCACCAGTGTTATGACTTCCCCACGGCGGAGTGATTGCTCGTGGCGTCCCTTCAGCTTTTGGCCATTTATTATATTATCAGGTGGGGCGTATGGGTGCATCCTAGTTACATGTTTTCAGCAGATTACTCAGTGTGAATGTGGTGTGTGCCTTGCATCCTTCACAAGGAGCTGATCCCTCCTACCCAAAACCAGTATATTAAATTAGAGGCAGCCCCTCTAATTTACATGACGAGGTCACCCCTCCAAGTATTCATGCACGTTGATATTTCATGACCTATATTGGCTAATGGTAAATATGTTAAACAGTTTTTACAAGATAAGCATAAGGCTTTTTCAAACTATAAAACCAGTTTTATGAAGTTATACCAGGTTTTCCAGGACATATACTTTTCCGCTGCTATATGTTTTACATGCTTATATTTTTCATTCCATGCTTTTATATCCGTGCACTGAGCGTTTTGCTCGGTCGTTACTTTCCTTTCCATGTCCCAAAACGGCATGTACCTAAAGTTAGACTGGAGCATTTGGAGGACACGCATAGGATGGGAGCTACCTTAGACTTCTTCTTCTCATGCCTTCATATATTTATGCTTGTTTAGTCTTCCTTTTGTTTCATTTACTTTATTTATGTTTTGGGCTTATGTTGGGAACCGATGTTTGATTCCGGTTTTCCCTATGGTCATGTATGTTTTAGTACATATTACCTTGCATGCTTTTATGACACGCCATAATCACGCGTGACATTCTATTTATCAAAATGGGGTGTTACAAAGAGGGTCAAAGCTGGCAGACATGAAACTTACCTAGACCAACCAAAACACGCCATGTGTCCCACTCACACTTTCAACCAATCAAAACCCACCTTTTTGCCACCTCAAAACTAGTTATAACTAATTTTGATTAGTTTAATAATTGGCCCTTAACAACTTTTTAAAACCCAAACCGGATTAAACTCATAACTATTCACCAAGAACACGAATTAGGGGTTTGTTTATTCCTTTGAATTAAACCTTAATTCTCACCAGATTGATGATTAACCTATCTATAAACATATCCCAACCCTCACTTTGCATGCCACATCATCCCACAAGCTCACATGTTTACTACCATGCACACGTTTTCGGGGAACAAGCCAAAAGGTGACAGCCATCCAATGAATTACATTCAGCTTCATTTCTAAGCTTCATTGTGAGCCTTAGATCAAATTCCAACAGCTCACAAGTCCACAAACTGCAAAAGAAACTTCACATGATATCAAGATAAATTCAAACTCAAGGGCATTTCAGGAACTTCTACACATTAGGGTTTACGTTTTTCTTTGCTTTGTAGTTCACATTGTAGCCTATATAAGGCATTAGGGTTGTAACATTTAGTCCTGCTCTTGGTTTTTCCTTGTTCAAAGTTCTGTAAATCCCTTTTCAATATTAATGAAAATGTGTTTGAATGTTTGAATAAATCCAAGTGACAACTTAATTCCTTGCTTATTGTCGATATATGTTTGTGTTGTTTGAAATCTTAAAACCTGTTTTTAAACCTTGTGCAAGAAATTACCAAGTTTTCTCAAAAACTTGATATTTTGCTAAGTCTTTGGTACATTCTTGGAATTTTTGGATTACAAGTGATCTAAACACCCTGATAAGAATATTATCAAGGTGTTGGGAACTTGTGGTTTGGGGATAATTAAGAAGTGGGTACAAAGGTTGCATTAATCAAGATTTTTCATCTTTCTGTTTTATATATTTGTGCTCTAACCTTGTTGATTCTTAGCAGGGTTGTTGTGGAAGCTTGTGCCTTGTTTTGCTAGGCACATCAACTCAAAAATTCGTGAGTGTGGATGTACATTCATGAGGTTTGAGTCCTTTTACCCAAAATCTGATAAAAGTCTTGATTTTTGGTGAATTTGTGTTCTGATATTGTACTTGTTGTTTTTGTGGCTTAAAATTGCTTGATACTACATGATGATGATGTTATTGTGTTAGATTGGGCTTGGGATAAACCGAATCACACACTTTCTTTGTGAAGAGAGCTTTTGCTTATTTCAGGCTTATTTCTTGAGCTTTTTCAAAATTTCTTTTCACAGATCTCTTTGGTAACTCAAAAAAAGCTTGTGTGTCGAATTAGAGCTTATGACATTAGCTTATGGCTTAGTGGGCCAAAAAGCCCATTAAGAATAAGCTGTTGACTTATTAAGTTGTGATAAGCACATTTTCAGCTTTCGGGCTTTGAAGTTTTGTTCTTAAAATCAAATTTTGAGTCAGATAGGAAGTTTTGGGCTTATTTGGTTGACTTTTTCTTATTGGGCCTAATTTCAGCCCATTAAGGATTTGTTTTGTCATTTAGCCCATTTTAAGGCCCAATAAGGGTATTTAGGTAATTTCAAGTTCATTTTTGTGTTTATTAGGTTAAAATAAACTAGTTTGCAACTTTTTAGATTTTTTTATAATTTTTGGATTTTTAATATTATTTTATTATTATTTTATTATTAAAAATTAAATTTTAGATTTTTGCAAGTTTTTCATTTTACCTAGTTCAAATACATTAAGTTAGGAATTTTAAAATTTTTAGATTAATTTTATTGTCATTAGATTAATTTTTAGAATTATTTTAAGTTTTATTAGTTTTTAATCATTTTTAAATAGTTTTTATTAAATTTAAAATTTTCAAAAATAGTTTTTAATTTAGTTAAGTCATTTTAGAGGTTTACAAGTTAAGAAAATCTCATTTTGGGCTTTTTGTTAATTATATTGATTTTTTGGGCTTTAATTAGCATTAAAAATTTAATATTTAATTAAATAAAAGGTTTGAGTGATTTTTGATTTATTGTAAACTCTAATTGCATTTTTTAGGATTTATTGCAATTTTCTAGGAATTTTTAGGGTAATTTTTAAAATTTAGTCACTTTTTACGGTTTTACGTGCACGACTTCGTCTTAGCTTAATTCATAATCGTAACCGTCATCCTTTTCTATTCTCTTTTCTCTTTTTCTTTTCTTCATAAATTACAACCACATCATTAGTCAATTCTTACGCAACACACTAGCCTCCTTGAGAACGAACTCACTTTTGGGACATTTGTGCACGGTTTTCCTAAACCGTCGTACTTACCCTTTTTACCTTGTTTTCCTAAACAAGTGCTAAATTACAACACATCATTTTTTACGCCGCTGCAGGGGAGGCGTGTTGTGTTTTGATTTGAACAATTGTTGTTTTTATACTAGCCATAATAGCTATTTTTATTAGTAGCACTCTACTAATACGTATTATCGGTTTTTCGTTTTTTTGTGTGAATATTACTATATTGTATACGTAGAACAATAAATTCACAAGTACTCCAAAAGTGTGAAAACACAACCTTGATTGGGAGGTCATTACTCAATCATTGTATTCGAATCTCAAACAAAGAAAAAAGGCAAAATAGAAAATTACTTTCGTGAAGCTTAATTTTGACAAACACAAACTATAAGGTGGGTATAAGGCGGGTATTATAAAATATACCCTAAGGAAAAAGGCTCTTAAGTGCTTCGCACCGCCTCGTTTCCCCGCTTGCTTGTGCGTGTTTAGATAAAAAGGGCTAATCGAGGGTTTGCCAACCAAAGTATTATCTAAGTATCATATATATTTTCTTGGTTACATTTGATTAAACCCTCTTGAACGTTTTGGTGTTCCACCAACGTTCTAAAGTCATCGAAGGCATTCACTTCACGTGATCGTTTTCATTCCTTGAGGCTCCTTTAATCAAGAGATTTGATTTGAGGAGAGATTTGTAGATTTTTGTCTACTTAATACATTCACCAAAATCCAAAAAAAAGTAAAAACAATCAAAAACCACAAAAAAATTTGAAAAATTAAAAACCCCAAAAAGAATCTTCTTTGCTCAAACCCACGTTGTACGTGACGTTTATGCTTACTCGTAATCTAGCAAGACGTGCACGTAAATGAAAAAACCGAAAGGAGATCACACCTAATCTTTCTAGTGAGGAGTCTCCTATTGACGAACCTATCGTAGAAGAAGAACCAACCATGGCGAATCGAACTATGATGGAGTTACTTCAAGCACCCGCCGAGGGTTATGGAGAGGCTATTGTGATTCCCGCCATCCTTGCGGAGAATTTTGAAGTGAAAACGGGTTTGTTGTCGATGATCTAAAACAACAAATTCCGTGGTGATGAAAAGGACAACCCGCACAACCATATCCGCCAATTCAATCGTCTTACCGCCACTTGTAAATTTAAGGATGTTGCTAATGACTCGATTAAGATGATGCTTTTTCCGTATTCCTTAGCGGGGCCCGCTAAAATTTGGTTAGAGAAAGAGCCACCCAATTCTATATTGACGTGGAAGGATCTCGTTTCAAAGTTTGTGAACCAATTTTTCCCGCCCTCTAAGACTACGCATTTGAAAAACGAGATTTCAAAATTTTCACAAGAATTTAATGAGAGTTTTTCTACGCCTTGGAATTGGTTTAAGGAAATGTTACATGAGTGTCCTCATCACGGTTTTTCCGACTTGCATCGAATTGACATGTTTTACAATGGATTGAATGATCATGAGAGAGATTATCTTAATGCAGCCGCGGGTGGTAATTTTTTGTGTAAAACGGTTGAGGAAGCGTTGTTGATTATTGAGAATAGGTCTAAAGTCTATATTCCTCGTAATACATCGAGTGTTCGTAAGGCTTCGTCTTCGGCTTCACCTTCATTATCCAATACCATCGATGCTTGCCAAATTGAGGCAAATTTGGAAAACAAAATCTTTGATAAGCTTAAAGGTCTTTTAATTGAATTCAAAGTTGGTGAACAAAGTGCTCCCGCTACGGCTAAAGCGGTTGAGGTTTCATGTATGTATTGTGGTGGAGGTCATGATTTCTCCGAGTGCATTACAAACGATGGTAAAACTTCGAGTGCCTACGCGGCCACGGAAACTTATAACCAAAACGAACCCTAAGGGAGAGATGAAAGTGATTACCACACGAAGTGGTAAGACACTTAAGGAACCAACTCCGCAACCAATTACTCAAACGGTGGATGAAACTGAGGAAGAACCCGAGGTGGTGGTCGAAAAGGAGCATATCCCAATCCCACGAAGTACCGCTCATGCCACACCTACGGTTGACCCATTACCACAATTGGAACCCGAGATTCCAAAGGCTATGCCTATGCCTCAACCCACACCACCTTTGCCCTATCCATAAAGACTTGGAAAGGAGAAACGTCAAGAGCGCGACAATTACCAATTTGAGCTTTTTATGAAAATGTTTCATGATTTGCATTTCAATATAAGTTTTGCCGATGCTTTGGTCATGATGCCTCAATTTGCCGCTAACTTTAATAGTATGTTAAACAACAAGGAGAAATTGCAACAATTGTCTAGTTGTTCATCGTTTATCTTACCCGCATACCGCAAAAAGTCAGTGATCCCGGTAAATTCTTGATTCCATGTACAATCCAAGATATGGAAGAATGCTATGCCTTGGCCGATCTTGGTGCTAGTATTAACTTGATGCCACTTGCAATCTTCAAGTCGCTCAATCTTCCTAATCTTACTCCTTTACTAATGTCTATTTAATTGGTTGATCATTCCACGATTCCCGCATGTGGATTGGCCGAAGACGTTTTTTTGAAAGTGGGAAAGTTCTATTATCCGGTAGACTTTATCGTTGTCGATATTCCCACGGATCCTCAAGTTCCTCTTATTTTAGGTCGTTCGTTTTTAGATACGTTTATGGCATTGATTGATGTGCATGCTAGAAAGATCACCTTACGTTTCAACGACGAGAAACTTGTTATAAACGCAACTCGAAATTCTCCAATTTCTCATGTTTATTCCGTTGCGACCATAAACCTCGTTGATATGATCGACGTTGTTTGTGAGGAATTTTCACAAGAAGTTCTAGGTTTTGGTGATGATGAAAATAGTGGCAATCCCACTATGCTTGATCCCATTCTTGATAATTCGACACCATCCTTCACTCCATTTGAAGGTGGTGGTTTTACGTTGGAAGAATTTGATGTTCCACGTACTTGTGATGAAGACCTCGACAACGATGAGGACTTCTCGATTATCAAGGATTTTCTTAACGATTTCCCATTTCCTCCACCGGAGGAGGTTATGGGTATCGAACCCAAATCTTCGATTGAGAAACCACCAATCCTCGAGTTGAAAGATTTACCTCCTCACCTTGAATATGTATATTTGGAGGAGGACGACAAGTTGCCAGTTATTATTGCGAAAGATCTTTCGAATGATGAAAAAACCGCACTTGCCGATGTTCTAAAGGATCACAAAGGGGAAATTGCGTGGAAATTATCCGACATTAAGGGGATCAATCCCAAATTTTGTACCCACAAATCTTAATGGAGGAAGACTACAAACCCGCAATCCAATGTCAAAGGAGGGTGAACCCCAAAATTAACGATGTCATCAAAAAGGAAGTCCTTAAACTCCTTGACGCAGGAATGATTTACCCTATTTTCGATATCCCTTGGGTGAGTCCTATTCATTGTGTCCCTAAGAAGGGAGGAATGACCGTTGTGCCAAACTATGACAATGAGTTAATTCCAACTCGACTCGTGACCGGTTGGAGGGTGTGCATCGACTATCGTAAGTTGAATGACGCCACTCGTAAAGACCATTTTCCCTTGCCCTTCATGGACCAAATGTTGGAGCGTCTTGCGGGAAACGATTTCTATTGCTTTTTAGATGGTTTTTTCGGTTACTTCCAAATCCCCATCGATCCTCATGATCAAGAAAAAACTACGTTTACGTGTCCATATGGAACGTTTGCTTATCGTAGAATGCCATTCGGACTTTGCAATGCACCGGGAACCTTTCAAAGGTGCATGATGGCTATTTTTCATGATATGATCAAGAAGACGATGGAAGTCTTTATGGATGATTTTTCCGTGTTTGGTTATTCGTTCACTTCGTGTTTGTCGAATCTAGAGAGAATGTTGAAACGTTGTGAGGAAACCAACCTTGTGCTTAATTGGGAAAAATGTCATTTTATGGTTAAGAGTGGAATCGTCTTAGGGCATAAGGTCTCGAAAGCGGGGATTGAGGTAGATCAAGCTAAGGTAGACGTCATCGCCAAATTACCTCATCCCAAAACCGTTAAGGGAGTTAGGAGTTTCCTAGGCCACGCGGGCTTTTATCGACGATTCATCAAGGATTTTTCGAAGATTTCTCGACCTATTACACATCTTCTCGAAAAAGATGCTCCTTTTGTCTTTAACGAAGACTATGTACGAGCCTTTGAAATCCTTAAGAGGAAACTTACCGAAGCTCCCACTCTTGTTGCTCCCAATTGGAACCTCCCCTTTGAGCTCATGTGTGATGCTAGTGATTACGCTATTGGGGCCTTTTTGGGGCAACGTCATGATAAGCACTTCTTGCCTATTCACTATGCTAGCAAGACGATCACCGAGGCTCTTAAATACACTACAACAGAAAAGGAATTCCTTGCCGTGGTGTATGCATTTTAGAAATTCCGACCTTACCTCGTCTTGACACGATGCATAGTGTATACGGATCATTCGGCTATCAAGTATATCATGGCTAAACAAGATTCAAAGACGAGGTTACTTCGTTGGATTCTCCTCCTACAAGAATTTGATGTCGAAATCCTTGACAAAAAAGGAGCCGAGAATCTAGCGGCCGATCATCTTTCTCTTTTGGAAGATCCTCACCAAAGTGTTTACGAGCCAAAGGAAATCACCGAAACATTTCCTCTCGAGACACTTGGTGTAGTGAATTCTAAGCTTGATTCATCTACCCCATGATTTGCTGATATCGCAAATTACCATGCGGGGAACTTCATCATCAAGGGTATGACGACTCAACAAAAACGAAAATTCTTTCGTGACGTCGAGTTCTACTTTTGGAACGACCCTTATCTATTTCGGACTTGTGCGGATCAAATCATTCGACGTTGTGTCTTTGGTACCGAAGCTTCTAATATCCCTAGAGCTTGTCACGAGGGACCCACGGGTGGTCACCACGGTGCTAATCTCACGGCTAAGAAGGTCTTTGATGTCGGGTTCTTTTGGCCTACTATATATCGAGATACACACGCACTTGTGAAGTCATGTGACTCATGCGAACGACAAGGAAAAGCCTCACAAAACGATGAAATGCCACAAAATATCATCCAAGTGTGTGAGATCTTTGACGTTTGGGGTATTGATTTTATGGGGTCATTCCCATCATCTCATGGGTAATAAGTACATCATTGTCGTCGTTGACTACCTATCCAAGTGGGTGGAAGCTAAGGCTTTGCCCAAGAACGATGCTCGTGTGGTAGTCAAGTTTTTGAAAAGCTTGTTTTCTCGGTTTGGAACCCCTCGTGCGATCATAAGCGATCGTGGAACCCATTTTTGTAACGAATAATTCAAAAGGGTCCTAAGGAAATATGGGGTTACACATCAGCTTTCTACGGCTTATCACCCACAAACAAGTGGGCAAGTCGAGGTTTCAAACCGAGCGTTGAAGAGGATCTTGGAGAGATCGATTGGAGAGAACCGACAATCTTGGTCGGATAAGTTGGACGATGCTTTATGGGCCTTTCGGACCGCTCATAAGACGCCCATCGGGTGCACTCCTTATAAGCTTGTGTATGGGAAGAAGTGTCACTTGCCAATTGAACTAGAACACAAAGCTTATTGGGCCCTTAAGCATTGTAATGATGATAATGAGACCGCGGGAAAACACCGGAAAATGCAATTGAATAAATTAGATGAATTGAGAGACATTGCTTATGAAAATTCATTGATTTACAAAGAAAAAACTAAAAAGTTTCATGACTCAAAAATTAAAAACCGGGTTTTTAACATTGAAGATCAAGTGTTGCTTTTTAACTCTCGTTTGAAAATCTTTTCCGGCAAGTTGAAATCCGGTTGGTCCGGTCCATTCACCGTTACCCAAGTTTTTCCTTATGGGACCATCGAGCTAGCTCAAAATGATAGCCCTAATTTCAAGGTGAATGGACATAGGTTGAAGCACTATTTTGGCGGGGAAGTTCCATCCTTGAAATACCTCGACCAAATAACCTTCCCCAATGATAATTAGTATTGAGGGGATTGAGTCGAGCTCATGACTCGGTAATCAAAAACGGGGTGCCTCGTGGGGTCCCATGCTTATCCTATATACATATTATCGCTTTCTAATGTAGTAACGTGAGGGGATTTGTGCCCTTCCAACCTTTGTTTCGTGGTTGTTTGTGATATGTGGTTTTTAGATGATCATGATCTTCACGATTGGAGCCTCTCGTGTTCGTTTTATGGGAGCACTCGATCGTTTGCTTTGAAGAATTTCTCAATATCCATGATATATCCTTATATGTTCTAACCTTAGGTTTATAGCACACTTCATAAACGGCTTTAAATTTAACGGTTACACCCTCTCCTTGTTAGATTAAGCATTCGACTTCGTCTCTAGAATGGGGGTTTCCAACTGATCGGCGTCGAAGTACCGGTCAAAAAAAATAAACCTAATTACCTTATATTAGATAGGGTAAATGGGTATCGATCCACGAGGACTATGTGGTTTTAGTTTAAGTTTTGAGGTGATCACTGATCAATAAAGGTTTTGGTTTTGAAATCTAACAACTAAAATACTTTTGATAATAAAAATGCTGATTAAAAATTAAAATAATTATTAAACTAATAGTAAAGCTAGAAAAATAAAATAAGATGTAAACAATTAAAAGAAAAATGCAATCCCTTCCAGCTCCTAATATTTATGGTTGGTCACACTAATGGATTATTGAAACTTTTTAGAACCGATTACAAAGATTATTTTGACTTAATATGAATGAATTAATGTCAGCATTTATTATGTTCATCAACGACTTGCAATAATAAATCTTATATTAATCCAACCAATAATTATGTTTTAACAATTTATTTAGGTACAACTTATGTTGATTATACGACCATCTTTTTTTTTTACTAGATAAAATAAGTATGAATCGTTAACTAACAATAAATTGTCTAACACAAATAATTAAACATAATATCAAATCGATAAAAATAATTTATAAATAAATTATAAATCAATGTAATAAAAATATGATAATCCAAAAGTAATGATCAAACCATAAATAAAGTTACCGGAAGGAATTACAACAAAATTAGCCGGACATCGTGGTTTACCCGAGCCACTTCATATAAAACATCATCTTTTTTCTTTCTATGCTAAGCCACTGTTGCCAATCGACCCTTTTCTTCTTTTGATATATATTGATGCAACAGTTGACTTTTTTTTTTTCTTTGTATATCCGATCACCACAAGTCACCAAAAAGTCACCACCAACTTTTTTTTTTCTTTGTATATCCGATCACCACAAGTCACCAAAAAGTTTTTTTTTTCTTGGCTTTTATAATGTGTCCACCTTATGTCGGTTGAACAATGGGCCATGGGCTAATAATTTTTTTTTTTCTTTTTTTTTTCTTTTGAAATATAATAGCTTTGGCCCAAATAAAAATAGCCCAACATTAATAATTGCTCGAACGAAGCCCGAACAAATAATAGATGACCGAAAATATTACGACACGCTCAAATCTTTTTCTTCAATATTTTTTCTTCATTAATCGGCGCTTACAATGTCTTTTCTCCAAAAAATTAATTAAGCGTCCATTTTTATTCCACTTCACTCGTAACCTATATAATCACAAAACACACTCAAAGTACATATATAACGACTAAAAAATATACAATTATACTAAATTAACATGCTATGAGGTGTATGCAACATACACCGATTAACTCCCCTCAACTTTAACTTTTACCGTCTCGTGTAAAAATAAAATAAAAATATACAAGCATGTTAATTTCATAATTTTTAATCATACTATTGAAATTTAATCAAAAAAATCACATTCAACCTAATACATTAATAACCATCCTATATGACAAATAATCCAAAAATGATTACCAATATTTTTGTCCTTCTTAAACACTTAGCATAACCATTCCCATTAATTCCATTTACTTTATATTTCATATAATTAACCATGTGGCCAACGTACCTATTACACACCTATAATCAATATAAACATTAATCTAAAACAAGAGGTGAGAATATCGTACACCTTTTATAACGTTGGAGTTTTTATAGCATAAGAGTACATCATAAACCATCATACTTTAGCTTACATACTTCCACTTTTTTTTTTCATCATTTTTTTTTTCACACATTTTTTTTCTCTACTTTTTTTTTTTCACTTTTTTTTTTTCACATCACACATAAGCTCTATCTTTTTAGCCATTCGGGACCGTTTCTTATACAAGTCATCCCGAACGCTTTATACACTCCTTTTAAGGTTGATATAAAAACCAATTATTCAGAAAAATGAATATCTATCCTATAGGTGCATACTAAGATACATTGGCACATGAGAACCGGTTAATTAAGTCTGTTTAGTTAAATAGGAACAGTTATACTTCGTGCCTACTGGTACATCACATGATGGAATTATCTACCACATAGTCTAATTATACAATGCACTAAATTAAACTAATCTTTCTAATTTCATTACAACTATACAAGGATTGGGTTATTTCACCTAAAATTGTCTCAGCTAAGTGCAATGCTATCCATCATAAAAATTGGCGTCTGACCCATGCTAACAACTAAAGTATCACCTTGCGCGGGTGACGAATCAGATAGGCAAGCCCAGCATATGACTACCACCAATAATTATGACAGTTCTCCAACTCTTTTCTAAGGCCACCGTGCGCGGGTGGCGAGCCGAATAAGATCAATTTCAAATGTCTTAACCCAACTATTACATTACTATATTTCATATTATTTATTTAAAATTTTTACTCGATCTAAGCAAAGGTAAGTAGAGAGAATTCAACCGGCGTGGTTTGATCATCTAATTATACATATGCCTAACTACATGCAAACAATCAAATCAATTTAATAACCAAATTATACAATGGAATCGGGTGCACCTGATAATTTTGGCAAAATCCTCTAGCTTGCTCCCATAAATCATCCACAAGCTGATCTTTAGAATCTGCAAACACTCAACAAACATATATGTGTAGAAGAAACTTCCACATCTAATTAGCACAAGACTCTTATAATGTGATTTAAAATTTTAAAAATTTTCAATTTTTCCCAAAAATCACATTTTAACCCATTTTGACCAAAATTTCACACAAAAACATGTAACACATGTGCCCCTCCCCTCAACTTAAAGCATTGCATTGTCCCTAATGCAAAAACTTTAAATTGAAATTTTGGTTAAAAATCAATTTGACAAACTCACACAAAAAACAAAAACCTAACTCACTTTCGTAGGAATCACGGTTGCATTTAGCGTATGCAACAAGCCTTTAAACCACTCGGTAGCCCGACTGGACGAGTTTTGTCTCGTGAGGGTTTGTAGTGAACACACCCACAAAGTTCCACAAACCACGGGTTGCCTCCCGCGAAGCGCTAAGTTTACCGTCTTCAGCCAGACATAACTCGTATGAGCTATTGAGACAGTTGGATTGGTTCCAAGTAAACCACATCCACCGTTTCCATCTGATCACTCTCCAACTCAACATACGACTTTAAACGGTGTCCATTAACTTTAAAAGGCTCTCCACCCGCCATATTTTTTATTTCAATGGCTCCGTATGGAGAGACTTGAGTCACAACGTATGGACCCGTCCATTTACTTCTCAACTTTCCAGGAAAAAGCTTAAGTCTAGCATTGAATAACCAAACTTTTTGACCAACCAAGAAGGACTTCTTGGTGATGTGTCGATCATTAAAAGCTTTGGTTTTCTCCTTATAAATCCTAGAACTCTCATAAGCATCACGTCTAATCTCATCTAGTTCAGATAATTGAAGTTTCCTAGAACTACCCGCTTTCTCCAAATCCAGATTAACAGTCTTAATCGCCCATTCAGCCCTATGCTCTATCTCAACCGGTAAATGACATGCCTTGCCATATACCAACTTATACGGTGACATACCAATAGGAGTCTTAAACGCCGTCCTATATGCCCACAATGCATCATCTAACCTCAAGGACCAATCTTTCCTATCACTACGAACGGTCTTTTCTAAAATTCGCTTAATCTCCCTATTAGATACTTCAACCTGTCCACTAGTCTGTGGGTGATAAGGGGTAGCTATCCTATGATTAACTCCATAATGTTTCAATAATTTCCCAAATCGAAAGTTCTTAAAGTGGGAACCCCCATCACTAATGATAGCCTTAGGAATTCCATGTCTAGCAAAGATATTCTTCTTAACAAACTTAAGAACTACACTATGGTCATTGGTTCTAGTAGCTTCAGCCTCCACCCACTTAGACACATAATCAACTGCCACTAAAATGTACACATTGCCATGGGAAGTGGGGAATGGTCCCATAAAATCAATACCCCACACATCAAAGATCTCAACAACGAGTATGGGATTCATAGGCATTTGATCACGCCTTGAAATCCCTCCAACTTGTTGGCAACGAATACACGCTTTCACAAAAGACTGGGCATCCTTGAAGATAGTCGGCCAAAAGAAACCGCTTTGTAAGATTTTATGCCCAGTTTTTGTAGCACCAAAGTGTCCACCACATGCATAAGAATGGCAATGAGCCAATATGTCCATATGCTCATGGTCAGGAACACATCTCCTAACAACTTGGTCAGCACACACCATATAAAGCTCCGGATCCTCCCAAAAATAATGCTTCAACTGAGAGAAGAAGTATTTTCTTTGTTGCTTGGACCAAAAATCCGGGAGCTTTTTAACAGCTAGATAATTAACTATATTTGCGTACCAAGGAACCTTAGAAACCTCAAATAAACTTTCATCCGGAAAGCTTTCCTTAATCACATCAGAAGGGTTGAACGGCGGAGGGATAATTCTAGACAAATGGTCAGCAACTACATTTTCTGACCCCTTTTTATCCCGAATTTCTAGATTAAATTCCTGTAAAAGCAAAATCCACCTAAGCAACCTCGGTTTTGTCTCTTTCTTAGTCAACAAATGTCTTAATGCACTATGATCTGAAAATACTATCACCTTAGAATGCCCCCAAATATATGACCTAAACTTATCAAGAGCAAAAACCACGGCTAACAACTCTTTTTCAGTAGTGGTGTAATTCATTTGAGCTTCTGAAAAAGTCTTACTAGCATAAAAAATCACAACGGGTTTCTTATCGACCCGCTGTCCTAGAACCGCCCCAGCGGCATAATCACTCGCATCACACATGATCTCGAAAGGCTTCGACCAATCAGGTGATTGCAGAATAGGGGCTTCTACAAGCTTTTGCTTAAGCATGTTGAATGCTTTAAGACATGATTCATTAAAGTCAAAGCGTGCATCTTTTAAGAGTAGATTGCAAAGAGGCTTTGATATTGCACTAAAATCTTTAATAAATCGCCTATAGAACCCAGCATGACCAAGAAAAGAACGCACACCCTTAACGGTAGTGGGAGGAGGAAGAGTTGAAATTACTTGAACTTTGGCACGGTCAACCTCAAACCCTTTTTCAGACACAACATGCCCTAATACTATTCCCTCACGAACCATGAAATGGCTCTTCTCCCAACTAAGCACCAAATTAGTTTCGGTGCATCTTTTTAACACACTTTCAAGCTGATCAAGGCAGCTTTCAAAAGATTGACCAAAGATGGAGAAATCATCCATAAATATCTCTACAGATTCTCCAACCATGTCAGAAAAGATACTCATCATACACCGCTGAAAGGTAGCGGGTGCATTACATAGGCCAAAAGGCATTCTTCGAAATGCAAACGTCCCATATGGACACGTAAACGTAGTTTTGGCCTGGTCATCAGGATGGATGGGTATTTGATTATAACCAGAGTACCCATCCAAGAAGCAATAAAATTTCTTACCCGAAAGCTTCTCAACTATTTGATCAATGAAAGGTAGTGGGAAGTGATCTTTAGATGTGGCATTATTCAGCTTACGGTAATCTATACACACTCTCCACCCAGTAACTGGTCGGGTTGTGAGTTTTTCCCCATTCTCGGTTTCAACAACGGTGATTCCGGCCTTTTTAGGCACCGTTTGAGTAGGACTTACCCATTTACTATCCGAGATGGGATAGATGATACCGGCATCTAACCATTTAAGAACTTCCGTCTTGACTACCTCTTTCATATTAGGATTCAGTCGCCTTTGCACATCTCTTGCTGGCTTAATATCTGGGTCCGTAACAATTCGATGCATACATAATGAAGGGCTGATCCCTTTTAAGTCTGCAATTGTCCATCCTACTGCTGCTTTGTACTTGGAAAGCACCTTTAGAAGTGCTCCCTCTTGTGATTCAGAAAGATCAGAAGCAACAATAACGGGTAATGTATTGTTAGGACCTAGAAAAGCATATTTGAGATTGGATGGCAAAGGTTTTAACTCAAGAGTTGGAGGCACCTCCAAAGACGGCTTCGTAGCCGTGTCAAAAGTAGAAGGCAAGGGCTCCACTTTATAAGACCAAGGTGGTTTTTGATGGTCCAAAGAATTGACCAAACACTCTTGAATCTCTAGAACTTCAGCAACATCAAGAATCTCCTCGTTATCACCAGTTAAATATAATTCCAAAAGATCATCCTTAAGCATACGGGATGCATGCTTTTGAACTTCCTCATCAATCACATCTACTTGGTAACATTCATTCATCGTAGGAGAATTCATAGAATTAAACACATTCAATCTTATCTTCTTATTACCGAATGCAATATCCATGGCGCCAGTTCGACAATTAATCCTAGCATCTATCGTGGCTAAGAATGGGCGGCCAAGGATAATAGTTGGTTGAACATCTTTGTATTGTGACTCGGTGTCCATAACAAAGAAGTCAACAGGGTAATAGAAATCATCAACTTTCACAATAACATCCTCTAAGATACCTCTAGGAATTTTGGTAGATCGATCAGCTAAGGAAATAATGGTGTCTGTCTTACGAAGAGTTCCTAAGTCATACTTATCAACCAAACTAGCAGGAAGGATGTTAATACTGGCACCAAGATCAAGGAGTGCCTTCTTAATGGCAATATTTCCGACCACAACTGAAATCAGTGGTGCTCCAGGATCTTTGAATTTAGGAGGAAGGGAGCTAGATAAGACTGCACTAACATGCTCAGTTAGGTCAATCTTTTTAGGCAACGATGCCTTCAGCTTCCTCTTCTGGGTACACAAGTCCTTTAAAAACTTGGCATACGCAGGAATTTGCTTGATAGCATCAATAAGGGGGAGATTGATCTTAACTTGCTTGAAAGTCTCCCACATATCCTCAGCATGAGGACCCTTTTTAGCTAACTTTGCAGATGTCGATTTCTCCAAAGCCGTAGGGTAAGGTGTGCTGGACACACCACCCTCCTTAACTTCAAGAGATTCAGTAGCTTTAGGATTCGGTGTTGTTGGTTTAGGAAAATCATTTAACAAATCATTTACCAACTCAGAACCGGACTTAACATTATCAGAATTTTTACCTTCAATAATAATTTCGTCTTCAGTAACGAAATCCTCGACATCAGGAGAATTTGGAATCCCCTTGTCATTGTTGTAGATTTTACCGTTTCGAAGAGATGTCACCATATTCACGTGCTCATTTCCATTTTTCTTGTGTGCGGGATTTATGGTGGGGTAGCTCGGTAGCCTTCCCTCATCTCTTTTGCTTAATTGATCCGCCAATTGACCAACTTGTCTCTCAAGAGCTACAATAGATTTAGTAGTGGTCTCGTGTCTTTGATTAGTGACCTCAAATTTTTTATTAATCTCTTGATTGTTGGTAGACAATGAATCCATAAGCCTATCAAACTTTCGGTCAAGGTTCAAGAGACGGTTGTCATCTTGGCCTTGGCCCTGATTTGGATATTGTTGTTGTGGCCTATGATTGTAAGAATTTGGTTGGAAGTTAGATGAGTCGCCACCCTCATACCTTGGCTTGTAACCATAGTGTTGTTGTTGGGTATTATTAGGGCGACTGTCTTCATCTTTCCAACGGAAATTGGGGTGGTTGCGCCATCCAGGATTGTAACTTTCGGAGAATGGGTCATTTCGTGGACGACCACCGTAGACTCCATTTACCTCCTCATTCGGTGGCACCCCCCAACTTTGACAATTATCGACAGAATGACTCGGATCACCACACATTGAACACCCACTATGCGACACATTAGACACATTCGGAACACCTTTTCCTATATTTTTCAACAAAAGATCAACTTTCTTACTTAACTCGCTAATTTCGGAATGTGTGCCACGTTGGTTAGACACATAATTGGCGGAAGATGGGTGGTTGTTTCGATCCACTGAAGCTTGGGTCTTAGAACCTTTGCTTAGTTTTTCAAAAAACTCCCATTCTTCCTCCATAGGTCGCGAGAAAAACATACCCCCACTAGTGGCCATCACAAATTGTTGGTTGTTATAATCCAACCCATCATAGAAGACTTTGACAAGCTCCCATTTTGGAACATCGTGATGAGGGCATGTTCTTAATAACTCCTTAAGTCTATTAAATGCTTCATGAAACTGCTCGCCTGGGATTTGACGAAAGGATTTAATCTTATTCCTAATGGCAGCAGTCTTACTTATAGAATAAAACTCCTCAAGAAAAGCAGATTGCATTTCAGACCATGAGTTAATACTACCTGGCTTAAGAGATGAGAACCAGTCCTTAGCTTGATCTTTAAGAGAAAAAGGAAAAAGGGGAAGTCTTACCTCATCCTTAGTAATGTTATTAACCTGATGTGTGTCAGCAATTGAGAAGAATTCTCGCAGATGTGCGTATGGTTCCTCACGACCTCTAAACACCGGCAAGATTGCTATGAGGTTCGGCTGGATCTTGAAGTTACTTGTAACCCCTTTAACTGGATCCGGATAAACGATAGGCGAGGGATCCTCGAAGATCCCCGGCCTGTAATAAGAATCAACACCCCGTGGTGGAGATTCTCCTCCGCTACTATTGCCGCTAGCACTTCCGCCAGCATCTTCGTCACCTGGCATTTCAGCGAAAAGCTCTGCTAAACCTGAAAAATCAAGATTAGTAGAAAACTGTCGAAACGTCTTCCTTCTCAACCTTGCACTTTTCTCAACCTCAGGATCGTAAGATAATGGTGATGTTCGTCCCGATCTGCGTGTGCGCATACACTAACCTGCACAGTCACAAGAAACAAACAAAACAAACAAAACAAAACAAAACAAGAAAAATAAAATCTTTTTGTATTTTTGTATTTTATTAAAGAAAAATATTAACAAAAACTTAAACGAAAAGCTCACTGAGTCCCCGGCAGCGGCGCCAAAATTTGATCGGCGTTGAAGTACCGGTCAAAAAAAATAAACCTAATTACCATATATTAGATAGGGTAAATGGGTATCGATCCACGAGGACTATGTGGTTTTAGTTTAAGTTTTGAGGTGATCACTGATCAATAAAGGTTTTGGTTTTGAAATCTAACAACTAAAATACTTTTGATAATAAAAATGCTGATTAAAAATTAAAATAATTATTAAACTAATAGTAAAGCTAGAAAAATAAAATAAGATGTAAACAATTAAAAGAAAAATGCAATCCCTTCCAGCTCCTAATATTTATGGTTGGTCACACTAATGGATTATTGAAACTTTTTAGAACCGATTACAAAGATTATTTTGACTTAATATGAATGAATTAATGTCAGCATTTATTATGTTCATCAACGACTTGCAATAATAAATCTTATATTAATCCAACCAATAATTATGTTTTAACAATTTATTTAGGTACAACTTATGTTGATTATACGACCATCTTTTTTTTTTTACTAGATAAAATAAGTATGAATCGTTAACTAACAATAAATTGTCTAACACAAATAATTAAACATAATATCAAATCGATAAAAATAATTTATAAATAAATTATAAATCAATGTAATAAAAATATGATAATCCAAAAGTAATGATCAAACCATAAATAAAGTTACCGGAAGGAATTACAACAAAATTAGCCGGACATCGTGGTGTACCCGAGCCACTTCATATAAAACATCATCTTTTTTCTTTCTATGCTAAGCCACTGTTGCCAATCGACCCTTTTCTTCTTTTGATATATATTGATGCAACAGTTGACTTTTTTTTTTCTTTGTATATCCGATCACCACAAGTCACCAAAAAGTCACCACCAACTTTTTTTTTTTCTTTGTATATCCGATCACCACAAGTCACCAAAAAGTTTTTTTTTTCTTGGCTTTTATAATGTGTCCACCTTATGTCGGTTGAACAATGGGCCATGGGCTAATAATTTTTTTTTTTTTTTCTTTTTTTTTTCTTTTGAAATATAATAGCTTTGGCCCAAATAAAAATAGCCCAACATTAATAATTGCTCGAACGAAGCCCGAACAAATAATAGATGACCGAAAATATTACGACACGCTCAAATCTTTTTCTTCAATATTTTTTCTTCATTAATCGGCGCTCACAATGTCTTTTCTCCAAAAAATTAATTAAGCGTCCATTTTTATTCCACTTCACTCGTAACCTATATAATCACAAAACACACTCAAAGTACATATATAACGACTAAAAAATATACAATTATACTAAATTAACATGCTATGAGGTGTATGCAACATACACCGATTACCAACCCTTAGACTCGAAACATTGAGGACAATGTTTAACTTTAGTATGGGGGTGAATAGTTACTTGCCTTGCCAAACCTTCACGCTTTCCAAAGTTTATCTTTTTATTTATCGTTTTGTTTCAAAATAAGGCTAAAAATGGCCAAATTTTAAAATTTTCTCATGTTTTATAAGTGTTTGAAGACACGAATATAGATTTTCCGATGGCGAGAATAAGAGTAATTTTTTACTCGACCGTGCGTGTTGAGCACTTAGCTTCGATTCCTTAACTTCACATTAGGCTAAGTCTCTTAAATGAGGACGAGAAATGATAGAGTTAATTATAAGTTAGTATGCAAAACGTAGAGTACTCGTATTCTTTCAAAAACTCATATGTTCTCGTTGTTTGCTTATTCTCCCTTCGCTTGTAAATATATTTTGCTTAATAAGTATTGACTTAGCGGTTCAGTCTTGATTGTTGGTTTCTAGTCTTTTCTAGTAGCTTCGATGTAATTAAATTGGGAAGACACTAAGGTATCGCCAGCGTCACGGTTTTGAAGTATTGGCAACCCGAATAATCGAAAGCTTCACATAATAATAAGATTTAAAGTGCTCACCTAAATCAAGCAAACAATTTGAAGCTCACAAGGTTGAAAAATCTATGCGAAATTGAAAGTGAATCAAGCCTTAATATTTGAAGCTTTAAAGATCCAAAATTCGCTTTTGCGTGAGGATATACGTCTTTGGCCATAATAAAACCACCTATGAGGAGGATAATAAAAGGCAAGGCAAGACCGAAGTCATAATAAAAGCTTCATGGCAAAGTTGAATAAAAGATGGAGGTAAACCTATGATAATAATGCCCATCCGATAGGGGGCGTATAAAAGTCTTTGTAATAAGTCTCATGTTCAAAACCGTTATAAAACCGTGTTTATCGATCCTTCTTGTTGACTTAATTTTTTGACATCGTTGTCTATTAGGAGGGGTTATTAATTCGATGATCTTGGTTACACCGTTATGACTCTATTTTTAGACCTAAATCTCTATCATCGCATAAGTCAAAAATGTATCCTCGTGAACATTCAAGACAAAAATAAAATATAAGAGATACAACTTAGGAAAATGGGAGGATAAGTACATGATAAGGGTATATGAGTAGTGTTAGCATTACTAACTTATAATGACAATGATCTCGTTGCACGCTTGGCATGGAATTGGGGTGAAAAGCGAGGACGACGAAATTATTTCTAACGAAGCATTCACGTATTCTTGTTCTATGAACCTAAACGTCCCATTTTGCGATGAAAATCATACATTATGTCTAAAACCCAAGTAGTAGCAATAGTAGTAGTGTAGTAAGTTTATCATTCAATAAAAATGCATAAAAATGAATTTTGGAGGTGCTACGATACTTTATTCTAGCATTGCGTGAGGGCACGGCAGTGGTTTAGTATGGGGGAGTGATGAGACTGCTTTTATACATAGTCTCATCGTCCAAAATGGGCTTAAAATGCATAAAATATCATGAAATATGCCAAATATATGCTTGTGTTTGTTACATGTGTATTTTAGGTACGAATATTGAGAAAATGACAAAAGATCACAAGAAACAAGCAAAAACGAACACGAGAAACGAAGCCGCACAATGAACCAAGCCCTAATGATGATTTTCCAAGAATAACCCTTGAAGAATTGAAGGTTATACAATAAGGGTCCTCCGATATTGAATAATTGGCACTTTAAACCCTTGTATATTTATCATTACAAGTTCGGTCCTTAAAGTTTGTCAATTTACAAAAAGGGCCCTCCACTTTAAAAAATTGGCAAGAATGCTCCCTTATAAATGAAGACTTGTCAATATTAGTCCTCCAAGAAGTCAATCATACAAATCAAGACCATAAACTTTACAGAAAATGCCAAAACAGCCCTTCAAGAATCAAGAATTGGCAAGAAATAACCTTGAAATACTTTTGGAAAAGTATTTGGGGCAAAAGTGTGAAAGCTGAAAGTTTGTTATAAAGGGAAATATAGTTCATGCTTATTAAACTAAAATGACAAGAGAAAGAGAGAAGCAGGGTCAAAGCTGGCAGACATGAAACTTACCTAGACCAACCAAAACACGCCATGTGTCCCACTCACACTTTCAACCAATCAAAAACCACCTTTTTGCCACCTCAAATCCCACTCAAAACCGGTTATAACTAATTTTGATTAGTTTAATAAATTGGCGCTTAACAACTTTTTAAAACCCAAACCGGATTAAACTCATAACTATTCACCAAGAACACGAATTAGGGGGTTGTTTAATCCTTTAAATTAAACCCTAATTCTCTCCAGATTGATGATTAACCTATCAATAAACACATCCCAACCCTCACTTTGCATGCCACATCATTCCACAAGCTCACATGTTTACTACCATGCACACGTTTTTGGGAACAAGCCAAAAGGTGACAGCCATCCGACGAATTACATTCAGCTTCATTTCTAAGCTTCATTGTGAGCCTTAGATCAAATTCGAACAACTCCCAAGTCCACAAACTACCAAAGAAACTTCAAATGATATCAAGATAAATTCAAACTCAAGGGCATTTCAGGAACTTCTACACATTAGGGTTTACGTTTTTCTTTGCTTTGTAGTTCACATTGTAGCCTATATAAGGCATTAGGGTTGTAACATTTAGCCCTGCTCTTGGTTTTTCCTTGTTCAAAGTTCTGTAAATCCCTTTTCAATATTAATGAAAATGTGTTTGAATGTTTGAATAAATCCAAGTTCCAACTTAATTGCTTGCTTATTGTCGATATATGTTTGTGTTGTTTGAAATCTTAAAACCTGTTTTTAAACCTTGTGCAAGAAATTGCCAAGTTTTCTCAAAAACTTGATATTTTGCTAAGTCTTTGGTACTTTCTTGGAATTTTTGGATTACAAGTGATCTAAACACCCTGATAAGAAGATTATCAAGGTGTTGGGAGCTTGTGGTTTGGGGATAATCAAGAAGTGGGTACAAAGGTTGCATTAATCAAGATTTTTCATCTTTCTGTTTATATATTTGTACTCTAACCTTGTTGATTCTTAGTAGGGTTGTTGTGGAAGCTTGTGCCTTGTTTTGCTAGGCACATCAGCTCAAAAATTTGTGAGTGTGGATGTACATTCATGAGGTTTGAGTCCTTTTACCCAAAATCTGATAAAAGTCTTGATTTTTGGTGAATTGTGTTGTTCTATTGTACTTGTTGTTTTTGTGGCTTAAAATTGCTTGATACTGCATGATTATGATGTTATTGTGTTAGATTGGGCTTGGGATAAACTGAATCACACACTTTCTTTGTTAATCTTGGATTGAAAAAAGTTAAGGGGTGTTTGGGTTAACCTGTTTAAGCTTGAAATTTGTTTTTGAGTTATTGGAAAGTGTTGTTTATTGCTTATATCTGATAAACACTTGGTTGTATGCTATTTTCTGCAAGTTCTTGGCTTTTAAACATTAAATTCTTAATTGTGCTACGAAGTTGAAATCTGCTTGTTTTGACCTAAGATCTTGGAAACACTTAGATTGTATGCATTCTTAGGGCTAACAAGTGATTAAACAAAGTTTATACAACCTGATTAAGAGATTTGAGGGTTTGAATCTGGTCTTGTGGTCAAGTATATCAGCAAAGTACCAAATCTTCTTGTTTAGTATTCATCAGTAACATTCATTTGCTTGAATCTTGTTCTAAGCTTTGAATCAGTGCATGAAACTAGTTTATTTGTGTTCATTTGAATTATTTATAGCTTGTGTATGCATTTGGTGAAGTTTGGCTGGCTTATTCTTGCTTAAATTGCTTATTAAGTTCATAACTGCTTATGTTCATGTCTGATGCATGTCTGGTGATCTTTTGATTAATCTGTGCTAATTGGCTTGTTGAATTTGTGATTTTATTGTTGTTATTGACTCCTTGTGATCTACTGATTACTTGGGTGCCTTTGCTTAACTTGAATCCAACAAAAAGTCACATAAGACAAAAGGCCAAGAAAGTCAATCAATGGGAACTCCTTTCCCCTAAAACTAGCCACTGCTAGTGTTATTTGGTCATCAGCTTATTCATAAGCCATTCTAGCTTATTGGGACTTGCAACAACTTATTTTTTGTGATCAATCTTCCTTATTTGACCCATTGACTTGAACTAGAGCTTATTAGGGTTTGACTTTTAAGTTTGACTAGAAAACCAAAGAGTTTGACTTTTACATAAGTGCTTATTTGCTTATTCTAGCTTATTCAGTGTGCTTATTGGAAAACTTGTTGATTATTTTGCTTAATTAAGTCATTAAAACCTTTTGCAACTTGAATCAGCACTTGAGGTAGCCTAGAACTCAAAAATGACTATTTTGTCGTTTTGTGAATAGAGCTTTTGCTTATTTCAGGCTTATTTCTTGAGCTTTTTCAAAATTTCTTTTCACAGATCTCTTTGGTAACTCAAAAGAAGCTTGTGTGTCGAATTAGAGCTTATGGCATTAGCTTATGGCTTAATGGGTCAAAAAGCCCATTAAGAATAAGCTGTTGACTTATTAAGCTGTGATAAGCACATTTTTAGCTTTTAAGCCTTCAGAGTTTTGTTCTTAAAATCAAATTTTGAGTCAGATAGGAAGTTTTGGGCTTATTTGGTTGACTTTTTCTTATTGGACCTAATTTCAGCCCATTAAGGATATGTTTTGTCATTTAGCCCATTTTAAGGCCCAATAAGGGTATTTAGGTAATTTCAAGTTCATTTCTGTGTTTATTAGGTTAAAATAAACTAGTTTGCAACTTTTTAGAATTTATTATAAATTTGGATTTTTAATATTATTTTATTATTATTTTATTATTAAAAATTAAATTTTAGATTTTTGCAAGTTTTTCATTTTTACTAGTTCAAATACATTAAGTTAGGAATTTTAAAATTTTTATATTAATTTTATTGTCATTAGATTAATTTTTAGAGTTATTTTAAGTTTTATTAGTTTTTAATCATTTTTAAATAGTTTTTTATTAATTTTAAAATTTTCAAAAATAGTTTTTAATTTAGTTAAGACATTTTAGAGGTTTACAAGTTAATAAATCTCATTTTGGGCTTTTTGTTAATTATATTGATTTTTTGGGCTTTAATTAGCATTAAAAAATTAATATTTAATTAAATAAAAGGTTTAAGTAATTTTTAATTTTTTGTAAACTCTAATTGCATTTTTTAGATTTATTCAATTTTCTAGGAATTTTTAGGGTAATTTTTTAAATTTAGTCACTTTTTACGGTTTTACGTGCACGACTTCGTCTTAGCTTAATTCATAATCGTAACCGTCATCCTTTTCTATTCTCTTTTCTCTTTTTCTTTTCTTCATAAATTATAACCACATCATTAATCAATTCTTACACAACACACTAGCCTCCTTGAGAACGAACTCACTTTTGGGTCATTTGTGCACGATTTTCCTAAACCGTCGTACTTACCCTCTTTACATTGTTTTCCTAAACAAGTGCTAAATTACAACACATCATAAAACAAAACCAATATCTGGTTTTAGAGAGAAAAAAATCAAGCAAAACCAATATTCGCTTGTAGCGAGAGAATAGGTGGATGGTTGAGCGGTGAGTTTGTGTGTGTGTGTGTGTGTGTGTGTGTGTGTGTGTGTGTGCGCGCGCGCACGCGAAGGCGTGTGTAAAATAATATGTAATAAGTGTGTAAACACTTCTCCTTTTGCCACTAAAATTAAGGAAAAACAAGACCTAATCATGTGTTATATATCATAAAAGTCGGATATACGCGTGGTTTTATGTTTTTTGTGTTAAATAGGTGCATATGATCAAAAGAAGAGAAAACACGGGATTTCACGGTCAAATAATGAAGAAAAGTCAAGAAAGAGATGAAGACAAAGTCAAAAGTCCAAAAGTGTGCCCAAGATCACGAAAACCGGCAATTCGACACAAGTTTGAGGGAAATAATTAAGGAAGCCGATATCGAGCTCGATTTTTAGTGGAGTTAATTTTTTAAAAGATACTCGAGCCAAGTGGGTCCCACACTTGGGTATTGGGCCTAAAAAGCCCAATATCCATTTCTCTTTATTTATCAAACGGATGAAAGTGTATAAATTTGGGCCAAGATTTAATGAAGCGGATGGATGGCTAAAATTGGGCCTAAAAGCCAAAATGTTTAATAAGGAACGGATGGAGTGACAAAATAAACAAGAATTGGTCAACCTATACTTGCACAGTCAACAAACCCTTTTGTCTCACCTCCACACGCGTCAAACAACTCACCCAAATAAATAAACCTATTCTACCCACCCCTTTATTTTGTTTCGTTAAAAACAAAGACAAACACTCCTTCTCTCCAAACCAGACGCACCATTTTACCAAACCCTAATTACCCTTTTATCAAAAATTACTCATATTAATTTAGGGCTTTTACCCTCATATGTTAATTCAACCTATGAGAAATAAAACCCCCAAAGAATCGGAGGCAAACATTGGAGTGGTCCTCATCTCTCTCTGACGTGGCCTTTTGTGATTGGATGGAACACATCACTCCTCAAATCATCCAATCACAATAAAACAAGTTGGCAATCCGTGGCAAGGGTGAATTTCTACCGCAAGATCAAGAAAGAGAAGAAAAGTGATGGATTATGCGGCCAAGATTGGATGCTTAAGATTGAAGCTATGAAGAGGGTTTGAGGGTTTCTCCTATAAAAACCCCCTTTCACATGTAATTTAGTGGAGCACTTTTCTTTATTTTTATTTTCAGTAATTAGATTTAGATTTAATCTTGTATTTTTAAAATTTCCAGTAATTGTAATCTTTATATTTATTAATGAAAAATTAGTTTTATCAATTTCATCTCCATTTTTTATTTACTGTCGAAGTTCTATTTCATCTTTAATATCTTCTTTTTATATTACTGTTGGTTCATTAATCGGTTATAAAAAAAATAAAAAAATAAAAAAAATAAAAAATATAAAGAAAGTGAATATTAATTTCCCCACTGGGAGATTAAAAAAGTACTACTGTTTGGGAAAATTAATTCTATCCGAGAGCTTTTCTGGGTTTGATTGATTGGGTTGGGATCGAGATGATGAAGGTGGTGTTGATGCGGTTTTGTTAAGACGGCTCAGCGCCGCGTCTTCGTCACAACGGTTTCTCCACAAGGTGATTATTCTCTTCTTTATTTTCTAAGTTTAGTTTAAGTTTGAGTTTATAATTTGCTTGTAAGTTTTAAGTTTAATCTGCTTTAGATTTATTTAAATTGTTTGCTTGTCCTGTTTTAGATCTGTTTTTTTAGTGCTTATTAGTTTCGTTTTTATTATCTGATTAAGGTTTGTTTAAAAAGTTTCTATTATTTTTGGTAATAGTTTTTAAAGTTTTCGGTATAAAAAGTCTTTTTGGTTTATTTTGTGTTTTAGATCTGCTTAATGTTCTGCTTTTGCTTAATTTGTTATTTGTTTGAATTGATTAATCAGTTTTAGTTTGGGTAAAGTTTGTTTGGATTATTGAATTTATCTGGTTTGGACGTCTGCTTAGATTTCGGTAGAATCTGCTTACTTTTTTTAGTCTGCCTATTTGGATTCTTATTTGCTTAGTGTAGGTTTTATGTGCTTATTCTAGTAGCTTATTTAGTTTTCTGCTTATTCAGTTATAGCATATTTGCTTAATTGGTGCTTAATTGGTATTTGGTCTGCACTTATTACTGTCAACTTACAGATCCCTTTGATCTGTGAGATTGTAATTACAAAAAGAAAAATAATAACAAAACTTCCGTCCATCCAGGGTCTCGAACCCTGGACCTCTCGTCTACTAGCCACGCACCCTTACCACTAGAACTAGGACCCTATTTGTGTATTGAATTGCTTCATTTATTTAATATAGGTTGTTTACTACTGTCAGTTTATATTAAATAGTTTAAATACACATTAAGTTTATTTTAATTAAAAAGTTTTATTTAAAGTTTTACTTAATTCTGTTTTTTTATTAAATATAAAAAGGATAAAAAAATATTTTAATTTTAGTTTATATAGATTTTAAAATTAGTTTCATTAATATAGTTTTAAAATATATTTTAATTAAAAGTTTTTCTCTAGTCTTATTAAAATTAGATTTAAATAGTTTTTATTTAAAGTTTTTATAAAGTTAAGTTTTTCATTAGTTACATTTCATTTTTAACAAAATAATAATAATAAAATAGATTTTAATTAAAGTATTTAGTTTTAAATTTATTAGATTTAAAAGTTAATTTTATTTAAGTTTTAAATAGTTTTATATTTTTAATTAGTTTAAATTAATTTCAACTTAGATTTAAGTTTTATTTTAAAATTAGTTTTATTTAAATTGCTTTAATAGTCTTTAATATTAAATAGTTTTAAATTAGTTTAAAAATACAAAAAGTTATATTGTTACCAAAAACAAAGTTAGTCGAAACGTTAATTGGAAATCAATTCGAGTTGAGTCGAGGAAAACGAACTTAATTGATACATACAAAAATCTTAGTTTCAAATGGCGCCGCTGCCGCTTCGCTCGTACGATTGACGATTTTTCGTGAAGACGTTTGGATTTTGGGATCCGTTCTTTTTTAACGTTACGTTTCTTGCAACAAAATCAAAAATACAAAAAAAAAATCAAAAACTTAAAAATACAAAAAAATTAAAAAATCACAAAAGCAATTTCTTTCCTAAGAATTGCACCAAAAAAATTAAAAAATCAAAAGTAATACTTTTTCCTAAAAGTATTACACCAAAAATATTACGTATTAGTGTTAATTTTTAGTTCGATTTCTTTCGATTTTTCTTGTGAATATATATTTTTCTAAAAAAAATACAAAAAGATTTTTCATTTATTATATTATATTAGGTAGCACAATAAATTTATCTACTTTTCAAATAAGCCTTAGTTGGGATTTCATCACCTAACTATTGTAGTCGCATCCATAACAAAATAAAAAGGCAAAATAGATAAATACTAGTAGTTTGAACTCGATATATACAAACTATAAGGTGGGTATAAGGCGACGCGCTATAAAAGGCCGTCTAAGGAAAAAGGTTTTTAAGTGCTTTGTGCCACCTCGTTTCCCCGCTTGCTTGTGCGTATATTGAGAGGGACGACCGATTATTGGTTTGCCAACTCAAGTAATAATTAAGTATATATTTTTGTAAGCTTTTTCATATTGCTCCTCGAGAGGGAAAATCCTTTTCCTCTCAAAATCGACCGAGGTCACCTACCTCATTCCAAAGTTTTAATTGTATGCGCACTCGCGCGCATACATACATACCGATTGGCGTACCAAACTCTTCCAATTCTTCCAAAAAGAAGAAGAAGAAGAAAAACAAAAATACCGTCATTCAAGCCGATCCCGAGAATCGAGCTTTCGACATAACGATGGCAACGGATAATCGACCAATGATTGAGATTCTACAATCTCACGTTGAAGGAAACGATGACGCGATTGTGGTGCCGACTATTGGAGCTAATCATTTCGAACTTAAATCGGGTTTTATTCAAATGGTTTCCGCTACACCATTTTTAGGCCGTACTAATGATGACCCACACACTCGTATCAAACGTTTCATCCAATTAGCTAATACCGTCAAATACAATGGGGTGCCACAAGAGGTCGTTCGCCTACAACTTTTTCCTTTTTCCCTCGAGGGACAAGCCCGGATTTGGCTTGATAAGGAACCACCCCAAAGTATTACAACATGGATCGACTTAGAGACCAAGTTCATTAATTACTTTTTCCCACCATCACGGACCACTTCTTTAAGGAATGAAATAATCACCTTTGAGCAAAAATATGGGGAAACTTTTAGTGAGTCTTGGGATCGATTTAAAGAGCTTTTGAGAAAATATCCACAACACGGTTTCACCAAAGTGCATCAAATAAATACGTTTTACAATGGTTTAACTCTAAATGACCAAGACTCACTTAATAATGCCGCGGGGGGCAATATTCTTGTGAAAACCATGAACGAGGCTTGGGCCATTATTGAGAACAAGGCAAAAGTGCAAACCAAGAGTTTTAGGGCTACTATAGCAAGTGCTAGTACTAGTAATAATGAGGTGAATAATCAAATTAAGGAGCTTACTTCAATTGTGAAACACCTTGCACTAAAAACCGACGCCCTCACTACACATGTGCATGCCGTGAAAGAAAATTGTGAAACGTGTGAGACTTGTGGTGGACCACATTCATATTTCAATTGTGACAAGGTTTACAATCAACAACAACAAGTTTGTGCTTTTAATGCTAATGAAAGGGTTCCATTTAAACCTAATGTTGGTGTTAACCATTTGTCTTACAATAGTACTAATTATTTGGCTCCCCCGGGTTTTGTAGCACCTCAAAGACCACCCCCACCCGCCCAAAATACCCAATACCAAAATAGGAACCAAGGTCCTCAAATGGGTAATTTTCAAGGGAATGCAAATCAAGGGTTTCAAAATAATAACAAAGGTTTTTATAATAACAACGGTTTTCAATCTCAATATCAAAATCAAGGTTTTCCTAATCAAGGGTTTAATCAAATGAACATGCAAAATCCTCAAATGGACTTGGTTCTACAAAAATTGACCGAACATGAGAAAATCATGAAAGCAATGCAAGAATCCACTAGAAAAATGCAAGAGTCCAACGATAAGAGATTTTTGACTATGTTGCAAACCCTTAGACCCCAAGGTGCCTCACCATCCAATACCGAGATTAACCCTCGTGCTAATGTGAGTGCTATCAATACTCGAAGTGGAGCCACTTTAGTGGGACCTTCCATCTCTTCGCCCATAACGGAGAGACAAGTCCCAGAGGTCATAATGAGTAATCCTACTCCCCCTCCGGTGATTCCCCCCACTACCACTCCTAGTTCTAGTCCTCCATTGCCGAAAGAGCCTATTCCTACGGTTGTTCAAGAAGCGAGTCCTTCTCCTTCTCAACCTTCTAAGTCTAAGCCTAATATTCCTTATCCATCTAGGTTAGGCAAGGCTAAAGTGCTCACCAAAGATGACGTTCATGTCTCTAACTTTTTGAAAATGATTTCCAATGTGAATGTTAATATAAGCCTTATTGAAGCACTTGCTCAAATGCCAAAATTTGTGAAAATGTTTAAAGATTTGCTTAATAAGAAAGAAAAAATGGTTGAGCTCGTGAACACTCGTTTAAATGAGAATTGTTCCGCGGTTCTTCTCAAAGAGCTTCCCGAAAAGCTAGGAGATCCCGGACGATTCGTGTTACCTTGCTCGTTTCCTCAAATCGATGATTGTATAGCTTTAGCGGATCTCGGCGCTAGCATCAATCTTATGCCACTTTCGGTTTGGAAACAATTGTCATTACCCGACCTTGTACCGACTCGTATGACTTTAGAGTTAGCTAATCGAACCCTCGCATGCCCCGTTGGTATTGCCGAAGATGTTTTTGTTCGAGTTGGTACATTCACCTTTCCCGTAGACTTTGTCGTCGTCGACTATGAGATGGATCCTCGTATTCCGTTAATACTTGGTAGACCATTCTTAAGGTCCGGAAGAGCCTTAGTTGATGTAGCCGAAGGGGAGTTAATTCTTAGGGTTTGGGATGAACAACAAGTTTTTAAAATGGGAAAAATCACAACAAAATCAAATGGAGAAGAGTCGGTCAATATGATTGATGTTCTTAATTATGATAATAAAGAGATTTTTATTAATCCTTTTGGAATTGAAAAGTCTACTCAAAATGATTTTGTGATAAACTCATCCCTTCCCTTGGAGCCTCAAAATTTTGAAACTCCTATTTATGACACCGATAGTTATGACACTTTTTCAAGTGATCACACTATCTTCGGCTTAGACGACTCGACTTTTGACCCAACCATTTATGATATCCCAATCTTTGATGCCTATGATGATGACACTTCCTTAAGTGATCTCATTAATTTTGATGACCCACTCCATGATCTCAATGCACCTCATATCTCTATGAGTGATTCTTCCATGGAGACTCCTTTTGACTTTTATACTCCAATTTTAGAAGTCATGACTTATGAGGAGGATCCTCCACTCTTAGAGATCATACCTACTTTAGAGGTTATTCCATTTGAGGAGGA
Organism: Glebionis coronaria; assembly: GCA_025667525.1. NCBI lineage: Eukaryota > Viridiplantae > Streptophyta > Magnoliopsida > Asterales > Asteraceae > Glebionis > Glebionis coronaria. Next base: position 168,604,269 of record CM046876.1, on the reverse strand, counting down.
TTTAGATATCTTTCTAAATACCTATTTTCCTCATGAGGAAGAGTTTTCCTATGACTCCGACGATACTTATGTTTTCACATCAAGTTTGGAAGAGGATGACTTTCCCATTATGGATTTTGATGATATTTTGAGCTTAAATGTCAACACCTCTTGCTATTTTCCCATTAAGGAACCGGTGTTTGATCCGGGAATAGAGACTTTTGTGCTTTCATTGCCATACCACCTTATCTTTCCTTGTAAGAGACTTTTGCCTAAGGATACCTCACTTTTTATGACTTGCGTACCACCTCGGGGTCTATCTCCTTTTGTGATGGAAATTATGTGTTTGACCCGGGTGGATTTTTATGGGGTATGCCTTATATGACTTTGTTTCACCCTTTATCATGGAGAGATTTTCCTCCCTTGGAAATCTCGGTTTTCCATGATTTTCCCATTTGAATGATAACATTCGGGAATTCGAGTCGAGCTAGAGACTCGGGATGAAAAATCAAGCATCGTTTAACTAGGTTAGATTTTTACCTTTACCACCCTTTTCCACCCTTTTTACCTTTCACCCATTTTCACCAATAAGTGTAGGGGGAGCCATGTAGGTTGTTTGTGTTGTGATGTTGTGTGCAGGGACATGTGCTTAATGATCCACTTTTGGTACTTTTGACGAGACCCGTGTTCCCGTGTTTCCCGTGTACCCGGTTCCTTCGATAAGTTTTTGCTATTGTGATTCAATCTTGTATATAAATAAAACAAATAAATGTAATCACTTTAGTTGTCCTTTCCTTAGCTCGATTTAAACAACGTACTCAATGTCCTAAGTGTATGGGAGTTTATTCTCCAACATGCTTAAACATTGAGGACAATGTTTATATTAAGTGTAGGGGGGATTTCTATCGAAATTTTAGTGGGCTTTTCCATGAATTTGACCCCATTTAACCGGAAAATTTAAAAAAATTTCAACGTTTTTCAAATTTTTGATCTATTTTGGCCTAGTAGTATTTTTATTTATTTTCTTTCCTTTTATCATCGCATCTTATATTTTTCATTTCAAGAATAAAGTCAAAAATAAATAAATAAATAAAATGGTTTTAACAAGTTTAGATATCTTTGATATATTAGGCCCGTCGTGAATATTTTGACTCAACCCGAGTTTACTTATCCAAGTTTACTCTAGCTAGTATCCTTAACCATATGGACCTTAATTGGTTTATTAGGCTAATCATCCACGAGTCTCATTCCTTGAGATTTTAAATTGTGGAGAACGAGAGATGATAGAGTTAATTATAAGTTTGGTATTCTTTCATTAACTTATGTGAGTTAGTTATGAGCTTTTTCTCCCATCGCTTGTTAATAAATATATTTGCAATAAATAAGGTTGTACGATTTGAAAAGTTACTTAGCTTCTAGCACAAGATCGTTTAAAAGTTGCTCGGTATTAATTAGAGTTCATAGCCAAGGCATAACTTATTGAAGCGGGACGCGAAGATTGGCTTATCCAAAAAGGCCCTAACAAGGCATGAGGATACCCGAGTCCAAAAAGGCCCTCACAAGGCATGAGGATTCACTTTTTTGCTAAAGATCCTAAGAGATTGTGAAGATCATTAATCCAAATCAATATGATGGATCAAGACACACGACGAGAAGCAATTACTCCCCTAAAGATCATGGAGAAGTCTATCCAAAAAGACCCTAACAAGGTATGAGGATAAATAGATCCAAGTCCGAAAAGGAGGCGGATCGTTGTATATCAAAATCCTAAATAAAGAAGAGGATAAATGAGGAAGTCGTGGTCAACGTTTGAAGCATCTTTCACTCCTAATAAAGATGTATACCAAAATGAAGAGAAGACCATAATTTCAAGATCGTCTCTCAAGATTTGAAGTTTGAAGTACAAGCCAAATATCGGTCCGAGAAAGGTCTCAAATCGTGAAACGAGTTATGCCAAGATATGAACTTTATGAGGTTTCGAGAAGCCGTTTTAAAAGATTTTGTCCTTTAGCTAACTATTAACTAAATCGTCCCACTTTATTTCGGCCTTAATAAATTATCGAAATAAGTCAAAAATGCATCCTCGTGATCATTCAAGACAAAAATAAAATACAAGAGATACACCGTAGGAATAAGGGGGTCTAAGTAATTAATTAAACCACATGAGTAAGTGTTAGTTGTGCTAACTTTTAATTTCAATGATCTCGTTTTTGAGCTTGGTATGGGGAACGTGAAACTTGAGGGTGATTTATATTCATGACACCAAAGCCCTAATTAAAGTCTTAGATTTCTTTACAAGTTTCTTCCATCTAATAATTTCCAAGTTAAATAAATGATTATAACTTTTGTTTCCTTTTAAGTTTTTTATCTTTTCGTCATAGTAGTAATAATAATAAAGGCCAAGATGGATTGATTATGAGAAAAATGTAATTTATGCTTTAAAACTATGCATTGCATGGGGTCATTGCAATGGTCAAGTGTAGGGGATTTAATAAGTGTGTAAACACTTATCCTTTTGCCACTAAAATCAAGGAAAAACAAGACCTAATCATGTGTTATATATCATAAAACTCGGAATTTGATATGAGCAAAAACTCATATCAATTTATCAACAAATCACCCTAAAACACAATAAAAATACCTAAACTTTGTGCTATAAAGCGGAATTATGTGGTATGTTTTGTGTTTGTGCTCAAATAGGTAAGAAGGATACATTTTCAAGCAAACAAAGGAAAATCAAGCTTAATTTGATGAAAAAGACAAAGAAGGATCAAAAGTGACAAGACTTTGAAGACAAAGGACCTATCTTGACAATCTGCCAAAAATGAAGGACCAAAAGTGTAATTTTGTAAAAGTCAAGATCATAGTCAAATCTGGTCAACTCTCAAGTCAACTCAGTCAAAGGATCAAATTTGTTCAAGAATGAAGTTTGAAGGACCAAATATGCCAAAGAAATGAAGTTACTAGCTCAAATTTAAAATCTGCCAAGTTCAAGGGCTTATTCTGCCAATTTTGGAAAGTTATTCAAGTATGATCCATGTGATAAACTTTCAGCCAATGAGAAGCCAAGAAACCAAGGCCATGGATTTCCAAATCACTTCAATAAATGCACTCAGCCGCCAGCCATTTATTGGTCACAATCTCAACAGTTAAACGCATTATCCATATTTCAGCCAATGAGAGGAGGACATGCAATAATCACTTTATCCATTGTGGATAGTGATTCGTGTGCACTTTATTCAACCAATAAAAATATGACACGTGTCATCTTCATCAACCAAAATTTCCAGGGACGACTTTGAGCTAGAGTGGATTTCAGAAGATGATTTAAACATCAAACTTGCTCATTTTTGAAGGACGAATCCAATGGTTACAACCAATTAGGCTGAAATCAACTCAAGATAAAACCCCCAAATCTGTTCTTCATCAGCAAAACTCATTTAGCAGATTTTTGACATGTGGAAGCCTGGGATTGGTTCCAATACGTCACCAACCCCAACTGCTCTACTCCTGAAGTCTATAAATACATGTTTAGTTCTCATTTCTTGTAGTTGTAGAAAGTGTGAAATTTCACACACTTTAATTTTCCTCTCATCTCAATTCTTAGTTCTTAGCTTAACAACTCAAGAGTTTGACACACTCTTGAGTCTGTTATAGTTAGTTGTAACAAATACCTACCTTTGTAACTACTTTTCATGCAATAAAATTCAAATTTCCCTTTTCCCTCCAAAAGTTCTCATACTACTTACTGTTCATTACCTGCTTCATTGATCCTTCTTGTTGCTGTTGTTGGTTTGTTATGATCATCCCTTGATCATAACTGGCTAAGTTGAAGTTTGAAGCTGTTTGATCATCCATTTCCAGTTATAGCAGATTTTGATGAATTCAGATTCATTAATGGCAGATTTGTTGGTTGATTACTGTTGATTTGATTGTTGATAGTGTTTTCTAGTGCTAAGGTGGTGGTTAGCACTAGAATAGAGAGCTCAGCGCTCCTCTACTCCTCAAAGGAGGCCTTTGCATAAGGTTTACATGTTCTGCATTTAAATTCCACTAAATAGTTGCTTGCCTGCTCAATTCTTAGTTAAACTTGTTTGTTTGTATGATCAAAGTTGTTCTAGACTGTTTCTGATCTGATCTTAGTGATTTGGTAGCTTAATTGTAGCTTAATATAGTTTATAGCTTTGTTACTTGTCCTGTTTTCACTTTATCTCAATCACTTTAGTTTGCTATTCAATTTTGAGTTCTAGTTGGTTAAAGTTCTTGTTATTAGTTCTCATACCTTACATTGTGGTTATCAAACTTGGTGTGATAGCAAACTTGTCTCAGTTTAACCTTTTGATCAATAATCATTCACAAAAGTTCAAAAAAATTCAGTAAATGGTGTTTGGCATTAGTTTGTAAGTAGTTTTCAAGTATTGATAATTGGCAAACTTGTGTTCATTTCCAGTTTATAAGTGATAACAAATGGTTTTCAGTAACTTTTAAGTCAAACTCTTGGTCAAAAAGGCAATTGGTTATAGAAAAGTGTGGGTCAGTTTCATTCAAGTTTTGTTTCAGAAAAGTATTGATTTTGATTTGCCTGGCATTCATTTGTTAGTTAATGAAATTACACCAAACCAGCTCTTAAATCTCACTCATAATATGAAGTTTCAAATTGTATAAGGACTTTGTACAATATCAAGTTTTCAAGTAGAAATAAGCAAAAGTCTAAGAAATTAAGCAAACTCAAGTTTCTGTAACTTGGTGACTGATTTTTCATATCTCAATATCCACTTCATAAACTGGTCTATTTTCTTTCACAATATCATTTAGTAAGTGTACCTGGTTAATTTTTGAGATTTTGAGCTTATTGAAAAATCTTGGTCAACATAAGCACTCATTTTGCTTATTTTAGAATTATGAGCTTATTACTGGATGCTTTTTCATGAGATTTAATTTCCCGTTCTTCTTTTGAGCTTATTAATCATTTTCATCACTAAAATTTAGTTGTGCAAGTCTAGATTTTCTTGTAGCTTATTATGTGCTTATTGAATTCAGCTTATCAGCTTTTTAGTAAGTTTCAGCAAATTTCCTTGGACAAGTCTAGTTTAAATTCAATTTTAAGCTGATTGCAATTGGTTTGGTCGAAATTGTTTGAGAAATAAGCTCAAACGAGCTTATTGAAAGTTGTAACCCGTTTTTGTTTAAAAGTTTTCAGAAATTGCATTTTGGTCCTTGATGAGTTAAACTGTTTCTAAACTTGGCTAAACTTACTTCTTTTTAGGGTTTGCAACTAATCAGTCCTTTAACTTTCAAATTTGTTAAAATTCAGTTAGGTAGTTTGGAATTTGTGGAAAATTGGTTACTTGTTTGGATAGTTTTCATTTTCAGTCCTCATAGTTTACTGATTTTGCACATCTAGTCCTTGTACTTTTCAGCTTTACATTTTGAGCATTTACGTTTCATATAATTTTCATTTTCAGTCCTTATAGTTTGTAAAAGTTACATTTTGCATTTTAATTGAATAAATACTTGGTATTTGCACTATGTTTTACATATAAGTAGACGTTATTTTTCATTTTTGCAAGGCATTGTTTGAATTAGCAATAGAATATCCAAAAAAACATTACCAACCAAGAACAATAAAAACCCGATATTTTTAGGACTTTCAATTTGTTAAGAACTGAGAAAAACGAACTTCAACTATACACATTTCAAATGACGCCGCTGCCGGTTCTTTGACTTTACGAGAGACTATCGATTGACGGTTTTCATTGGCTTTTGGGATCCGTTCACCTTGTGAACGTTATTTTTACGTATCATAAATCAAAAACAAATAAAAAATCAAAAATATAAAAATATATAAAAACTAAAAAATTAACAAAACAATTCTTTTCCTAAAGAATTGACCAAACAAATTAAAAATTCAAAAAGCAATCTTTTTCCTAAGAGATTGCACCCAAAAATATATATTATTGGATTCTCTCGGTTTTTATGTACATATAGTATTTTCTCTTAAAAACTCATAAATACAAAAATATTTTCCATATATTATTATAAGTAAATACGTATACGTATAAGAACAACCAATCTACATATTCTCCATAAGTATTGCCAAGGCAATACACCGTGTTGAGGGGCGTTCCGGTCCTTGACACGTGTATCGATCAAACAAAATAAAGCAAGAATAGATAAATACTCTCAATAAGCAACAATTCGAAGAATACAAACAATTAAGTGAATAGAAAGGCGATGTGCTATAAAATGCCATCTAAGGGTCAATAGGTACTTAAGTGCTTCGCGCCACCTAACCCCCCGTTCACTTGTGAGTATTCTAAGAAGGAAGACTTCATTGGGGGTCTTGCACCCAAGTAGTACATACATATATATTATTTTCTTGTGGATATTTCATATTGAAACTCGAAGAGGATAATCCTTTTCTCTTCAAAGTCACACGAGAGCTTTTCTCTCATTCCTCGTATTGAGTTGCATGCTCACTCGCGGGCGTGCACAAATACCGATTGGTGTACAACCTCTTCCTCCGAAAAGGAAGAAAAAGAGAAAGAGTAAGACCACCGCCTTCCATCAAGCCGATCACGAGAATCGTGCTTTGACTCATCCACAACAAGAAGCCATGGCTGTTGATAATCGTTCTTTGATGGAACGTTTGCAATCCAATGTTCACGGATATGCTAATGCTATTAGGATTCCTGACATTCCCGCAAATTCATTTGAGCTAAAAACAGCTATGATTACCTTGGTTTCACAAACACCTTTCTATGGTCACAAGAATGATAATCCTCATGATCACCTTAAGAGATTCCTTGCTCTTTGCAATACCCTTAAGTACAATGGAGTTCCACATGATGCTATCAAGTTGATATTAGTGCCATTTTCACTAGAGGGAGCCGCTAAGCATTGGTTATACACCCAACCACCCGATAGTATCACCACATGGGATGGTTTCACTACTAAGTTTTTGAACAAGTTCTTTCCCTCATCTAAGACCACGACTTTGAGGAACTTAATTATAGGCTTTCAACAAAAACCTAGTCAATCCTTTAGTGATGCTTGGGAGGAGTATAGAGAGTTATTGAGGCGATGCCCTAACCATGGATTGGATGAAGTTCACCAAATCAATACTTTCTATGATGGCCTTAAACCTCATCACCAAGATTCACTCAATGCTTCCCCGGGAGGGAATATTCTTCTTAAATCCATTCAAGAGGCTTTGGACATCATTGAGACTAAAGCAATGGTTCAAACAAATTCTCAATTTGAAGAAAGGGTTCATGTTATCCAAAACGATTCTCAAACACCTTGTGATAACCAATTCCTCAAGTATCACCAAGAGCTCATGCAAAAGATAGATAGAGATCATGAGACGAGTTTTAAGCAACAACAAGAAATGATTCAAGCCATTAAGAGCCTTTCATTGAACAATTATTCAAATGATGTGAATGCAATTACTCTTTCTTGTGTAACTTGTGGAGGCCCCCATTCTTATGAACAATGTGATAAGGTGCAAGGTTATCAAGGGGAATGTTATGCTTACCAAGAGGAACATCGTGAACACTTCAAGCCAAATATCAATCCAAATAACCTTTCTTACAAGTCCCAAAATTACCTTACTCCACCGGGATTCCCACCCCAACCACCCACCCAACTTCAACAAAATCCTCCTCAAGTGTTACAAAGGAATCAAGGGCAAAGACCACCTTACCAAGGGAATAACTATAGACCACCAAATACCTTCAACAATCAAGGAAATACCTTTCAAGGTAAAAATCAAGGGTATTACAATCAACCTCCACCTTTCTAACCCCAAGGTTTTCAAGAAAATGTGCCACAAGATTATAGCACAATTGATCTTTTTCACAAAATGAATCAAGAGAATAAAAGGAGGTTCCAAGCTAATGAGAAGAGATTAGGAGAAATGAATGAAGCTCATGAGAGAAGAATGAGAGTAATGCATGAAGACACAAATAAGAAGTTTATGATGCTTTATAATCAAAGACCACAAGGGGCTTTACTATCCAACACACAAACAAATCCAAGGGCAAATGTCAATGCTATTACAACAATAAGTGGAAAGACAACAAAGGATCCTTCACCTCCTAAACCTCCTATTGTTCCACCCACTTTTGCTCCTACTTGTGACAAGGCTTCTACCTCTACTTCACCACCTCAAAATGCTCCCATTCACTCAAACACACCTTCTCAACCCATTCATACTTCTCCTCTACCTTCCACACTTCCCAATGAAGAAGCTAACAACGATAAATCTTCCACTACAACACCTATTCCACCTACACCAAAACCTACTCTTCCATATCCTTCAAGGTTGAAAAAGGACAAGTTAAAGAACAAGGATGACATCCAAGTCTCAAATTTCTTAAGGATGTTCAAGCAACTCAACATCAATATATCCTTTGCGGAAGCTCTTGCTTATATGCCAAAGTTTGCTAAGATGTTCAAGGATTTACTCTCAAACAAAGAAAAATTGGTTGATTTGCCCAACACATCCCTTAATGAAAATTGTTCCGCCGTGCTACTTAAAACCTTACCAACAAAACTTGGAGATCCGGGGCGCTTCTTGATACCTTGTAATTTTCCTGGTGTTGAAAATTGCATGGCTTTGGCGGATTTAGGGGCAAGCATTAATCTCATGCCTTTATCGGTTTGGAAAAAACTCTCTCTTCCCGAGCTCACTCCCACTAGGATGACCCTTAAATTAGCCAACCGAACCATAGCTTACCCCGTAGGTATAGCGGAGGATGTGTTTGTAGGTGTGGATAAGTTTACGTTTCCGGCCGACTTTGTAGTGGTTGATTATGACATGGATCCTAGAGTTCCTTTGATTGTTGGTAGACCGTTTTTAAGAACGGGTCGTACTTTGATAGATGTGGCGGAAGGAGAACTATTTATGAGAGTAGAGGATGAGAGAGTGGTGTTTAAGTTAGGGAAAGTTTGTGATAGGAAAGAGGTTAAGGAGTCTAGACCTTGTGAGACTATTAACATAGTTGATGTGCTAGATGAGGTGTGTGATGAACACTTTCATGATGCTTGTAAGAGTACTAGTGATGAGATGCCCCATGTTAAAACCGTGGCCTCAATTGCTCCCTCTTTAACACCTTTTAGAGAGAGTGATTTCTTCTTGGAGGAATTTGAGTCAAACTTTCTTGGTGATGATGATTCTCCCATTAATTGGGAAGAAGATATTCTTACTATCTAAAAGTTGCTCAATGAGGACCCTATTCCTTCTCCTATTCCACAAGAAGTTACCAATGAGGATCCTTCCATAGTAAAACCTTCCATAGAGAGTCCACCTCCAATTGAACTTAAGGACCTTCCATCCCACTTAGAGTATGCTTTCTTAGAGGGCAAAGACCAACTACCCGTGATCATTGCTAAAGAGTTAAAAGAGGATGAGAAGGAGCAACTTATTGAAGTCCTTAAGAAACACAAGAAAGCTTTAGCATGGAAAATATCCGACATAAGAGGAATTGATCCACATTTTTGTACACACAAAATCCTTATGGAGGATGACTACAAACCCGCCATTCAAAGTCAACGAAGAGTTAACCCAAAAATCCATGAGGTCATTAAGAAGGAGGTGATTAAACTCCTAGATACGGGTATGATTTACCCCATTTCCGACTCTCCATGGGTTAGCCTGGTACATTGTGTTCCAAAAAAGGGTAGAATCACCGTAGTGCCTAATGAGAACAATGAGCTTATTCCTACGAGACTTGTCACCGGTTGGAGAGTTTGTATTGATTATAGGAAACTCAACGAGGCTACTAGGAAAGACCATTTCTCATTACCTTTTATGGATCAAATGCTTGAACGCTTAGCGGGAAATGAGTACTATTGCTTTCTTGATGGCTTTTCGGGTTATTTCCAAATACTCATTGACCCTAAGGATCAAGAAAAGACCACATTCACTTGTCCCTACGGTACATTTGCTTACAAGAGGATGCCTTTTGGCTTATGTAATGCACCGGGGACGTTTCAAAGGTGCATGATGGCGATTTTCCATGACATGATAGAGCAAACTATGGAGGTTTTTATGGATGATTTTTCCGTCTTTGGAAATTCATTTACCTCATGTCTCACCAATCTAGAGAGAATGCTTAAGCGTTGTGAGGAAACACGTTTAGTGCTTAATTGGGAGAAATGTCACTTTATGGTGAAAGAGGGAATTGTTTTAGGACACAAAATATCCAACAAGGGATTAGAAGTGGATCGAGCTAAAATTGATGTGATTGCTAAGCTTCCCCCACCCACTTCGGTTAAAGGTGTGAGGAGTTTCTTAGGTCATGCGGGATTTTATAGGCGCTTTATACAAGATTTTTCTAAGATAGCTAGACCGATGACTCACCTCTTGGAAAAAGAGGCTCGTTTCATTTTTAACCAAGATTGTTTGGACTCTTTTGAGACTCTTAAGGAGGAATTGACAAAGGCTCCCGTTTTGGTTTCTCCAAATTGGGAATTACCTTTTGAGCTTATGTGTGACGCTAGTGATTATGCGGTGGGGGCCGTCTTAGGACAAAGAGTTAATAAGCATTTTCAACCTATACACTATGCGAGTAAAACCATGACCGGTGTACAACTTCATTACACTACCACGGAAAAAGAGTTGCTTGCTATAGTCTATGCTTTTGAGAAATTTAGACCATACCTTGTGCTATCCAAAACCATAGTGTATACGGATAATTCCACTCTCAAGTATCTCATGACAAAATAAGATGCTAAGCCTAGGCTTTTGAGATGGGTTTTGTTGCTTCAAGAGTTTAAGATAGAAATTCGTGATAAGAAAGGAGCCGAGAATTTAGCGGCGGATCACTTGAGTAGACTTGAGCATCCTTTTCAAGGAGATTTTCCACATCAAGAAATCAATGAATCCTTTCCATTAGAGGAGCTCATGTCTATCTCTTCCCAAGAGGATGCCACTCCTTGGTTTGCGGATATAGCAAACTATCTTGTGGGCAATGTGCTTATTGAGGGTCTTACTTATCAACAAAAGAAGAAATTTCTTAAGGAAGTTAAGTACTACTTTTGGGATGATCCTTATCTTTTTAGGCAATGTGCGGACCAAATCATTAGACGGTGTGTAGATGGGCCCGAGGCATTTAAGATCTTAGAAGCGTGTCATAAAGGACCTACGGGTGGACATTTTGGGCCCAACTATACCGCCAAGAAAGTCTTTGATTCGGGTTACTATTGGCCTTCCATTTACAAAGATGCCCATGAAATGGTGAAATTTTGTGATGTGTGTCAAAGACAAGGAAAAATTGCGCAACGTGATGAGATGCCACAAAATTTTATTCAAGAGTGTGAGATATTTGATGTATGGGGCATTGATTTCATGGGACCTTTTCCATCCTCTAAGGGAAACAAGTATATACTTGTGGCGGTGGATTATGTGTCCAAATGGGTGGAGGCTAAAGCCTTACCTACCAATGATGCTAGAGTTGTTGTGAAGTTTTTAAAGCAATTGTTTGCTAGATTTGGTGTACCTCGGGCCATCATAAGTGATCGTGGTACGCACTTTTGTAATGATCAATTCACGAGAGTTATGAAGAAATATGGAGTTAATCATAGACTTTCTACCGCGTATCACCCTCAAACCAATGGTCAAACCGAGGTCACAAATCGTGGTTTAAAGAGAATTTTAGAGAGAACGATGGGAGAGCATCGAGCTTCTTGGTCGGATAAGCTTGATGATGCTTTGTGGGCTTTTAGGACGGCTTTTAAAACACCAATTGGTTGTACTCCTTATAGGCTTGTCTATGGAAAAGCGTGCCACCTCCCATTCGAGTTAGAACATAAGGCATCTTGGGCTCTCAAGTGTGCTAACTTTGATTTAAACCAAGCTGGTTCACATAGGAAAGATCAACTTAATGAGATGGATGAATTGAGAGCCAATGCCTATGAAAATTCTTTGCTTTACAAGGAAAAGACTAAGAAATTGCATGATGCTAAGATCAAGAACCGTGAGTTCAAAGTTGGAGAGCCGGTTCTCCTCTTTAACTCAAGGTTGAAACTTTTTGCGGGCAAGCTTAAGTCTAGATGGTCCGGTCCATTCACTATTGCTCAAGTATTTCCATATGGAACTATTGAGTTGTCACAACCCGATGGTCCAAACTTTAAAGTGAATGGTCACCGTGTGAAACATTATTTTGGGGAGGACATTTCCGTTGAAATAGTCCAAGAGATCCCCATTTTCCCCATGAATTAATTTATTGAGGGACGAGTCGAGCTAGAGACTCATTAACTCAAGCATCGTATAACCAGGTTTAGAGTGTTGTAGGTTAGCAATAAAGGTATAGACTTGGAGATAAGTGTAGGGGAGACCTTCTTTTGTTTTCATGTTGTTTGTAGGGTTGCTCACTCATTTCATGCTTTGGAGCTTATGGAGGGGGGCCTTGTATTCGGTTCACTTCGTTACTATTGTGATCTTTCATTGACACCTTGTGCTTAAACATGAATTCACTAATAGTTGTCCTTTCCTTAACTTGGGTTAAGCAAAGTCTATTCATTGTCATAAGTGTAGGGGAAGTTTTTATACTTCCATGCTCTTAAACATTGAGGACAATGTTTAGCTTAAGTGTAGGAGGGTCTTCTATCGAAGTGACCTTGCCTAGAACTTGTCATTGTCTTTCATGATAACATGGAAGATTAATTTTTCAAACATTTTTCGAATTTTTGATCTACTTTGGCCACCAAAAATATGCATTCATAATTTTTGCATTAATCATTTTTCATTTGCATATCACATTTGCATTGTATATATCTTTTCTTTTAGTTGCATCAAAAATATATAAAAAGAAAAAAATATAATAAAAACATGGTTTAAAAGGTTTAGACTTTTTTGACATATTAGGCCCGCCATGGATATTTTGACTCAACCCGAGTTTGCTTATCTTAGCATTCTCTAGCTAGTATCCTTAACCATGTAGTCCTTCATTGGTCTATTAGGCTAAGCATCCACCACTCTCATTATTTGAGACTTTAAATTTGTGGAGAATGGGAAATGATAGAGTTGAAGCAAGTATAAAAGGGCTAGATAAACTTCATGATAATTACTTGTGGCTAAACCCTTCTCTTCTTTACCTCTAATTTCTTCGCATGTATATATTGTTAATAAATAATCAAGAACGGTTTTAATCGGTTTGTAATCTCTTATGCATTTTTGTCTAATCATTCATGGTTGATATAAGTACGTCTTAAGATTCTAAGTTAGAACATTTTATGTGTACTAGACTTATGTCATGCTCAATATTTAGCGGGTGTTTTTCCTTTTATTCTTTTCTAATTTCTTAGTTAGGAATAAAGAAAAATAAGAGCGGCTTATGAAAAAAATTAGTGGCTAAAAAAGAGAAAAAGAAAAAAAAATATATATATACAAGACTCCCAAGATGGGCAGTGTGGTGTTAATTATAGTGACTATTGAGTTCCAATATTACCTTGACGGGTTGCGGGGATTCAATAGATTGCTCCAATCCAATATTACCTTGACGGGTTGCGGGGTTGAAGATCCAAAGTCTCAAAAAGATGGCGGATGTAAATTATTGCGTGAGTTTTATTTTTCTTTCCTTAGCGAGTGTGTAGCTACTTATGAAAGTATGGATAATGTAAGTCATATATGGCCATGTGCCATTTCTGGTGTTGTTAGTTTCCCGGCTAGAAATAATATAGTAAGTGTTGTCCAGAGACTCCTCTTTGGTGCTTGTATTTACTTTATCTGGCAGGAAAGAAACAATAGGCGCATTGGTTGTAATCCTAGAGACATCTCTGTTTTAGTTAAGATCATTATTAGCACGGTTAGGTTAAAGCTTCTTAGTCTTGCTGTTAAACCATCAACCAATGTTAGGAGGATTGCAGATATCTGGAATGTTAAGTTATGTGAGGGTAGTAGTACAGGTAAGAGGGTTGAGTTTGAACCATGTCAAAATAGCACTTATGATGATTAAGTCCTATTTTATGAATTTATGGGTGTGCTGGTCTTATGGTGGGACTGGCATGTGGGACTGTAATAGATCATGGGTGCATATATGCTGTGTTTATGACCTTAGCAGGACATTGGAATAGGTGAGTTTGCTGTTTTGCAGGTTTTATGTAAGCTTCGGATATGGGGAGCTTCTGGTGTGATGTATTTTGCCAGATCATTTATCTGGTTTTGAAGAAGGACATCTGTTGGTTTTTTCTGGGTGAAGGCTTGATGTGCATTAGTTGGCGTTTGTGGTTTTTTTGGGGAGGCGTGTTATATCTCCTAGTGCGTGCTGGTGGGTTGTGCCGTCTAGGCTGGGTATGGCATTGTGTCCCTGAAATTGCCATGTATGCCTGTATCTTTGTTTCCAAGCCTTGGTTATATGATGCATTGTCCTTCTGTCATGTTATATCGTGTACCTGATTAGTGTCATGTAGATAGGTGCTCTGTTATAATTGCATCTGTTGAGGGGATACATGTTTTGTTGTACTCTTTCCCCCTCCATGGTTTCCCATTGGGTTTTACATGGTGGGGGTTTTGAGGAGGCAAGGAACGTGTTGTGCTACACTGGCACCCTTCTTTTATTTTCTGCAGGTTCTGATGGCGTTACATAGTAGGTCTCCTTATGCCTACTGTACTGGTTTTCTTAGTATTGTTATGGGTTCTGCCATGGGGGATGGATTGGTTGTCTTTGGTTGCTTCCTGTATGGGTTGAATCTGGACATCCATGTATTCTGAAGTGGTTCCCATGAAATGCTAAGTTCTGGTCTATCTTTGGTGTGCCATAGAAGTGCAGGAACTTGGACTTGTCAAATGGGTTCAAGTTGGTTATGGATTGGGGCTGCAGTTTTTTAAACTTTTTGTGTATGTTTATTTGTTATCCTTGTATTCCTGTTTAAAACATTGAGCATGGGTTTTTGTCCATTGCCTTTGTTTTGTTATAGGTTAGTTTTGGTTATGTGGCTTGTTATGGTTTTCATTGAGCATAGGTTTGTCTATTGCCAATGTTTGTTTGTACTCTTGCCTTTGTGGCTTCGCCTTTGTGGCCTTTTCTTAATAAATTTACCGTTAAGAAAAAAAAAAGAAAGCATGATATGAGGATTTTACACATAAGGCGAATGACTTATTACTCTTGAAACGGACTTATATTAATTGTGAGCGGTTTTTCAAGTAATGGATGAGAGGATTACTTAGGATTAAAACCGTGCTTCCTTATTTTTTGATTTTACACTTCTTATATTTCACACTTGAATAATGACAAATTTGCCCACAAGCAATTTGCTCAAATAAAAACCGGTTCCACATTTAATTGTCATGAATAAGTTGATGCACTTTTTACTTTTGAATACAATGATCCCATTTTTAAGCTTGGTATGGGGAAAGTGAAACTTGAGGGTGATAAGTATCCATGGTACCAAAGCCCTAATCAAAGTCATTGAATTCTTTATGAGTTATTTCCATCAAAACTATTTCAAGAAAAACCAAAAAGATATAGATAGAATTGTATTTTTTTCATTGCATTGTTTTAAGATCAAAATCATGCATCATTTAGTTTAGAGTAGTGTAGATGCATTCTATAATGGCCAAGGTGGATTAATTATGAGGAGAATGTAAATTTGTGCTTAAATGTATAGCATTGCATGAGGACATGACAATGTTCAAGTGTAGGGGATTTGATATGAGCAAAAACTCATATCAATTTATCAACAAATCACCCTAAAACACAATAAAAATACCTAAACTTTGTGCTATAAAGCGGAATTATGTGGTATGTATTGTGTTTGTGCTCAAATAGGTAAGAAGGATACATTTTCAAGCAAACAAAGGAAAATCAAGCTTAATTTGATGAAAAAGATAAAGAAGGATCAAAAGTGACAAGACTTTGAAGACAAAGGACCTATCTTGACAATCTACCAAAAATGAAGGACCAAAAGTGTAATTTTGTAAAAGTCAAGATCATAGTCAAATCTGGTCAACTCTCAAGTCAACTCAGTCAAAGGATCAAATTTGTTCAAGAATGAAGTTTGAAGGACTAAATATGCCAAAGAAATGAAGTTACTAGCTCAAATTTAAAATCTGCCAAGTTCAAGGGCTTATTCTGCCAATTTTGGAAAGTTATTCAAGTATGATCCATGTGATAAACTTTCAACCAATGAGAAGCCAAGAAACCAAGGCCATGGATTGCCAAATCACTTCAATAAATGCACTCAGCCGCCAGCCATTTATTGGTCACAATCTCAACAGTTAAACACACTATCCATATTTCAGCCAATGAGAGGAGGACATGCAATAATCACTTTAATATGACACGTGTGCACTTGTGCACTTTATTCAACCAATAAAAATATGACACGTGTCATCTTCATCAACCAAAATTGCCAGGGACGACTTTGAGCTAGAGTGGATTTCAGAAGATGATTTAAACATCAAACTTGCTCATTTTTAAGGACGAATTTAATGGTTACAACCAATTAGGCTGAAATCAACTCAAGATAAAACCCCCAAATCTGTTCTTCATCAGCAAAACTCATTTAGCAGATTTTTGACACGTGGAAGCCTGGGATTGGTTCCAACACGTCACCAACCCCAATTGCTCTACTCCTGAAGTCTATAAATACATATTTAGTTCTCATTTCTTGTAGTTGTAGAAAGTGTGAAATTTCACACACTTTAATTTTCCTCTCATCTCAATTCTTAGTTCTTAGCTTAACAACTCAAGAGTTTGACACACTCTTGAGTCTGTTATAGTTAGTTGTAACAAATACCTACCTTTGTAACTACTTTTCATGCAATAAAATTTAAATTTCCCTTTTCCCTCCAAAAGTTCTCATACTACTTACTGTTCATTACCTGCTTCATTGATCCTTCTTGTTGCTGTTGTTGGTTTGTTATGATCATCCCTTGATCATAACTGGCTAAGTTGAAGTTTGAAGCTGTTTGATCATCCATTTCAAGTTATAGCAGATTTTGATGAATTCAGATTCATTAATGGCGGATTTGTTGGTTGATTACTGTTGATTTGATTGTTGATAGTGTTTTTTAGTGCTAAGGTGGTGGTTAGCACTAGAATAGAGAGCTCAGCGCTCCTCTACTCCTCAAAGGAGGCCTTTGCATAAGGTTTACATGTTCTGCATTTAAATTCCACTAAACAGTTGCTTGCCTGCTCAATTCTTAGTTAAACTTGTTTGTTTGTATGATCAAAGTTGTTCTAGACTGTTTCTGATCTGATCTTAGTGCTTTGGTAGCTTAATTGTAGCTTAATATAGTTTATAGCTTTGTTACTTGTCCTGTTTTCACTTTATCTCAATCACTTTAGTTTGCTATTCAATTTTGAGTTCTAGTTGGTTAAAGTTCTTGTTATTAGTTCTCATACCTTACATTGTGGTTACCAAACTTGGTGTGATAGCAAACTTGTCTCAGTCTAACCTTTTGATCAATAATCATTCACAAAAGTTCAAAAAAAATCAGTAAATGGTGTTTGGCATTAGTTTGTAAGTAGTTTTCAAGTATTGATAATTGGCAAACTTGTGTTCATTTCCAGTTTATAAGTGATAACAAATGGTTTTCAGTAACTTTTAAGTCAAACTCTTGGTCAAAAAGGCAGTTGGTTATAGAAAAGTGTGGGTCAGTTTCATTCAAGTTTTGTTTCAGAAAAGTATTGATTTTGATTTGCCTGGCATTCATTTGTTAGTTAATGAAATTACACCAAACTAGCTCTTAAATCTCACTCATAATATGAAGTTTCAAATTGTATAAGGACTTTGTACAGTATCAAGTTTTCAAGTAGAAATAAGCAAAAGTCTAAGACATTAAGCAAACTCAAGTTTCTGTAACTTGGTGACTGATTTTTCATATCTCAATATCCACTTCATAAACTTGTCTATTTTCTTTCACAATATCATTTAGTAAGTGTACCTGGTTAATTTTTGAGATTTTGAGCTTATTGAAAAATCTTGGTCAACGTTGGTCAACATAAGCACTCATTTTGCTTATTTTAGAATTCTGAGCTTATTACTGGATGCTTTTTCATGAGATTTAATTTCCCGTTCTTCTTTTGAGCTTATTAATCATTTTCATCACTAAAATTTAGTTGTGCAAGTCTAGATTTTCTTGTAGCTTATTGTGTGCTTATTGAATTCAGCTTATCAGCTTTTTAGTAAGTTTCAGCCAATTTCCTTGGACAAGTCTAGTTTAAATTCAATTTTAAGCTGATTGCAATTGGTTTGGTCGAAATTGGTTGAGAAATAAGCTCAAACGAGCTTATTGAAAGTTGTAACCCATTTTTGTTTAAAAGTTTTCAGAAATTACATTTTGGTCCTTGATGAGTTAAACTGTTTCTAAACTTGGCTAAACTTACTTCTTTTTAGGGTTTGCAACTAATCAGTCCTTTAACTTTCAAATTTGTTAAAATTCAGTTAGGTAGTTTGGAATTTGTTGGAAAATTGGTTACTTGTTTGGATAGTTTTCATTTTCAGTCCTCATAGTTAACTGATTTTGCACATCTAGTCCTTGTACTTTTCAGCTTTACATTTTGAGCATTTACGTTTCATAGAATTTTCATTTTCAGTCCTTATAGTTTGTAAAAGTTACATTTTGCATTTTAATTGAATAAATACTTGGTATTTGCACTATGTTTTACATATAAGTAGACGTTATTTTTCATTTTTGCAAGGCATTGTTTGAATTAGCAATAGAATATCCAAAAAAACATTACCAACCAAGAACAATTAAAAACCCGATATTTTTAGGACTTTCAATTTGTTAAGAACTGAGAAAAACGAACTTCAACTATACACATTTCAGAATTACGCGTGGTTTTGTGTTTTTTGTGTTAAATAGGTGCATATGATCAAAAGAAGAGAAAACACGGGATTTCACGGTCAAATAATAAAGAAAAGTCAAGAAAGAGACGAAGACAAAGTCAAAAGTCCAAAAGTGTGCCCAAGATCACGAAAACCGGAAATTCGACACAAGTTTGAGGGAAATAATTAAGGAAGCCGATATCGAGCTCGATTTTTAGTGGAGTTAATTTTTTAAAAGATACTCGAGCCAAGTGGGTCCCACACTTGGGTATTGGGCCTAAAAAGCCCAATATCCATTTCTCTTTATTTATCAAACGGATGGAAGTGTATAAATTTGGGCCAAGATTTAATGAAGCGGATGGATGGCTAAAATTGGACCTAAAAGCCAAAATGTTTAATAAGGAACGGATGGAGTCACAAAATAAACAAGAATTGGTCAACCTATACTTGCACAGTCAACAAACCCTTTTGTCTCACCTCCACACGTGTCAAACAACTCACCCAAATAAATAAAACTATTCTACCCACCCCTTTATTTTGTTTCGTTAAAAACAAAGACAAACACTCCTTCTCTCCAAACCAGACGCACCATTTTACCAAACCCTAATTACCCTTTTATCAAAAATTACTCATATTAATTTAGGGCTTTTGCCCTCATATGTTAATTCAACCTATGAGAAATAAAACCCCCCAAAGAATCGGAGGCAAACACTGGAGTGGTCCTCATCTCTCTCTGACGTGGCCTTTTGTGATTGGATGGAACACATCACTCCTTAAATCATCCAATCACAATAAAACAAGTTGGCAATCCGTGGCAAGGGTGAATTTCTACCGCAAGATCAAGAAAGAGAAGAAAAGTGATGGATTATGCGGCCAAGATTGGATGCTTAAGATTGAAGCTATGAAAAGGGTTTGAGACTTTCTCCTATAAAACCCCCTTTCACATGTAATTTAGTGGAGCACTTTTCTTTATTTTTATTTTCAGTAATTAGATTCAGATTTAATCTTGTATTTTTAAAATTTCCAGTAATTGTAATCTTTATATTTATTAATGAAAAATTAGTTTTATCAATTTCATCTCCATTTTTTTATTTACTGTCGAAGTTCTATTTCATCTTTAATATCTTCTTTTTATATTACTGTTGGTTCATTAATCGGTTATAAAAAAAATAAAAAAAAATTAATAAAAAATATAAAGAAAGTGAATATTAATTTCCCCACTGGGAGATTAAAAAAAGTACTACTGTTTGGGAAAATTAATTCTGTCCTAGAGCTTTTCTGGGTTTGATTGATTGGGTTGGGATCGAGATGATGAAGATGGTGTTGATGCGGTTTTGTTAAGACGGCGCAGCGCCGCGTCTTCGTCACAACGGTTTCTCCACAAGGTGCTTATTCTCTTCTTTATTTTCTAAGTTTAGTTTAAGTTTGAGTTTATAATTTGCTTGTAAGTTTTAAGTTTAATCTGCTTTAGATTTATTTAAATTGTTTGCTTGTCCTGTTTTAGATCTGTTTTTTTTAGTGCTTATTAGTTTCGTTTTTATTATCTGATTAAGGTTTGTTTAAAAAGTTTCTATTATTTTTGGTAATAGTTTTTAAAGTTTTCGGTATAAAAAGTCTTTTTGGTTTATTTTGTGTTTTAGATCTGCTTAATGTTCTGCTTTTGCTTAATTTGTTATTTGTTTGAATTGATTAATCAGTTTTAGTTTGGGTAAAGTTTGTTTGGATTATTGAATTTATCTGGTTTGGACGTCTGCTTAGATTTCGGTAGAATCTGCTTACTTTTTTTAGTCTGCCTATTTGGATTCTTATTTGCTTAGTGTAGGTTTTATGTGCTTATTCTAGTAGCTTATTTAGTTTTCTGCTTATTCAGTTATAGCATATTTGCTTAATTGGTGCTTAATTGGTATTTGGTCTGCACTTATTACTGTCAACTTACAGATCCCTTTGATCTGTGAGATTGTAATTCCAAAAAGAAAAATAATAACAAAACTTCCGTCCATCCAGGGTCTCACCTCTCGTCTACTAGCCACGCACCCTTACCACTAGAACTAGGACCTTATTTGTGTATTGAATTGCTTCATTTAATTAATATAGGTTGTTTACTATTGTCAATTTATGTTAAATAGTTTAAATACACATTAAGTTTATTTTAATTAAAAAGTTTTATTTAAAGTTTTACTTAATTCGGTTTTTATATTAAATATAAAAAGGATAAAAAAATATTTTAATTTTAGTTTATATAGATTTTAAAATTAGTTTCATTTAATATAGTTTTAAAATAGATTTTAATTAAAAAAATTTCTCTAGTCTTATTAAAATTAGATTTAAATAGTTTTTATTTAAAGTTTTTATAAAGTTAGGTTTTTCATTAGTTACATTTCATTTAAAAAAAATAGATTTTAATTAAAGTATTTAGTTTTAAATTTATTAGATTTAAAAGTTAATTTTATTTAAGTTTTAAATAGTTTTATATTTTTAATTAGTTTAAATTAATTTCAACTTAGATTTAAGTTTTATTTTAAAATTAGTTTTATTTAAATTGCTTTAATAGTCTTTAATATTAAATAGTTTTAATTTAGTTTAAAAATACAAAAAGTTATATTGTTACCAAAAACAAAGTTAGTCGAAACGTTAATTGGAAATCAATTCGAGTCGAGTCGAGGAAAACGAACTTAATTGATACATACAAAAATCTTAGTTTCAATATGCCATAAGTTTCATGAAACTGGTTAGTGATATATGTGTGTTTAGGGTTTAGGTAAGAAAAAGTGTGTGCGAGTGAAGTGAGAGGGGGAGATGGGAGTTAAAGAGACAAAGGCAATGCAAGAGATAGCGCTAAAAAAAGCGAGTGAGCGCTAGAGGTTGTGAGTAGGAAGTTTTTGTGGCAAGAATAAAACTTTCTGTGAATGATAGACTAAGTATTATGTGGAAAGTAATGCTTATTACAAAAACAATGATTAACAATCAAAAGCTTCAATATAGTCAATGTGAGATATACGAGTACTCTTGATAGTACTAGGGTTTACACAAAACTTAAAGTTATGAAATGAAATGAAGTGATACAAACTTCTAACTTAAGGTCTTCTTTTATACACATAAGAAGCCTGTATAAGAAAGCATTCAAATAAGCATCAATCAAAATAAAAACAGATTAAATATTGTAAACTAAAAAATATGCATAAAAAGGGGATTAAAGAAAATCGATAATCAAAAACATTATCTCGAACCAACCCCTCTTTAGGATTCAAAGCTGCCACTTTATCGCGAATACCCGTTAATAGATACGATTTGATCGAAAATTTATGTGTTTGTTTTTTGATCAGATTTTGATCGAAAATGGATGTGTTTTGATCGAAAAGTGTGTTTCATTGTGTGTGTTGATCGGAAAATGGATGTGTGATAGTGTGTGTTGATCGGAAAGTGGTTGTGGTGGAGGCAGAGTGTGCGTTGATCGGAATGTGTGCGTGATGGCGGTTAGAGAGAATAAAGGGGTAGGAGTTAGGGTTTTGCGTGAGAAAAATATGAGGGTTGAGGTGGGTCGCGGGCTACTTATTTTTTAAACTAATAAAATAGATTAATAGTAACCGTTGGATGACATTTAAATGGATGCATGATATGATGGATGAGATAAGTCTATTGTATCAATGCTAAAAAAAGGAATTATGTTGAACTTTTGACTAGGGTTATAGTTTGTAGATGGTTTATTATTAAGATTTAATTTTAAATTTAATTTAACTTAACTTTTGAATTTGGATTTAATTTAAGAAAACAAAAAAAAATTAAGTGCTAGTGAGAAAATAATAGATAATAATTAGTTCATATGTTAATCTAAATATTAAAAATAAAAAATAATTATTTTTTAACAAAAAAACGAGAGAAATAAGTAGTTTGTGTTAACATACATATACAGTCCCTACTCCTTACACTCCTCACAAAAGTACAATGTAGATACGAACTAGTAGCATCTTTTACGATTTTATCGTAACGTGAAACTGAAACCATAAAACAAATATGGGTTTTAAACTTTGATTTCAAAAGCCATTGCAAACCCATCAAACAAACGCCCCTTTACAATACCAAAGAAACTTTTCTTGAATTAGTAACAGATGTTTCTACAAAAAGAAGTTTTTCATTTCGATAATCTCACGGTTTTTTATAACGAAAGAGTTATATTATAGAGCTAGGTATGATGGAGAGGTAACCTCTCTCTACTTTGGCTCCACTGATATCGCATCCCTCCAAAACAACTAGTGAAAACACTCTACTTGTCATGTCATTCACTTTTCTCTCCACTTCAACCTACAACTATCTTTATTTTTTCCATTTTCTTTTTTTAAAACTAAATAAATTAATTTCTTTAAATTAAAAGGATATCATAAAACTAAAACTTTTATATTTTAAATTTGTTTTTATAAAAACAAAATTTTTAAAAGAATTTTTTATATTAAACTCAAAATAAACAAACTAAAAACCAAAAAGCTTATTATGTAAATTTATCTTTTATATAATAAAAATAAAAAAAATACGAAAAATTGTTTCTCAAAATATCTTCTTCAACGGTGCTTCTTCCTCTTTCTCTAAAAAACACACACCAAAATACACACAAGAAAAAAACAATTTATAAACAAAGTGAGGCGTGGGGCCCAATTTCACCTTCTCTCCTATTCGTGCGTTCGTCGTTTGGCAGGCGAGATCACGGCAAACAAGGGTGCCAGTGTGGCGGTAAAGGTTGGCGAAGCCCGGCGAGGGCTCCACCTCAATACGACGAGCCCCTATCCGCCGTGATACTGAGCCTTCTTAATACTAGCACGAAGCTAAAAAATTTAAAGGTTATAACAGCCTATTACAACCATTTATTAAATCGAGGTTCCAGCGGTTCCAATTTGAATTATTATCAATTTTCCAATGACTATGTAAGACAAAGTTTTGATTTTGGCCCTAAAAGTGTCTTTCCGAAAAAGGAAAATCTGAAAACGAATCTATTCCTATAACTCGAAATAATCCAAGTTATTGATTGAATGATTGCATCAAAAGAAGACTTATTTTATTCCTATTAAAAATCTATTCTTATAATGCTAAATAATTTAAGCAAGTGGCAAAATGATTTGTAGTTATTACTCTAGTGTATTTATATATGTGACGTCTCAAATTCAGTTCATAAAACAACCTTGAATTGTCCACACCAATCTACTGAATAGAGAGGTAAAAGGAAAAGTTTATATGGTTTGAGTTTGTGTGACGCTGTTAATTCTAATTAGTCGATCAATATTACCTATAAAAATACTTATGAAGCTACTTTAAAACAAATCTTAGGCTAGGGGAGTGGGTACTTAATCCCACGAGTGGTACACATGTCGCAAATAGTCATCATGAATTTACTAGTAAGCTCACTATAACCTACTTGTGGGAATAGTGATGTTAGATTCCCAAAAATTACAAACTCGCCCTAATGAGTTATAAATTGGTGGGTCTCATTATTTTTTATTACTTTTTAATATGGTTGTGAGTGGGGATATTTACTGGGTTATTTACTGAGGTATTTTTTTATATAAAATGGAGATGAGCTAGAGGTGAGTTTTTTTTCCTCACTGCCCTTGAAATGTGAGTTTTGAGTAAGTGAAAGGAGAAAGAAACCTTAGGTTATGCAAAGATACCGGTGGGTATTTTTGTGTACCACTCCCCAGCCTTATCGTAGATATAAGGCTGAGGGAATAGCACCTCCAAAACCCACCGCCACCTCAGCGCCATCTCAGCTTTCTCACTTCTCTCACTAACTCACCAAAAACTCACCTTTCAAGGTTAATAAGGAAAAAAAATCACCTCCACCTCATCTTTCTACTATCACTTTATTTAATTTATTCATAAATTAAAACTTTTATTTCATAAAATAATACGATACATGGGTAAATAAAAACTTAAAATGACTAATTAAAAACGATACAAAGTAAAAAAAACTACCAATTCAAATTATAACGCTCTTTGATTTCCGCCCTGCGTGAAAAACGGTATGCCAATTGTGACCCCTCCAAGTGATCATAGGGAGCCATATAGAGTTCCATTTCATCATGTCTTCTTTGATTTGTTCCACTCTTTGGCGCTCGGCAGCAAGTTCCAATTGTTTGGCTTGATTTTGCAACTTGAGACGTCGACACTCCAACTCTTTATCCTTCATCGCCAAAAACTTAAGGCGTTCGTCTTTGCCCGCATTGACCATATCGGACACAATCAACCTAGCAAACTCTTCTTCTTGGGACGCAGTTGATGAACGCGACGACTGACCCGTTTTCTTCCTCGCAGCAGCAGTAGCTTTGGCTTTATCCCTGCCTATTGGTCGTTGAACACCACTACTTTGACTGTTTTCAACACTTTGAAAAGAAGCAGCATCCCTTGACTCCGATGTCTTAGACCTGTTGTTGCCTTGGATTTCTTCATCCTGACTTAATGTCCATAGGTCCATCTCACCCCCCCCCCCCCCTCCTCCCACAAATTTCTGACTACTTTTCAAAACTTCCCAACAATGACGATACCTGAACTTCGACCCGTGCTCAACTTGATAGTCACACATGCTCTGTTAACGTAAGACTCATCGTCGGCTCCACTCACAACTCCCATTCGAAGCATGTTGTTATACACTCCAACAAACTTACACACTTGAGGCCGGATCAGCTTCTATTTCCCGTTCACGCTATCATATGTTCTTTTACTGGTATCCCCTGTTTTGCTCTCCAGGTACCCCAAAACCTTGGTCCAAAAACCTTTGGAATTCCTACTGTTACCCTTCGCGCTATTTTCATAAACGGATACCCATCCTTTACGCATCTCCACTTCTTCAAAGTGTGTCCATGCAATCTGACGAGTTGCGTTCGGAGCCTGTGGAGCTTTTCGTCCCCTAGACGCCCTCGACGTTGGTGGGGCTGGGGCCGAAACTTCAACCGTGTAGTCCGTATCATCTTCAGCCTCTGGTATGACCCCGAAAAAGAAGGCATGTATACGTTGTCAGTTTGGAAGGAGGGTATGGGAGAGGTGGGTACATTGGCATGGTGTTGTGATGACGAACCACCAGGATAGTTATTAAAAGTGTATGTGTTTTGTGAACAAAAGTCTTGAAAGCCAGGTGTTTGTGAGTATTAGGTAAAATTATAAGGTTTGGATAAGGTTGATTCGGGTTTGAGTTCGGAACCGGTGCTTGCATCGGTGCTGGCATCGGGTTACGGTAAGGTTGGTTTGGATATGGTTGATTATGATATGGGTTTTGTTGTTGATATGGTGACGGGTTGTTAAGATCAAAGGTTCCGGTAGCTGTCGGTAGAGAGGCGGTGGAATTTCTCCGTTGGCGATGTTTGCCGGATTGTGGGGTTTGTTGGCCGGACATTGTTCGTATGTGATGGAAGAAGATGATTTTTGAGGTTTGAGGAAGAAGATGTATGTGAGATGTGAAAAAATGAGAAGTAAAAAGGAGATTTTATAGGAAAAATGGGGATAAAAATTAAATCTGCGGGTAATAAAAACATGTGGGGCTCATAAACCCGGGAGAAACGAAGGGTGGGAAAGTCATCGTTGGTGGCTTTTTTTTTGCATAGAAACCTTAACCCACGCGTGGGTTTTAGGTGGGTTTGTGTGAGGTTTATGACAACTCACGCGTGAGTTTTTGCCAACTCGGACCTACTCGTGGGTTTTTTCCACCATTCCCCCAGCCGAAGCAGCAGCAATAGTAACAGTATATAACTCCAAGAATCAAATGCATATATGCATCAAAAAAAATTAACTACTGAAAACAACACAAACAAAACTGAATATCAAATGCAGTATTTCACGCAAACTAAGAACTATTTCAAGATTAAAGTTTTTTAATCATATTTTTAAAACTATTACATCGGTTATTTTGCCTTCTTAGCATAAATAATGCATATTATGTAGGATCAATGTACCATGTTAGGAGTAGCTATATGACTATATCGTTGGTTAACTTTGTGGGAAGGTATTTGTTTCTTGCTTTATCGAATTATCGATGATGTTTTTTTACGTATTTGATAATATGGCTACTTATTTAATTAAAATTGTGTCCCGGTGTATTGAAGCTATGGTTATTTGTCTTGTGCACGTATGTGATCCTTCTCTTTTTGAGGTTTAATTTTCCAGTTCTTTTTACCTGATGAACAAAACTCGGTCTGTAACGGGCTATTCTAGTTTTCTAAGGAATAAGGATAGAAGTGTACAAAACTGATGCACCCTGATTCCCTGAACAGTTTCAAGTTATTACTAATCCGGTTTGATTAGGGTTGGTAGTCTCTACCCTTTTGCATAAGAAGTTGCCCATTTGTGTTAATAGTGTCAGGTACCTTAATTATATGAATCAGGTGGAAGCTTTTTAACAGGTTAAAAGTTGCAAATAGTGTGATCAAATAAGTAAAAAGAGCCCATTATGCTACCTGTGTGATTCTTTGATTTGCCATTCTTTTATTGCAGAAACCTACGTATAAGCCAGAACATGGTGAAAGCTGGTCTATCTTTAAAGCACATAATCAAAGAAAGCCCATCTAACCCAGTTCAACAATCAACGCAACTAAGGCTGCAGTTGCGTTCTAAAGCTATATGTTACTCTGTCGGAAATGTTTTAATTCGTAACTATTTACATCATATTTAAAAGTCTGGTTAATCAAGAAATAATCTGAGGTGTTTTTTTATGTATAGAAAACAACATCATATATACGAGAGCGCGTTAGAAAGATCCCTTTATTAACTAAACAACATACATCAATGCGAATCCAAGTCAAAATCGAAATCAGAAAACAACATACATCAATGCAGATCAAAGTCAAAAGCGAAATACATCAATGCAGATCTAAGTCAAAAGGTACACGAATACCATTTTGATACTTCACTATCGATACAAGCTAACAGTTCAGATACCCTGGTACAGTTTCAATTAAACTTGCCACAAAGGTGGATAGGATTTTGAAATTTAAACCAATCTACACTTAACATGTCCCCCCATTCTTTTTAGCTTTGAGATATGCAAATTGTTCCTCAACTTTACTGATTCTCCCATTGAGCTCCAATGCCAATCTATAAATGTCATCATCACCCATAAAATCAACTTCGGTCTGGTTATTACCATCTTGTGACTGAGAACTACACTCGCCATTAGACTTATTCCACCACTCCAAGTATCTAACAGTGACACACGGCTCAGGGTGTTGTGATGGGATATACAACTTAACATCCTTTACTGGTCTAGCGTAAAAGCTCCAAGCAATTTCATGAGTCAAATTTGCGCGTGGGACGTCGACAGGAACATCTTGGCTCATACCAAATTGCCTTGCAACTCTATGAGGTAAATATTGCTCGATGCATTTTCCTTTTATCCCAACTAACTCAGAAACTCTTATACATCGAACCCATGACTCCAATTCTTCATCTGAGCTCTCACCGATAACATCAACCGACCTTCCCTTTTCTTGATAAACATGACCATACGGCTGCCAACAGAAATCTCCTAAACTACCATCAACAATCGCGCCAACATTTTCCGCACTTAGTGTCTTCTTTTCCCATCTAGCAAATCTTGGTTTACAACTATCTACCTGATTAGGACTAATCTTTGGAAACCTCTCCAAAATCCAAACTTGAAGAAGCTGGAAAGGCGCCCAAACGACAACCTTTGTTTCATCGTTACGATCAACCCCAGTCTCATTTCTTAAAATGGTTAAATCTCTATAAATGCTAGCTAAAACAGCAGGCGCAAGAGCAAGTCTAATCCCTCTAGCTAAACTAACGGCTATGTGACACACATTTCGTACAACGACGTCCCTACTCGAAGGAAAAACATACCTAGACAACCACAATGCAAGAAAAGCTTCATGCTCGATTTCGCTCTCACTCTTTTTGAATTTTTTCATCCATGAACTCTGAGTTGGTTTTTTTTGGCTTGATCTATTTAACACCGACATGGCATTATGCAACTTCCAGACAGCTCTGTTCGACTCATCATCTCCCATATCAACAACAACAGATGGACCCAAAACAGAAAAACCACCAAAAACCATCATATCTTCCAAACTAACACCAACTTCACCCCATTTAAACACAAATGTTTTAGTATCATGACACCATTTCTGAGCAAAACCGAGAATCAAATCTTGGTTCTTAACAATCTCATATGATGAGTTTAGCACAGCATTATAAATTCCAGCTTTTTGCCACGTGTGTTTGTGAAGTGGCTCCATATAGTTAACCCATTCTTTCCAACCCTTTTGTAAGGTGTTAAAACCGTTTAAGGAAGTATTTTTGGGAAGGGAAGGAGGGTTTAAGGAAATGATGGGTTTTTTAATGGTGGTTAAAAGTGAAGCAGGTTTGAGAAAATGGGATAATTTACGGGTGGGGTTGGGGTGTTTGGGTGATACTATGAGTTCTTGTCTTTCTTCCATGACTCTGTCTTCTGCCATTGTTACAGACTTACAGGAAGCTTGCTGATTGTTTTTTCAGATGAAAGTTATGACATTAAACTTGTAGTAATAAATAAATGGTTGCTGACGAAGCCTTTTTATAATTCTTTTACTCCGCATTTATTTTTTTCTATAACAATCATATATACTCAAAAAGAAACTTTAGAATTTTATATTATTAAATGCGTATATATAATAGCAGGGTATCTATGGTTGCGGCAACGGATATCCTGTAACGATAAACCGGAGACACAGATTTTGTTGAGACCGGTTTATCTATTTTTATTGGTTTTGATGAATTCTTTTTTAGTCATTTTTATGCCGCTTTTATTAGCTACTTGAATCAGTGGCGGCTTTGTTTCTTGTTAAATCTCTTAGTTCGGTTTGTTTTTCAACAATATATGTATTAGCATATAAATTGTATGAAGCTTTATATCTTTTGATCTATCAAAGCGGCGTATTTCTAAATTTTCATAAGGCTCTCCCGGAATTCCTTCTAGTGCCTGTTGATAGTTTACACAATATGTATAATAATATGTAATTTTTATTTAGTAACGTTTTAAAAATACCATTATTTAATGTGTTTAGTTAGTTTATATCTCAGATTATGTTGTATTGTGTTCGGATTATATATTGTGGAAATACTATCGTACATTTCGTTAAAAAGTTGTTTTAATTTTTAACTCGTTCTATTCAATTTTGTTGTACAATATCTTTGTATAGATGTATGTTCGAATTTTCTAGTAGTGTGTTTAGTTTGGTCGTATAATGTGAATATATCATTGTACTTTTAAGTAATGAGATATCTTTATAAAATTATCAATTATGTGTTTAATGTCTTCGTGCATTAAAATTTTGTACAATGTGTTTCTGTGTATGTTTTTATTTTTAAGTTTGTTATTAAAAAATTGTACCCTATGTATATATGTTTGTACGTTTGAATTTTCAAGTTAGTGCATTTAATTTTTGAAAAGGTCACAACTTACGCATTAAGTTTATATTTAAACTAAAGTTAAATTTATATTTAAAAAGGAAAGTATAGATTTAGGTTTAGGTTTAACATCGGAGTTCAAATGTGAATATGCATCTTTTATATCTAGAAGCATAGATAAGTAGTATAGATAATGTTAACGTGTTCGAGATACTGTCGTAAAAAACTGAATGTTCATCAAATATTTGATGAATCATTCGACAAAAAATTTGCTTATGTTCGTTTATTTATTAAATGAACGAACATGAATACAATCTCACGTTTGTTTAGTTAAATGAACGAACATAAAAAAAAGTTTTTTCCGTACATTTATGTTTATAATATCTGATTATATGTTAAATAATATTCATTTATTTGTTTTCGTTATATCATATCGTTTTATTAAATGCTTTTAAAATTACTTTTATCAAGGTTGTAAAAATCGTGAATTGATAGCCGGTCGGTCGACTACCTTGTAACTTGTAATCGTTCTAGGCGGGATTAATCGGTGATTAATCAGGATTGGCATTTTTAGCAAATTTTTGGTATTTTTGGCATGTTTTGAATATTTTTAATGAGTTTTAGGTATTTTCGGCAATATTATTCTTAATATACAAGTTATCATACATATAAATTGTTAATATAAGTGATCAACATAAGTTTACAGTGATTTTTTGGTATTTTTGGCCAAATTTGCAAGTTTTCGGTAAGTTTGACATCCCTTGACCGTCGTTGATCATAGTTGACCGCTATTAATCGCCTTTTCATTAATCGGCAAGGTTGGAGGCCTTGTAGCTATTAACCGGCGATTAATCGCCCATGTTTTGCAACATTGACTTTTATTATAACAAACAATCGATAATAAAACACAATATTATATCTATTTCTTATAAATATTATGTTCATTAATTTATGTTTTAGTTGGCTCGTAATGTCAAGTTATAAACTCATATATATATATAAAAAATAAAAATAAAACATAAATAAGAAAATTTGTTCGTTTAAAAGACCCGTCTTGTACTTATAACTTTCAACCCATAAATTGTACCATCTTTAATATGGCTATGTTGTTCAGTTTATTAACGTTCGTATAAAATATAAACGGTTTCAAAACTGAAAAAGCCGAGAAACCAAAACTGGCTATAAATCGAAAAATCGACCTGCTTAAAACTGAACTGTTTCGATTTTTGGTTTTACAAAAACCGAATATGTCTGTTCAGTTTCGGTATTAGCAACTATGCAAGACATTTTTTAACATTAATATCGAAGTTTGACCACTAAACATGTGTACTAAAAGCGACATAAGTATTTGTCTATAAATCACACCACTCTTTTCGTTTTTTATTAGAAAATATATATTATTGGCTTTCCAACCTTATATCACTGTAATCAAATTACATATTATAATAATTTAATTATGAAACTTTTAATTAAGAGTAAAAATTTCATAATTGGTAAAAGAAAATCGAATCTGATTGATATCAAAATGTTTAAGTTAGTATTAAATCACATGTATTTTTCATAAAAGTTTCATGAATGAATGAAAAGAAAAGAATATTAACATGAAAAAGAGGAAGAAATGTTTCTTTGTCGAAAGAGTATTAAATAGCCTATTTATTTACTAAATGTTTGTAAAGAGATTTGAGATTAATGTATTAGACTTTTAACATAGAGTATTCGCGCGATGCGAAGTCGAGTAACCTATTTTTTGATGAACAAATATAAAATAATTATTTATTTTTTAGCACTAACTTCTGAATAACGATAAATTTTATTTAAAAATACAATTTTGATCGAGTTATATAATTACATGTGGCATATGTAATATATACTATAACTTTATTTTAGAGAACATTTAAGTGATGACGGAACCATCTTTATTATTCTTACTAATCTGTACAACATATCAATATAAAATAACATTTTTAAAATACATGCATCTAAATTTGTAAGAAATAAGGAGTAATTAAATTAGGGGAAAAGTTTTAAAATTAATAATCTCTTGAAAAATACACGTCACTTTATAGATCCAACATTATAGGAGAAAATTTATTTCTTCAATTCAAAATCCTAACTATCTTCGTCACCGTTCTTCACAAGTCAGACTTACCGTCTCCAACCTATTTTTCATATCGTCATTTTTTTACCATCCGCCAGACATTCTTCACTAATAATATGATGAACCCTAACACCATAATTTAGCGTTTTGGTGGATACATAACAAACATCTGTCACCGTATCTCTCTTTATTTATATTATCTTCATTTGATCATTTGATCATTTCATTGGTAAGATTTTTTTTAATATCGATTATAGTTTTTATTCACCAGCCGTCATTAAAGTTTTATGATATTTTTTTCTCGATCTCGAAACGTCGATGACATAATCCTCATTGGCTAAAGAAAAATTTGTAATAACATGACTCACTCATTACATCTTGTTTTCATAGACAGTCAAATTAAGAACATGCTCTTATAAATGTTTTTTTTTATGTTTGAATTATGAATTAAAGTGACGGAGAAGGTTTGTTAGGTGTTAATAGGTTATATTATGACTAAAATATGATTGATAGTCTACCTATATTTCTTTCATTCGTTTGAGATATTTACTTCTTATATTCTTATCTTTTATTCTCCGTTATTAGAAGGTGGTCGATAAAAGTGTACTCTGATGGTGCTCGGATCATGGATGGAGCTTTTATGACTCTATATCAAAACTTTCGAGTCACTAATTCTGAAGCTGTTATGTCTGTTTCTATTGTCGATCCATACATATTATTATATGTTGTATCATGTGTTATATTACTTATACATTTAAGTGAAAGAGTATTTTTAATAATAGCATTGATTAAGCTTTATATGTGTATTGTAAGTATTATACATTGTGCTTCACAATGTGGATTAGTTAAAAAGATTTGGATATTAATGAAGAGAGAGATATTACTTAAAGTTGTACATATGCATTAATATGTTGTATTATTTAAATCTTATTTTCTTAGCTGCAATAATATGTTGTACAGTAAGCTCTTTGTGTTGTACTACTTAAAATTAAATGAATAGAGAATGTGTAAAATGTTATATATGTAATATAGATACACCCAATCAACTGATTACAACCACTTATATTTTTGAAAACCCACTTTCTATCATTTTTTTAAAAATTAAATATTTCACAGACGATAAATTATCAAGCGACAAAAAATACACCATTGCGAAGAAATAAATCATTTTTTTATCGAGGGGCACATGTATATATGCTCTGGATAAACTTTTTTTCAACTTTTTTCTTAAGTTGCGTCTGAGAAAATCATATGATTCGTATCATGAATCATATATGGTTTTTAAAATCATATATGATTCGTATCACAAATCATATATGATTTTTTGAAATAATATAATCACATATGATTCGTGTTATGACTCATATATGATTTCTAAAAATCATATATGATTTTCTCACATGTGATTGAAAAAAAAAAATTAAAAAAATTCGTTGAAAGTATATACATGTGTCCTTCGATAGAGAAATAATTTTATTCTTGTCGCGATAGTTGTTTTGTTTTGCGTAACGATTAACGGTTTGTGAGATATTTAATTTTTATAAAAATTGAGTTTTTTTGTTAAAAAAATGGATGATTGTTATTGATTGATTAGTCTATGTTAAACTTTTGTCGTATAGATGGTAGTATAATTTTTTTCGCTTAGCGTTTAAAAAATAAAAATACAAAGATAAAATTGAGTTTGTAAAAATAAGTGGGTAAAATTTGTTATGTAATTAAATATTTAATGTTTTAATAAACTTAGAAAGTTCAGCTGAAATAGAATTCACATCTCCAAAAATAAAGAATTACAGTACAATGCTATTGATATTCTTAACAATTAAATAAAATTCTAAAAAAAACTAGAAATCATTGCTACAATTAAATGCACTTAAATGTGTAATATTATATTAACTTCATTTTTTATATAATAAAAGAATTAGACTTTTTTTAAAATTTTCGTAATAAAAAGTGTAAGTTATAAAAGAACAATTAAACCAATCAAATGATTTGATTTTGACATATAAGCAAAATTGAGTGATGTGATTGGTGTAAAAAAATCAAAATTGAATTCAATTTAATCAAAATTAAAAATTTTGGTGGAAGAATTTGATGAAAACACACAAAGATATATGTGTCAACTTTATGAAAATAAAAACTTAAAAAAAGAGGAGAGGATTCATAAAACTTTTGTAGTTGATTTTTTAATAAATTAGATGGATTTAAGTGTATACTTACAATTTTCCATATTCTTTAGTAACTTTATAAAATAAACAAATACCTCCTTAAATTTTATATCCTCTAAACTTAATATTTAAAATAACAACATATATGTTATATTAAAAAATAAACAAGTCACATGATTATAAATATTCAAATAAAAACACAAATTATTGTTTATTTTTATTTTGACACTTAACAAAGTTAAGCAATGCAATTTACGTAAATTATTATTAACATAAATAGAAATATCAAAATGAATACAGGACCTCAGACATCGGTGTGAGATGAAAATAAATAAATGGGATTCTACATATTACAACAATATATTTTTTTAAGGTCGTTATGTGTTTCTAAACACACAATGTCTAGAAAATGATAACTAACGTTTTAGTTAAGCAAAGTCAAATCCTTTGTGCAACAAATATTTATACAATATATCAATTAATATTATCTCATAATAAAAAAATTATGTAAAACTTGTGGGTCCATAAGCATCGTAACTGTTTAAGTATTTAAAAATTTAATATTGTTTTATAAAATAATATTTAGCATTAAAAAATTATAAATTTAAAAATCGTGTACGTGTAAGGTTGTGTAAGGTTGATGTAAATGGTTTGTTGGTTAATAATTAAGATATAACCATATAGAATAAAAATATCTAAAGTAAAAAGAGTATGAAATTCGAAGAATAAATATTGAGGTGAGTTTATATTAATTTACACAGTGCACATTAAAATAGTAACATAATTAAATATATAAATATTACTATATGTTTTTAAAATATATATATAATATACATAAAATCGCAATAACGAAATTATTACTTAATTTATTCTCTATTTACAAATCCCGTGCGTGCACGGACATTAAAAATAGTTCTAAAATTATAGTACAACTTTTCATTTTCAATTATTTCAAATTAATTGTTCATTTTTAAAAGTAGATAGAAAAATTAAATGAATATTTTTATATTATCCTTACTTGAAGCTATAATTATAAAAAATTTTAAAATTTTAAATCAATTGGTTAAAGTAAAATTAGTTTTATGCAATAAATAAATAAATTATAATAATGATGTTTTTTTTAAATGATGTGTTTTATGTCGATGAACAATAATTTTGAAAAAAATAAATAAAATCTTAAAATAGAAGGCAGTCGATTATTTATTTTCTCAAATGCAAGTGTTAACTATTCATTTATGGCTAAATGAATGATCTTCATAAAAGTTTGTTATTCTTAATTTTTTTTCATGCTTCTCTAATCTCTACTTTGTAAGGATTTTTTTCATCAAAAACAACCTGCTTATTTTGTGTTAGTTTTTTTATATTAAATAAAATTACATTTTACGCTTACATTGAGCCTGAACTTGATTGGAAAGTTATTCTAAAATCCTTAATTTTACATATATAGCAAGTTTTTTTTTAATAAATTATCAAATCCAACATCTATAAAATATGTAAAATTTAGTAATCACAAAACACCCGTTGTTTCTTTCCATTTTTAACTTTTATCCCAAAATTCATGTCTTTTCTTCTCCTTAAACATACAGTGTAAATATATAGTAGAGTAACTGGTTTGCCTAGATCCGTGTCAACATCTTGTTTGGGAAAGTAAGAGGACTCACTTCGATCACAATTTTTTAGGCCTCTTAATCATTTTCATATATAGTAATAAAGGGTACACGTCGTAGACACTCAGCGTCTCAGTTCTCTGATGCATGCACTACTCCAATTATAGATCAAATTTGATGAGCTCCGACGAGTGCAAAATGGTAGTCCACGCCACTTACCCTTGATACTATCTACAAATTCATCTATTTACAAATGTAACAGAATAAGGCGCTATATACACTTGTACCAGCCTACGTCCGTTTACTTTCCTGAACTTGTAGCTTGTTATATTAATTAAAGTTCTGAATTAACAAGTTCATCACAGTAGTCTATCCAGTTCTTTGCAAGCATGGTGCCTAGAGTATCCCATCTTTAAAAGGGCCAGAATCCTTGATGAGTTCTGTAACAAGTTTCACCTGGTCCAATAACAGAATCCCACAAAAGAAAGAAACAGTTAAATGAATTAAATGGCATGTCTCGCTAAATACTGTTAAATGCCTTCAGGGAAGAGAAAAGTGAAGCAAAGAACTCTTCTGATCAATTTGATACGAGATTAATTACAAAACACGGGTTGATATTTGATGGAAAAGAACATAATTTGAAAGGTATATATTATTGAGTATACAAGAAAGTTACCTGGTCTGTTTCTCGGGACAAGAAGTTGCCAATCACTTGCCTAAAACCTTCATCTAGTAAATAATGGCAGCTGTAAGTGGTGACAGGCAGATAGCCTCGCTGAATTTTGTGCTCACCTTGAGCTCCTGCCTCTACTTTATCAAGATTCATCTCAATAGCAGCTTCTATTGCCTGTTGTGTCAATACAAAATGTAAACAGAGTTGGGGGGAAACGA
Organism: Glebionis coronaria; assembly: GCA_025667525.1. Taxonomy (NCBI): domain Eukaryota; kingdom Viridiplantae; phylum Streptophyta; class Magnoliopsida; order Asterales; family Asteraceae; genus Glebionis; species Glebionis coronaria. Next base: position 168,567,373 of record CM046876.1, on the reverse strand, counting down.
AATAGGCTAAAGACTACATTGTATTAAGATTGATAATAAACCTAAGATTACAGAAGAGTATAAATAAGACATGCTTAGCTTTAAGGCTAAGCTAGGTAAACTAATGGGCTGGGCCCTTATTACTAACTCTAACACAAAACTTAGGATAACGGAACTGGCGTTCATTCTTGAGCAATTACTTTTAGATAACGGCAATGATAATCGAGAAAAAAAATCCAGTGTTTTGAGTATTGTTAAATGAAAACCTGATAGTAGCATGCTTCAAAATGCAGACTTGGATAATACACGCGTGGGAGACATCCCCATAGTCGCCCATATATTGTATCTCCACCAATAAGATTAAGAGCTCCAGCAACTAATTCATCACCTTCTTCAGCGACGATTAGCATTACATCATCCCCCATCTTTGAGCCCATTATATGAAAAAATTCTCTTGTTAGATAAGCAGTCCCCCACCTACAGAAGTGTATATGAATATCATAATCGTTATAATCTTTGAGAGTTATTTGAAGATCAGTATGAGTTACAGATGCCGAATTTCGCCAAAATAAGTTCCCCCCATCTCCCAAAAAAGATTCCAGTTTTAAAGCTTAGAAGGAATTTGAAGCAATTATCTGCACAAATTTACAAATAGATAGGAACAATGACTCTCTATCCTGTGTGCAGAGAGTATGGGTAATAAAGAAATTCTAATATTAAAGTTAAACTGTGAATGGATGAATTCTTGTTATTATTATCTATGATGGACAAACAGGTAAAGTAGAAATTTGCTTAGAAGAGAATGGATAAAAGTGGATTTTCGATGCAGAAATGATGAACCTATTTCAGATATATTTATAGAATAACTTAGATTCTTATTTAGATAGCATAAGGATTATAATATTATTTGACACACCAAAACTTATAAAGAGCTTTTGGTCTAAATGTGTGTGACCTGACCCATACCAATAAGCAACCCTTTTTTTTTCTTTTCTTTTTTGGTAACCGTAAAGCAACCCATTTTGACCCGTTACCTAACCCACAAACTAAAGATCAAACTACTACAAGGGGCAGATGGTATATAAATTAAAATAGCAAAGGAGAAAGAATGAATTATATGCACTGAACTTGTTGTCTATGGTGTTCCTGTAGAATGTATAAAATGTATCCCAGTGCTTGGCCTGTCGATGTGAAAATACACGAAGTAAGAACTAGAAATTTTGCATGTAAAGACTAAAAAACTGACTTTCAATAATAAATACAGATGAACTAATTAAAGAAGTACTAGAATTGCGTAGCTGTTAAATTTGTATAGATTTTGTGTGTGTGTGTGTTTGTGTTGATGCATATCAAAAGAAAAGTGGGAAAGAATAACAGACATAAATGGAAGAATCCTTAACAGTACACCTTTATTTCATGACCTCGCAGCCGTTTCATTTTCAGATTTTGAGCAGGTACCTGCAGAAGTATCAAAATGTTTAAACTTTATTAGTCACAGAGGCATGCTCAAACACGTGTAGATATTCCATTTAAATCTGTACAGCACATTGAACAGACGTACCTTCTTGCGCTCTTGCCGGATATTTTTTCTTTTACTTTGCTTCATGTCCATCAAGAAATCATCAAAACTGTTGATTAAAAGAAACACAGCATCAAAAAGAAATAATGAGAGATATTAGGAATTGATGACTGTAACTAATTCAAGAAGGCATGAAGCATTATAATTTGCCCAAGAGGCAACATATTGCTCACTCTTTGTAGTTGCGGTTTTTCCAGTGATACTGCATACCAGTTCTTTGAAGAAACCCCCTTTTCTTCAGTGCATGCCATTCATGTTCGTTGGAAAATGTTATGTGCAATGATGAAACCTGGAACTGTCAAAGTACAGATGCAAACTCGAAATCAGACCATGCAATGTCAGTTGCAGCAGGCAGTTAGATCCAAACGTGAAGCCATAACCAAGATTCATAAGGAACTTTCCATATTGGCCACGATTGGTGACGTCCTACCAATAATTACTAACTTTAAGCCATTTTAATAAATAAAAAATTGGTGTGTATTTGTGATTGACAAGGCTGAAGATTTACCAAAATGGATTTTTGTAATAGGTTGCTGCTAACCTAACAACATAACCATCTTTAACCTTCATAAATAAAATCAGATGAAGATAAGTCTAAAATGTTCAGTATACGTCAATTATCTTCTAATATGCTGTATATTGCCTCCACGTTATCATTAAGTTTCTGTCAACAAAAACTAAAAAAATTTCCTGAACCTGGCTATTGAAAAATATAGTATGGGCTACTAGTGCCTCACTGGTACACCTTGACCATCTAGATACATCAAGATAAGCCTATCAAAGACAGAAAATAGAAGCAAAGCCCTTGCATTTAAGTGCTTGAAGAAAAAATCTTCTGAACATTCACTAATATATATTTATGCAGGTTCCTGGGTTTCTAATTGCTTGTGTAAAGGGTTATTCCTCGATATGCATAAGTTGAGGTTTCATTAAGATTTGACCGAGGAAAGATATGATTATTGCAAAGTTAGGTGATATAGACATGCTTTGTTCATAGGTAACAATAAAACTACTTAGATATGGTGACAACATTACAGAATGACCTCGCATAAAATTTTACGCCTAAATTGAAATACGCAAGAACAAATAGATACTTGAGGGCCTGAAATGCTGTTTTGACATTATAATGGCCTTAGTGTAAACCTTTTTCAATACTTGGGTGACCAATGTATACAGTTTCCCTCTTAATATCATTGAGTTTGGAATCTAATTGTGATTCTGATAGCTTTTCTATAACCAGGTATAACCGAAAGCTCCAGTGACATCTATGCTGATTTAAAATCTATCGCATCAACATACATAAGACTCAAATAAACTGCTATCCACATGACGAGATGAGAAAGAGAATAATACCTTTTTGGCCAAATCTGTCATAGCAGATACTAAAATGTCAAAGACTTGATCTTTGTATGGTGTATCCCGCACTAAGATCCTCGGACCAGGTACCGGAGTAAAAGGTACACAACATTGTAATTTTGGATAATACTTTGCACCATAACGGTAGTAAGCATCGGCCCATGAATGGTCAAAAACATACTCCCCGTATGAATGACTGCGATTGAAAAGAAACCGATATGAGCTAATTGCAGATATAAATAGCTCTTCATACTGGAAGCAGATTGAATGGGATAACCTTTTAAGATATAGTGGGATCACGCCTAGGATGTTTTTATTTTCATCCTGTGCAACTATGTGACGTGGAAGCCATCCTGTTTCCTGAACTAGCATCAAACATAAATGCAATGAAGTATGATTTTTAGTAGAAACCGCCTTCGGTCAAATAGAAGAAATGAGTTAGCTCTACGAAATTGCCAAACTATGAAGACTGCTATCATTATATACATTGTTAGTTGTTTGACTTGACCTCCTAAGGGCAGTTTAGTAATTTTGGTCTAAAGGGTATTGTGGTCTTTTTGCTAGAAACTTAAGAAAAATCTAGATAGATAGTTTCTTAAGAAGAATCTAGAAAAGGAGTGACTTATGGAAAAATCTAGGAAGGTTCTGGATAGGAAAATTCTAGAAACCATAAGTCTATATATATATTTGTATCCTTTGTTTGTAATATAGGAGAAAAACTTCCATACAACAAAGTTCACTACTTTTGTTTTATCCTAAAACTCCCTTGTTCTGATCATTTGTATCTGTTCTGATCAATCAGTTTTGGTGCACTTTTGTCTAGCTGATCCTAACATACATGAAGGAAGCAATTATTATGGGAAAGATTGCTAATCGTTCCTATGTGCCTGTCATACACGAATTAGACACTTGTCCAAACGTATCACATTTTTATAAGTTTGATTATATTTAACAATTCACAAACTGGTGATTGGCTTTTGGATCTATCTGTTTCTTTAACGGAAAAGGTGAACAGGCAGCTTAAGTAACAAACTGCTGATTTAAACCTAACTTTAAAAGGTACCGGTTAAAATTCATAGAGTATTTATCTTCATAGGTTAGTTATCATAGTCAAAAGAGATAGTATAACAAATTTAGAATCCAGGCATCGTTATTAATGCACGCCAAAAAAATTAATTATAGGCTATTATAATTACTCAAAACGCCTGACCCCTCTTTAAATCCTCCAACTTTTACCTCAAAACCATCAGATTTTATTAAATTTCAGTTGGCAACAAGAGATACGTTTACTTATCTGTGATCATTCGTTCGAAAAATACACCCTTCACAAAAAGTATTAACAAATTTTGAAACCACGGAAACTAGTTGGAATGATAAGGCATTCATGGAAGAACCCGTCTGAGAGTTAATACATAACCTGCGGGGAAGTAAACTAAACATATACAGTGATAGGACCATTCTTAAACATATCAGGAGCACAGTCTCACATGAATTTAAGGGTATATTGTATACGGTTGAGCTACAACCTACTAATGGCTTTGCACTTAGAGATGTGGTGTTACATGGCATGAAAAACATGATATATCACAAGAACAGTATATACGTTATTATCAAAAACTAAATCACCGAATCCATGAAGAATCTAGTAGGAAATGCTGGTGAGGATAAGATTCCTAACCTTTACTGCAGAACGTGACTCCTCTAAACTTGAAAGAAACCCATGAGAAAGAAAAGGATTATATTGTTGAGGACCAGTAGCATCGAGACTGCATGCATCCCAACCACTACACGGAACTTCCAAAATTGATGATACAACAGAAACTGATATTTCTTTAGCTTTCTCAGTGACTGCTGAATCTTCCTAACAATTGCGGCCAACATAACAGTGTACATTACGAGGGTAGATAAGAAAACAAAAATCCACTCATACATAGAAAATTTATTACAAAGTTGAGTAGAAACCTTGGCGTTAATCTTGGTCGATGTGAAGCTGTTTAACGAGAGATACATTTCAGGAGGTTCCACAGCCTTTTTAGGTTCCCAGAAGAGTGACTTTATTTTAGATGTATGATTGGGAATAAGAAAGTCTTTTCTACACGAAACGCCTCCCTAAAATAGAAAAATATATAAAGCATTTCTAATTAAAGAAAAGTATGATCAAGTACTATTATTCAGAATGCTTCCTGAAGGTTCATGAATAAAAATAGCATAACTATTGATAATCATTATGGCTCTTAATTAGGTGAGGTAACATTATCAAGAACGGAGACATCCTCGTTTTTTCAAAACAATCTTAAGAAACAAGTTTGAGGACAATATAATATCCAAGCCCATCGGCTAATAGCCTAATACAGAGAATCAATAATGGAAATGCAGAGGTACAGCATGTACATGTGTGTGGTCTTATAAATGAGAAACTGATATAATTTATACATATACAATTAAATTGCCGTCGTAACACAGACAAAGGTCCATATTGTTGATTTAACAATTAAATAAGGTGCTTATTCCACAAGATGACACGCGGAGAGAAACCATAGATTTTGTAATCAGATCTCAATAAAGTAATTACAGTTTAGGAAATGGTTTATATATGCCTCTAGACATAATCCACAGAGATCACTGAATAGTAAATTAGTAACCAAATCCATCATAATGATAGGTGTAAGTAAGAAGAATAAAGTTGGAAATATATAATGATGATACAACAAGAACAAAAGGGCAAAAAAATAACAACCTTTAGCAAAATGTAAAAAATATAGGCGCTGCATTTATGTGATAAGCGTGGAAGGGAACTGATTCATAAGTTTTGTGAATGCCCTAAAAATGTAGATACTGTTAAATAGTTTTACAACATTTGTCTATGGATTTTACCTTCATACGCTTGTCAAATAATAGTTGTTTTTTTCCTGAAACGCAAACTCACTCACTGGTTACACCATATTTGAACCATTGGTACTCACATTCTCACATATACCGCTAGGCCAAAGGCCCATTGGTTATTTGCCTACAATGATTCTATCCTTTTATATGTTTGGATAAAAATAAAACATAAAGCGCATGATGTAATCATAAAGCGTGCAGCGTCTTCTCAATTCATTTAAACTATGAGAAACTAACTAGTTAGAAAATCAATATTTATAAATAAATGAAGAGATAAGTGGGGGGTAGGAAGATTACAGGGAAGAAATCGATGCGACCAAGAAAAGATGATGGATGAACAACAGCCATGCCCATGGCCATTGCCATTGCCTTGGAAGAAGAACAACAACACTCTATTCAATTTCAGTTTCAACCAACCAATACAACAAAACTCACTTCACTTGTGTTTGTGTGTGTGGGCTATCTTTCGACACCAACTCAGATGGTGTTTGTTTGGTACAAATTTTTCAATTTTTGGCTTTATTTCCTTTTTCTATGAATTATCATTTTCAACATATAAAAAAAACATCTTAATTACCAAAAAGTTTATTTTAATTTTGTACTGTAGTACATAAGTAACTAAAATTAGTTTATGACTATGTGGATGTGGATATATGTTGTTCTTATTAGGGACTAATAAAAGTTATTAATATGTATAACTAGCTTATAAACCCGTGATAAATCACGGGCAACTAACAATAGGTTGTATATGAAAAATGAACTACAAATCTTGTTACTTCGTAAATAATACTCCAAAAAGTCTTATTACATCATTGCTGCAAATGATCCGTTGATGTCTAACAAAAATATACTTTTCTAGGACCCTTTATTCTATTAATAACTCATTAATACAGTAATAGCAAAAGGAATAAAGCTACCACTGTTAAGCCGTTGGCGCCAGACCCTTGTTGGCGCACGGCTCCTCATCTCGCTAACCGACCTCGCGCCATCCCCTTCAGCCAGCGCCAACCAAAAAACCTTTTTTTTTCTTTTGAATTTATATCCGTTGGCAGGGTTTTTTGCAAATATTTAAAAATGACACCCCCTAAACTAGCCGTTTAAGGGGCTTAAATGCAATTTTTAAAAAAAAATTAAAAACAGCCGTTTAGGGGCTAAAAAAAAATATTTTTCAAAAAAAATCTATAAATTAAACCTCAAACCTTTTACATTTCATATACCAAATACATCTATTACTCTTTAATTTTTTCTGACATGGATCCTTACCAAAATATCGTCTACGAATACGACGAATATTTCGGTAACGCCCATGAACGTTACAATCGAGGCTTGGCGGAGTATGAGACATTTCTTGTTATGTGTAATCTAGGAGTCGGTGGATCGGGTTCGGGGAAGGCGAGGACATATATACCTCGTGATCGAGAAGACGCGAGTCGAAGATTGCTAATGGACTACTTTGGTGATGCTGAAACTCCTGCAATATATACGGAAGAGAAATTTCGACGATGGTATCGTATGAGTTCAAGGCTTTTTAGGAAAATTGTCAATGCTATTTTAACTCATAATGCTGACTCTCTTCCTAAATACTTTGCTTATTTTCGCACTAGGCTAGATGCTACGGGTCGGGATAGTATTCACCCCGTTTTAAAAATCACTTCGGCATTTTGTCAATTGGCGTATGGGTCATCACACGATGCATTTGACGAATATTTGCAAATTTCCGAACGCACTGCTAGAGAATGTTTGCTTCATTTTACTAAATGCATTTATGACTTATATGTTGAAAAATATCTAAGAAAACCTACGCCCGCGGATATAGAAAAAAATATGAATTGCACAATGAGAGACATGGACTCCAGGGAATGCTCGGGAGTATTGATTGCATGCACTGGGATTGGAGAAATTGTCCCAAGGGTTTACAGGCTCAATTTAAAAGGCGGGATCATAAATACCCGACTCTTATGTTAGAAGGAGTGACGGATCAACAGTTGACATTATGGCATGCATACTTTGGTTGTCCTGGGCAAACAATGATCTAAATGTCTTATATGGTTCACCTTTATTTGATGATGAGTTAGCCGATAAGGTTCCAGATTCTCCGTTTGAGGTAAACGAAAAAACATACAAAAAGGTTATTATTTGGCTGGCGTTATTTATCCCGAGTGGTCTACTTTTGTGAAAACATTTTATGTTTCAAGGGATGAAAAAACATTGCAGTATAAAAGAGTTCAAGAAGGTGCTAGAAAAGATATCGAACGCACTTTCGGTGTCTTACAAGGTCGTTGGGGAATTATACGACAACCCACTCGTGCTTATGAAAATTAACCACTTGAAACGAGTCATGTATTGTTGTATCATGTTACATAACATGATATTGGAAGACGAAGGATATACATTGAATCCTAGAGATGTTTATGTCGATCCTCAACCGAATATTGTTCGAAGTTAGGTCGAAAGGTGTGAAGTGCATGAAAGGAAAACTAAAGAAATTCGAGACCGAAGAGTGCACAACGAGCTTCGAGCCGATCTTGTGGAGCATTTGAGCCGGAATCATTAAATTTATGTTTTTAATTGTAACTAGGAGGGGTGCCCGCGCTTCGCCGTGGCGTTTCGGGTTCGCTTTTGGGAACATGTGTCTGGTATAAACGTTGGCTGCTGTTACGTCGGTTCACTTGATTATGCTTCTTGTTTTTTCTTTGCAGGTAAGATAGGTGTTGCCATTTTCCTGTAACGTAACAAAATAGGTAAGCTAGTGGGAAAAATTATGCGGCTTCTATTGGCTACTATGAAATGCATTTAGGTGAGTTAAATGTGATGTTAGCATTTACTTATGTAGAGGTCAATTTGGGCTATATCTAAATTTTAACGATGGTGTATTTTGCATATAACTTGAAATTTTGCTTTTTGTTCATAGGCCGTAGATTTTTTGTAATCATATGAAAGGCATCTTTTGACCTGAACCCATGTTGCTACTACTACACATATAGAAACAAAACAATGTGGTATTAAAAGAGTCAAGTTTTCGAGAAATTTGCATATCCAACAAAAAACCCCCTTTAATTACAGTATATGAAGTTACTTGCGTTGATCATAACAGCTCAACATATTCAAGATGTATTTCTAGGCTGAAGTCAGTAAATAATAGATTTCTAGGTTCTGCATTCACATGACTGTTCAACTAAAGCTAAAGCGATACAGCCTAAAAGATAGTGGTAGTGATACGGATGGGAGATGAAGCTATGGCTAGCTAATACCTGGCAGCACGTGAAAACCTAATACAATATTCTAAAAATTAACTAAAAAACTTAAGTGCACACAAATACGGAACATCAAACCTGCAACTTGAAGGTCGGATAACCACGATTTTGAATCGCAATTCTTCAACTCCTATTAATGTTCCACGACAGAACACTTCCTGCAAAAACAAATAATAGACATATAAGTCCTGATAGAAAATGTGCATGAACCACATGAATTTTTTTCGTGAGTATGTTAAATTTAAATGCAAAATCTTCTATACGTTGCACCTGATAACTATTAGCGTCATTGTTTATAGGGTGTTTGGAATTGGGTTCTAGAGTAGTTTCTATGCTTCGCCTAAGGCACACAAAAGAATATAGTTTTAGGTAAACGATCAAAAAGGAGTTATTGTCTATATTTCTTGGTGATACAATGCAGTTTCAAAAAAGGCTATTTTGCACATGCCATTTCTTATGCCATATGTCATCTTATGCCACAAAGGGAAGGAGGCAGAAGCATACTTGCTGATTTTGTACACAAATGCTACAATTTGTTTGATAAAGTCTGGTCACCTTATCGGATGTATGACATGTACCTACTTGTAATCCGAAAGCTTTTGTAAATCAACATCAAGCAACACCTGAATGTAATGAAACATAATTCCAATTATCAGGTATCAGATATCAATAAAGCTAGAAAGCGGGTACTCACTTGGTCACAAACGACGGTGGAAAGTAAAATCCATTCTGATTATACGTTTTCTTTATACAAAAAAGAAATTTATTAAGCTGATAAAAACCAAACGAATTAAGGTGATAAAAATCAAACGAACAATAAACCCTCCCGGTTCCCATTCAGGGGCTCAAATATTATTTACTTTTAAGCATAATAAAAACACAATATCTGTAACAGTATCCTTAGCTTGGGGTTTGATTCCAGCTGCTATCCGTATGACTTATTTGGTTTTGGGCTTATGTTTCATAAGCTCACTTTTTTCTGTTTTAAAACCTCTCGGCTTATATAAGTTTAAAATGACATAATAAACTTATATAAGCCAAAAATTTGCAAAAAAAATCCATTAAAAAGTGAGCTCATGAAACATACGGCCAAAAGTAAAAAAGCCATAAGCATGCTAAAAATTAGATGTAGGTGTTTTTGCTTATGAAGACTTATTGAACCATATATACCTTCAAATCCACATTAGTTAGTTGTGTGTTGCATCATTAAAAGCGCGGATTTTGGTTCCTGCTTTAACAGCAGCAAACACCCATTTGCAATCTGAGTTAGGAAATAAAAACATTAAAAATTAGGAATTTTTTCTATTTTTCTTTGGTCTAGCGAGAGAAGTTGTACTCACTAATGTTAAATGGGCCATTAAAGAAAACATTTGAAAACAGTCAATCTAAAACTTAGTTTCTTTGGTTCGAAGATAAACGTAAACAATCATATAATAACCATTCACTTGTACTCAACAGAATGAAGAGGTAAATAAAATACCTTTCGCCTCAAGACATCTTGCTGTTGGAGCTCTTGCTCAATACTTCTATAAACCTGTCCTATTGGAAGGGATCCTTATATCTTTATTCAGAAAACAAAGTCAAAAGTAATGACGCTTACAACATGTAAGAAAGAAACATGGTTGGCTCAGATTTGCGAGTTTAGAACCTGATAAAAGGGCGTCTCACCCGCCATGGCTGCAAACACGATAATGTGATGCCCTGCCAAGATACGGTTGGGCGCCACCCATCAGGTCCAGTAACTCATTGCACTCGGAAAAGCATAAACGCTGTAAAGCAATAGTATCATCATCGCCGAAACTAATATTATACACATAAACACTTATTTTGCAGCGCATGATTTATAAGCGTATGAATCTCGCCAAACGGGCATCAAAATTTAAATTTGGATTCCGATATGAGTATCTCATCGACCCATCTCATTCCAAGCACGAATGGTCGCAACAAAGGTGTAAATAATAAGTAACGGGCAGAGACAATTGTCAACTTAGCTGCAATTTCAAAATACTTGCCATGCCATCATACCAATGATACAGTTTTAGCATGAGATATGCTCCAGAAGGGTAATAGTTGAACAAAGAAACCGATCAACTATTTCTGGTTCGTAACCGGTATGAAAATACAGTATATATAGGCTCAGATTCACGAGTGCTGACATAGATAAAAGAGGAGCCGACCCGGCATGGATGCAAACATCGTGTTCTTGGTGCTGCCCCGCCAAGATACAGGTCGTTTGGCCTCACCATGATCAATATTAATGCACAAATGCAATATCATCATGGCCTGTAATTCTCAAACATCATGAAATCAGAAAAGCAATCATAAGTGAATGTAGACCAACATAAGTGAATGTAGCCCAACATCAGCAAAGAATCATGAACAATGGTACACAACTGTCATTAATAGTAAGGCAGATATGCAGTATCACCACCGCGTGTAGTTCTTAAAAATCATGAGATCAGAAAAGCAACCGTAAGTGAATTTAGGACAAAATGAGTAAAGAATCATGAACATCGAATGAACATTGGTCTTTTCAACTTGCATTATATCCAGAAATTATATTGTATACCTCATAATAGAGGGGAATCACGTTCCCCTAGGAACAGTGATCCTCTTCTCATACTCATTATTTTATTACTCCTCCTCACACACACTTCGTCTATTATTACTCCCCCTCTATTAACCCTCTCACATAAACATCTCACAATCACTCCCTCACATTCGTTTATTAGTTATATCCCTCACACAAATAAGCAGTCTCACACATCACATAATGCTTTGTGAATAGCCCTCTATGTTTCATACCGATACATGTCAGATTCCATAGCTGATGAATCGCCATTCATCGTACCGTTTGGGTGATCTCAACCTGCTTCTGAAAAAGTTCTAGCCTCGCTTCCATTAAGCCACTTGAGGGTCAGAAAAAAGTGCCTCTCAAGATAAAAATGAAGGTTGTGAGGCTCAGAAAGCGGCTACGCCCGGTATGGCTGCAAACTTAAATGTTTGCCCCGCCAAGCAGGGTTGGTGCCTTAGTTTGCGGCTTATGAGCCAAGCGCAATCGTCACACAACCTTCACTTTCGTCGCACACCATACATAGGGGCAACGAAAGCAAGGGTGGTATCGAAACGCATAAATGTCATCATCGCCCACATAAACCCCCGATCAAACCACCCGCACAAAAAAACACCAAAGCATAGAAAGAAGGTACCTGTATTTTAGCTTATATGGTTATTTGATAGGCATGTTCCACATCAAAGTATAACAAATAAGCAGCCTCACACATGACAGAATGCTTTCGTCGCACACCATACATAGGGGCAACGAAAGCAAGGGTGGTATCGAAACGTATAAATGGCATCATCGCCCACATAAACCCCCGATCAAACCACCCGCACAAAAAAACACCAAACCATAGAAAGAAGGTACCTGTATTTCAGCTTATATGGTTATTTGACAGGCATGTTCCACACCAAAGTATAATAAACACATACCCAACTTACATGGAGACTATTTTTCACTTTTATTTATACGACACAATGAACAAAGCCCACATTTCCTTAAAAGATATTAATAATGTACCAGTCATTTGTTCAGTTTGCATCCTATGAGTGCATCATCATCGTCACGCACCCACCACTATCACCGCACGCAATAGAAAGCGGCAACAAAAGGATAAGTGGCATCGAAGGAGCAGAAGAGGATATATAAGCCAACGAAAACCATATATCGCAATTTTTAGCAGCAACATCGAATGAACATAAGAAATTCAAATTAATCAACCAGACAATAGAACCGTTAACCAAAGTAGCAATAAATCAGACTTTAATAAAAAAAAGGGCATCACGTCGAATTCAAGAGGTTTTATGAGCTCATGCTCGACAGTGTGCTTATTTAAGGCACCAAAATTGTAATAAACAATTGCTCCCTTGTAACTTACTGTTTATTGGGAAACGCAATTCCCCTTCTTTATTAAAGATACCACAATCGTCACTGAACCAACACATTATGAAATCAAAGCCTCACCATGCTTGGCTCATACAGAAACCCTTCAAGAAAGACCGGATACACACGCCATGGCTGCAACCTCGAAAGGTTGCCCCGCCAAGATACGTGGAATCGCAGGGTTAACCCGGGCCTTTCAAGGTCGTCATAGCCTGAACAATTGCACAGTCTAACGGCTAAATAATCACGTGTCCTAATCACAAATGTACCGATAATAACCGCAATAATCCGTCTACAAAAATTTCAAGAATCCGTATAATCCTAGGTTTAGGCCGAGTCCATCAGGTCATGACAACCTGAACAACTACACATCCAACAAAACCCGTCGCGGATGCAAATCCAAATAATTGCCACGCCTAGCGACGGGTACCACCAAAAGCAGTTATCATAAAGCCATTGGTTGCTTATGCAGCCACACATGAGATGTAGGTGATACCACCAGAAACAAATATCATGAAGCAAAGCAGGATCAAATGACGCCACCAACATCAGAAACCCACAACGTATACCATGACATTTAAGTTATGAAATATTATCTGAGAACCAATTAATCCATGAGGCAGGCACCTAAACAGAAACGCTCAGAATTAATGGAACTGAACATCCGATAATCAAAACTCAACTAAATTGCTTATCGAACTAACCCAGTGGATATAACATATATATGGAGCAAGGATTCCACAAATGCGTTCCAACAATAAAAAAAAACCCTCTTTTTTCTTGTATGCCATCAGGCGCCAATAAACCCATCTCACATAAACATCTCACAAACTATCACTGTGCCTCTCTCTCAATATCACTCTTTCTCACAGATATCTACTTTATAACAAAGATACCCACATCTCAATATCACTCTTTTTCACAGATATCCACTTTATTAACGATACAATATCTACTTTATAAAAAAGGAAAAACAATCAGAGCTAAAAAAATAAGGGTTTTCATGAAACCCAATAAAGGGTTTCCATCAAACCTGCTATGAATTCAATATGTCCAGAAGAGCTAAAACAAATCAGGGTTTCCATGAAACCCAAGAGAGTGCCTCCAACAAACCCCAAAAACCACGGCTTCATTATACGAATCTGATTAGATCGATTAGATCAATTAGAGAAAGCAACAAATCACACGAAATTAGGATTTCCTTCAAAACCCAAGGGTTTCCTCGATTACATCGATAGAGAGAGAAAAAGTGATATTGAGAGAGAGATAGTTTGTGAGATGTTTATGTGAGAGGGGGAGTAATAATAGACGAAGTGTGTGTGAGGAGGAGTAATAAAATAATGAGTATGAGAAGGGGATCACTGTTCCTAGGGGAACGTGATTCCCCTCTATTATAAGGTATACAATTTTTTTTTATTGTAATGTTTATTTTTATTGTAATATTTTTTATTAATGAAGTTTTTATTTAATTTATTTTGTGTTTTAAAAAAATTATTATTTTCGTTGGCATCAGAAATTCTGGTGCCAGCGGTTACCCCTGAAATGTGGTGTCAACAGGAATCTGGTGCCAAAGGCCTAGAATCCTACGTGGCGCCTTTGACACCACTTTCTGGTGCCAACGGCTCCCAGCACTCTAATAGAATTTGTAACACCCCATTTTGGTAAATGAAATGTCACGCGTGATTATGACGTGTCATCAAAGCATACAAGGAAAAATGTCTTAAACATTACATGACCATAAGGAAATACCGAAAACAAACATCGGTACCCCAAAGTATAAGCTCATCACACACAAACATAAGTAATGTAAAGGAAAAGGACTAAACAATGTCCATAGAAATAAGTAGCAAAATGTATGATGAAATGCATAAAGTAATGAAGGCTAGAAAGCTTCCAATCCATATGCACGTACGCTTAGAGTCTACGAGCGCCCTTGAGTACCTGTCGTTTGGGAAAACAAAAGGAAAACGGCTGAGCATAACGCTCAGTGCACGGATATACAAGCATAGAATGAATAACATAAGCATATACAACATATAGCAGCGGAATTGATTAAGTCCTGGAAAACCTGGTATAACTTCGTAAAACTGGTTTTATAGTTTGAAAAGCCTTATTTTTATCTTATAATAACTGTTTAACATGTTAACCATTAAGCCAATATAGGTCATGGAATATCAAGGTGCATGAATACTTGGAGGGGTGACCTCATCATGCAATTAGAGGGGTTGCCTCTAATTAATATAAGTTTGGGTAGGAGGGATCAACTCCTTGTGAATGATGCAAGGCACACACCACATTCACGTGAATAATATGCTAAAACATGTAACCTAGGATGCACCCATACGCCCCACATGATAATATAATAATATGGCCAAAAGCTGAAAGGGACGCCACGAACTATCACTCCGCCGTGGTGAAGTCATAACACTAGTGCCTCCATTGTTATGGTTATGGTACCTCCATAACTAGGTAGAACTGGTCATGCATGTATATGGATAGGCATTTAAATTAAACATAAGCAAATCAAAACATATAAAACATATACTGGGAAAAGAGTTGGCTGCATACGGGGAATCCTAATAAGGAAAGAATGTCCATACTGAAGGATGGAGAATCCGTACCTTGTGTCCAGTTGTGACATTCGTCAAATTTCCATCTTAATTTATTCATGTAGTACGAGTATTTTAACTGTTTACCGACGAGTTGTCGACATGAATGTGTTAATTATTTTTGCTTTGCGGACAAAGCCCTTTTTAGGGAGAGCATATGTAACATCTCGAGTTTTCGCAATTATTAAGTTGAATGCAATACACAAGTTGGTGGGCGTTTTATGTTTGCCGTACGTTTATTTGGTATACTTACTAGATTACGTGAAGTCTCGCACAATTGCTTTGTTTTGGGATCGTGTGTCAAACGGTTATAGTGTCGTGTTTATGCAGTTCGCGTCTAAACTTAAACATCGTGAACCCGAGTCGAGTTGTATAAACTGTCACAGCATGTACACATATTTGAGTATAAACTTTCATTTATGTTTATTGCAAAACTTGCCCTACAAGAGTCCCAAATTCAGTCACATGTCCAGCTACAAATAAACCATATAGTTTATTTTCCCACTAACCACTACAGGACAGCACACATGCCTAGTTTACCCCATTTGGGTATATCACAAGTTACCATTTTCAGCTTGACACTAACCCTAGACTAACAATACTTGATTAAATACAAACCCAAAATTTACCAAATGTCCAAATACAAAGTTTATCACAGTCCAAATTACAAACACAAAAATCTGTACAAGTCTTTCAAAATACAACTTCTGGGTAGAGTGAAGAGTAGTGTCCAGCCGACCCACACGTCGCATCCCAACCTGCAAAACCGAAAGTGTCTTCCATCCCGTCCGAACCTGCAAACCGAAACATAGCATCCCATCGTGAGTCTTTTCGTCTTTTCGTCTTTCCTTTATGAAGTCCTAGTTGTGCTCGTTTTGTACAAACCTGCGAATAAACAAACCAATGTGTTAGTCATTGTAACGGTCTTATTCTTTTTACTAAAAACTGAAAAGATTAAATCTTGTACTAATACTTGAAACATGTCTATGACTTTACTTTTCTGTCAACCAAACCGAGACCCGACTTAGACCAAACCGAGACCCGACTTAGACCAAACCGAGACCCCGACTTAGACCAAACCGAGACCCCGACTTAGACCAAACCAGGACCACAACCAAGACCACAATCAAGAACCAAACCGAGACCCAAGTCAAACCAATCCGAGACCCAATTAAAGGCCAAACCGAGAACCAAACCAAGCCAACCAAATAGCTTACTTTCTGCCAAAAACTATCAACAATCAATACCATCTAAACCAAATGTCTTAACCATTTTTATTTTACAGAAACACCCTAAAAACCCTTAATCTTGCCGCGGGTATAAAAACCCCCAATTTTATAGAAACCCTAGATTGACTTTTTATTAATTAAAACATTAATTAAACCTAATCTAAACCCAAACCCTATAGTTAATTTAATTGAAAACGAGATATGCAAAAACCCCCAATTGACCGAAACCCTAATTTTTATAAACTGATTATATATTGAAATTAGTTTGATTTTATAATAGAAAACATCAATTAATTGCATTTAAACCCGAGTTTGATAAAACCCCCCAAATATTTCAAAACCCAAAATTCGTTTATTTCAAATCCGAGAGCCTTATGATTCTCAACAACTTTATACAAATCAATCAAACCCACTGATCATTTTAAATCGAAAATCAATTAATTTTGTTAAAAGAAATGAAGGAAAAACAAACTTATCTTTGATTTTGGCTGGAGATTAACGCGACCATAAGGATGAACACATCAGAAAACCAAATCGGTTTGATGTGGGGATGAAACCCCACATCTCACGCGATCTAAACACCTCAGACCACCCATACATGATTGTTAGACCCCAACTGATAAGATATTAGCCATTGAAGGGGATGAACAGATCTAGATTTAAGAGAGAGAAGAGATTGGGGCGGTGGAGTTATTATCGAGGGAAGAGAGAGAGTGAAACTCTCTGTTTTTTAGAGTTGTGTGTGTAAACACACGTTTATTACTCCTTCCGTTCCTTGTTTATTCCGCCCATGGACCGGGCCGGGTCTAATGACCCTTGGGCCGGTTGTGAGTGAGGGTATTGGACCCATTTTGGGCCTTGTATATTTATTTAGTTTGGTTAAAGCCCATAAAACGAATTTTGTAAATTTAGGATATAATTCGACCCGTAAAACCCGACCGTGTAATAACCGACTTTTATTTGTCGTACTTTTTCGTAAACGTATGGTTTCGTCAAGCACAACTAGGGTGTCGTGTCTTTATTAATATAATTTTTCGTATCGTAACTCGATTCTCATAATTAAATAGGTCGCGGCTAGCGTAACCGTACTCTCGAGCTATTTTATCTTCATTCTCTTTGCTGAATTAACGAGGTGAGTTTATAGCCCCATACTTTACTATTTTCACTGCTTTTTGGGGTGAGACATTGCTTGATTTTAACGTGTGAACACAAGTGCATTTACTGATTTATATATTAGTCTAAGTCCCACTAAAAACCCAGTTGCTTTGGCCCGTGAATCGTGAACCGTTAATTACTTTGTGTAAGCGCGAATGTAATGGATAGATCTATCGGGATTGACGTCCCTGTCTGTCTTGTCCAACAAGGGGACAAGCGGGCACAGTTTCATTTGAGTCAGAGATAGGATGTCGTGGGTTTAGGCATCTAGTTTGGGCTACATTTATATGATTATACTGCCGGTGTTGTTAACGCTTCGGTGTCACGAGCTTAGACTGTAATAAATACTTTTGGGATGACTTTGTATCTGTTATATTGTCATCACATTTGGGAAAATCTTGTGGTTCATTAAACATTTCCATTTAACTAAACCTATGAACTCACCAACTTTATGTTGACACTTTAGCAATGTTTTTCTCAGGTATTAAGAAGGAAGATGCTAAATGAGGTCTCATGCATTGCCGTCATTTCTTTGAAACAACGATCATTTGTACCCTTTGAGAAAACTATGTTTTGTAACTGTATTCAGTTTATGCTTCCGCACTTTGTTAAAACAATTTATTTTATTAATTACAAGTGATCTATTTTCCGAACGTCTCATTTAGAGGTCGTTCTTTGTGACTATGTGCGTATGATAATCATGACGTCACCACTCCCTTGTCGCCATTATACTCTGATATTTTGGGAGTGTGACAGATTGGTATCAGAGCCATAGTTATAGAGAACTAGGTTGCATTTAGTAACTCTAGACTATAACTGCTCTATGTTTAATCGATTATCATACGGATTGTAAGTATTAAGTATATGTAGATACATAAGTAATAAATGGGATACATGTGATTTAACAATTACGAGGTATATTTACATGGGTTACATGTGCAACAACGAAATCTGAATTATGTTATATGGGATACATGTGGATTCAACAATGATTGCTATGTTATGTTAATGTCCTTTTTACGGACTAATTTTATAAGATATTTACACCCATTTATTTTGTTTATGATTACAGCGATGTCTTCATCTGATGATTCCACGTCTACAGGAGCGTACTACAACCGTAGTTCACAGTCGACCATCAGTTTATCGGTAGGACTACCTAGAGGATCGCCGTCAGGATATCCGTGGTACCGGATGGTTTCAGATGACGATACAGAGAGAGAGACTGAGGAGGTTCGTCATTCACCGATCCGTATTCCTGATGCATCAGCTGACGATGTACTTAGCCTAGAAGGCGGAGGAGAGGATGACTTAGACACTGACGTGGTGCAGTCACCAGGTCAGACATCAGTGACTGGAGATGAGACGGTAGAGGAGACAGAGGATGATGAGATGGAGTTTACAGATGGGGAAGGAGAGCCTATGGAGGTCACAGACACCGAGGACCCTCCTACTGCATATGTCGCTACTCCTGAGGTTTCCCTAGCACACATCTCCTCATCTTCATCTGAAGACGAAGGAGAAAGGACTGCTATTCCTGCTCCAGCACCTGGTACTCTACCTTTCTACTATGTGAGACGACGTCTTCGGGGGAGAGCTGCTCGACCACCACTTTCACCTTACCGACCCCTCATACCTTTCACTGCCACTGACAGGCATGCAGCCCGCACACCTGCCAGTCCTGTCCCAGAGACACCACTACTACTACCACCACCAGAGACTGTACCTGCTGTGTACCAGGAGATGCTTACTGATGTTGGTATCTCTACTGGGCCGAGAGCTACGACTCCTCTTCCTAGGAGAGCTACATCGACGGTGGTGATGCTTGGGGCGGCAGATGGATGTGTGACGACGCGATTGAACAGGTTGGAGGATGCTGTAGAAGCTTTAGGTGAAGAGTATAATGAAGTGCAGAATAAGTTGGAGGCACTGGCGAAGAAGAGTCCAGTTAGGGATGAGACAGTGTCGACAGTATGTGTGACCCGTCTACGAGGACAGCTTCTTACTGTTCTTGATCAGATGGAATCCATGCCGAACGCTCGTCTTGAGGAGATTGGGAGCCTGATGACCCGTTGGGGAGTAGAGCCATTGGTGGAGACAGGCGGACTAGAGGCACCAGTAGAGGACCCTGTTGCGGACTTGGATAAGAGGTTTAGAGCCGCTTGTCATGATACCGATGTTAGACTGAGAGATTCTCAGGCTCGTGAGCTCGTGGTTGAGAGGAGGTTAGCAGAATTGGAGAGAGAGCTTCATCAGCGCCGTGAGGGGACTAGTTAGATTTATCTTGTACTATCGACCGATCCTTGTATGACCACTAAGCTTTGAAGTTTATCTTAGCTAGTTGGTATTTTATTTTCTTTTATTATGTTATGACAAACTATGATGTACTATCAAACGATTTTATGAATGATATTATGAGTTGCAAAAATTGTGAGATCATTATATATTGTGTATTATACCCTGGAGCATTTCATAATTGTATTGTGTCTGCCATGCATGTTATGTCTGGCAAAACTCATTATTCTATTACCTTGTTAGATTATGGCGCCAGTTAGAAGATCCGAAACGCAGAATCCACCAGCCGCTACCGGTGGAATTGACACCGTCATGCTAAGCCAAATGATAGCCGAACGAGTGGCCGAGGCACTCGCGACCGCTGAAGCAAATCATACAGCTAGCACACAGGAGGAGACCAACCAAGGAGCTACTAATGCTATTGCACGGACTTGTACCTACAAGGAATTTCGTGCAGTTACGCAAGTAAGTTTTCGCGGTACTGAAGGAGCAGTAGGATTAACCAGATGGTTTGAGAAGCTAGAATCCCAATTTGGGATTAGCAATGTCGCTGAAGCCGACAAGGTGAAGTTTGCGTCAAGCACGTTAGTGGATGGTGCTCTGACTTGGTGGAACGTCTATGCTCGTGCAGTGACCATTGACGTTGCCCAAGCGACGCCCTGGAGTGAATTTAAAGCTATGTTTGTGAGGAAATACTGCCCACGAAATGAAGTCAAGCAGATGGAAGTTGAGCTGTGGAACCTGAAGGTCAAGGGTACTGCTCTTACTGCTTACAATCAGCGCTTTCAAGAGCTGATCTTGTTATGTCCTGAAATGGTGCCCAACGATGACCGATTGTTGGAGCGATACATTGAAGGACTACCTTTGAGCATCAAAGGGAATGTGACTTCATCCAAGCCAACTGATTTGCACGAGGCAATCGACATGGCTCAGAGTCTGATGTACCAAGTGGTACAGGAGTTGGGAGAAAATACTGGGGATAAAAGAAAGTGGTCTGGCAACCACTACAACAACAATACCAACAATACCAACAACAGCAACAACCCAAACAACTACAACCAGAACAAGCGACAAGAAGTAGCAAGAGTGTTTACTGCTGGACAAGGAAATACTAGAAACTACGCTGGAAGACTTCCTTTCTGCGGAAAATGTGGCCGACACCACGAAGGAGCATGTCCCCCTACGTGCTATAATTGTGGGAAGGCGGGACATAAGGCAAAGGAATGTCGAGCACCACCTCGTTCTACTAATCAAAGAGGACCTGGAACGCAAGGTGGCCAAGGAGCAAATGTCACTTGCTTTGGATGTGGAGAGAAAGGTCACTACAAGAACAAATGTCCAAGCAGTGGGAACCAAGGTCGTAGTAACCAGATTCGAGGGAATCAAAATCAGAACCAAGGGAACCAGAAGCAGAATCAAGGGAACCGAGGAGGGAATAACCGAGCCACAACTAGTACTCCTGGAGGATTCACGGCACCTAGCAAAGTGTATCATCTCTGTGCTGAAGCTGCAGTGCAAGACAACAATGTTGTGACTGGTACGTTTCTAGTCAATAACAACTATGCTTCGGTACTATTTGATTCTGGTGCGGATAGGAGTTTTGTGTCGTCTATATTTAGTGAACGCCTAAATGTTACCCCTACTGCGTTAGACGTTAAGTATAATGTAGAATTAGCCGATGGGAAGTCAGTAACCACCGACGTTATTCTGAAAGGATGTAGTGTAAGGCTACAAGGTCGTTCGTTTAGTATCGACCTACTCCCTATAGAATTGGGAAGTTTTTACGTCATCATTGGAATGGATTGGATGTCGAAGCATCACGCGGAGATTGTATGTCATGAGAAGTGTGTCCGTGTTCCTTATGGAAACGACGTACTCATCATACAAGGCGAAAGAAGTGGAGTGAAGAATGGATCAAGATTGGAAGTCATCTCATGTATCAGGACCCAAAGATACATTGAGAAGGGATGTCCGGTATTCTTGGTTCAAGTAACACAAAAGGAAGGAGAAGAAGATCACGAGAAGAAGGTGGAAGATGTACCGATCGTTAGAGACTTTCCGGACGTATTCCCAGAGGACTTACTCGGACTACCACCAGCACGGCAAGTGAAGTTTCACATCGAGCTTACACCAGGAGCCGCGCCTGTTGCTAGAGCCCCATACCGTCTAGCACCGGCCGAGATGACAGAGTTAGCTGAACAGATAAAGGAACTTTCTGACAAAGGTTTCATTAGACCCAGTTCCTCACCTTGGGGAGCGCCGGTCTTATTTGTCAAAAAGAAAGATGGATCCTTTAGAATGTGTATCGATTACCGAGAATTGAATAAGCTGACGATAAAGAACCGCTACCCATTGCCGAGGATTGACGATCTTTTCGACCAATTGCAAGGATCTAGCATATACTCGAAGATCGATTTAAGGTCAGGATATCATCAACTAAGGGTTAGAGAGGAAGACGTTCATAAGACGGCTTTTAGAACCCGGTACGGACACTACGAGTTCCAAGTTATGCCTTTCGGTTTGACAAACGCGCCTGCGGTATTCATGGATCTCATGAACCGAGTTTGCAAACCATACTTGGACAAGTTTGTGATTGTATTTATCGATGACATTCTCATCTATTCTCGTAATGAAGAAGAGCACAAGGAACATTTGAAGACCATATTAGAGCTGCTAAGGAAGGAGAAGTTATATGCAAAGTTTTCCAAATGTGAGTTTTGGATAAACACAGTGCAATTTCTTGGGCATGTGATCGACAGCAGTGGTATTCACGTTGATCCTGCTAAGATCGAGGCCGTAAAGGATTGGGCGACTCCAACAACACCCACGGAGATCCGCCAATTTTTAGGTCTTGCTGGTTACTATAGGAGATTCATTGAAGGTTTCTCCAAGATAGCTAAACCAATGACGGAATTGACTCAAAAGGATAAGAAGTTTGAATGGAAGGAGGATCAAGATTTGGCATTCCAGACGTTGAAGCAGATGTTGTGTGAAGCACCTATACTAGCCCTACCTGAGGGTAATGAAGACTTTGTGGTATATTGTGATGCATCCATAAAAGGGTTAGGTGCAGTACTGATGCAAAGGACTAA
Organism: Glebionis coronaria; assembly: GCA_025667525.1. Taxonomy (NCBI): domain Eukaryota; kingdom Viridiplantae; phylum Streptophyta; class Magnoliopsida; order Asterales; family Asteraceae; genus Glebionis; species Glebionis coronaria. The sequence goes on along the minus strand of CM046876.1, from coordinate 168,543,999 downwards.
GGTCATAGCTTACGCATCAAGACAACTAAAAGTGCACGAGAAGAACTACACAACTCATGACCTAGAGTTGGGAGCAGTGGTGTTTGCCTTGAAGATTTGGAGACACTACCTTTATGGTACTAAGTGTGTTGTATTCACTGATCATAAGAGTCTACAACATATTTTGAATCAAAAGGAACTCAACATGAGACAACGACGTTGGCTAGAGTTGCTCAGTGATTACGATTGCGAGATCCGTTATCACCCAGGCAAGGCAAATGTCGTGGCCGACGCTTTGAGTCGAAAGGAGAGAGTTCTTAGGGTGAAGGCTTTAATGATGACCATTGACTTAGACCTTCCATCCTTAATTATCAAGGCTCAGAAAGAAGCAGTCGAGGAAGAAATTCTCAAGACTGAAGATGTTGGAGGAATGATAAAGAAGTTGGAAGCACGTTCGGATGGAACGTTATGCCTTGATAATAGGAGTTGGTTACCATGCCATGGTGACCTACGATCCTTGATTATGCATGAGTCGCATAAGTCAAAGTACTCCATACATCCGGGATCTGATAAAATGTATCATGATCTGAAGATGTTGTATTGGTGGCCGAACATGAAGGCGGATATTGCTACATACGTTAGCAAGTGTTTGACTTGTGCCAAAGTCAAAGCCGAACATATGAAACCATCAGGATTATTGGTCCAACCCGAACTGCCAGAATGGAAGTGGGAAAGGATCACTATGGATTTCATTACCAAGCTACCAAAGACCGCAGCCGGATTCGACACGATTTGGGTAATCGTCGACCGACTCACCAAATCGGCTCATTTCCTACCCATCAAGGAGACTGATGGAATGGATAAGTTAGCAAGGACATACTTGGAGGAAGTAGTCACGAAGCACGGTGTGCCTGTGTCTATAATCTCCGACCGAGACAGCCGATTTACTTCGCAGTTTTGGAAGTCACTGCAGAAGGCATTGGGAACGCAGTTGGATATGAGCACTGCGTACCATCCCCAAACTGACGGTCAAAGTGAACGGACCATTCAAACCTTAGAAGATATGCTGAGAGCTTGTGTGATTGACTTTGGAAATAGATGGGATAGGCACCTACCTCTGGTGGAATTCTCATACAACAATAGTTATCACACTAGCATTAAGGCAGCGCCGTTCGAAGCACTGTATGGTAGGAAGTGTCGTTCACCCGTGTGTTGGGCAGAAGTCGGTGAAGCACAACTCACTGGACCCGAGATCATACACGAGACTACTGAGAAGATCTTTAAGATTAAGAGCCGTATGCAAGCCGCAAGAGATCGACAGAAGAGTTATGCTGATATGAGACGCAAACCCCTTGAGTTTGGAGTTGGTGATAAAGTCATGTTGAAGGTCTCACCTTGGAAGGGTGTGATTCGCTTTGGGAAGCGTGGAAAGTTAAACCCTCGTTACATTGGACCCTTCAAGATTATAGAGAGGATTGGTCCCGTAGCCTATCGTTTGGAATTACCTCAAGAACTTAGCCGAGTGCATAATGTGTTCCACATTTGCAATCTAAAGAAATGCTTAGCCGACGAGACACTCGTTATCCCTTTGGAAGAGATTCAACTCGACGACAAACTCAACTTCGTAGAAGAACCAGTAGAAGTTATGGATCGTCAAGTTAAACAACTCAAGCAAAGCCGTATACCTATTGTGAAGATCCGATGGAATGCGCGTAGAGGTCCAGAATACACGTGGGAACGTGAAGATCAATTCAAGAGCAAGTATCCTCATCTTTTCGCTAACCAACCTACTACAACAACGTCTTGATTTCGTGACGAAATCTCTAAAACATGGGAATACTGTGACATTCGTCAAATTTCCATCTTAATTTATTCATGTAGTACGAGTATTTTAACTGTTTACCGACGAGTTGTCGACATGAATGTGTTAATTATTTTTGCTTTGCGGACAAAGCCCTTTTTAGGGAGAGCATATGTAACATCTCGAGTTTTCGCGATTATTAAGTTGAATGCAATACACAAGTTGGTGGGCGTTTTATGTTTGTCGTACGTTTATTTGGTATACTTACTAGATTACGTGAAGTCTCGCACAATTGCTTTGTTTTGGGATCGTGTGTCAAACGGTTATAGTGTCGTGTTTATGCAGTTCGCGTCTAAACTTAAACATCGTGAACCCGAGTCGAGTTGTATAAACTGTCACAGCATGTACACATATTTGAGTATAAACTTTCATTTATGTTTATTGCAAAACTTGCCCTACAAGAGTCCCAAATTCAGTCACATGTCCAGCTACAAATAAACCATATAGTTTATTTTCCCACTAACCACTACAGGACAACACACATGCCTAGTTTACCCCATTTGGGTATATCACACGTTACCATTTTCAGCTTGACACTAACCCTAGACTAACAATACTTGATTAAATACAAACCCAAAATTTACCAAATGTCCAAATACAAGTTTATCACAGTCCAAATTACAAACACAAAAATCTGTACAAGTCTTTCAAAATACAACTTCTGGGTAGAGTGAAGAGTAGTGTCCAGCCGACCCACACGTCGCATCCCAACCTGCAAAACCGAAAGAGTCTTCCATCCCGTCCGAACCTGCAAACCGAAACATAGCATCCCATCGTGAGTCTTTTCGTCTTTTCGTCTTTCCTTTATGAAGTCCTAGTTGTGCTCGTTTTGTACAAACCTGCGAATAAACAAACCAATGTGTTAGTCATTGTAACGGTCTTATTCTTTTTACTAAAAACTGAAAAGATTAAATCTTGTACTAATACTTGAAACATGTCTATGACTTTACTTTTCTGTCAACCAAACCGAGACCCGACTTAGACCAAACCGAGACCCGACTTAGACCAAACCGAGACCCCGACTTAGACCAAACCGAGACCCCGACTTAGACCAAACCAGGACCACAACCAAGACCACAATCAAGAACCAAACCGAGACCCAAGTCAAACCAATCCGAGACCCAATTAAAGGCCAAACCGAGAACCAAACCAAGCCAACCAAATAGCTTACTTTCTGCCAAAAACTATCAACAATCAATACCATCTAAACCAAATGTCTTAACCATTTGTATTTTACAGAAACACCCTAAAAACCCTTAATCTTGCCGCGGGTATAAAAACCCCCAATTTTATAGAAACCCTAGATTGACTTTTTATTAATTAAAACATTAATTAAACCTAATCTAAACCCAAACCCCATAGTTAATTTAATTGAAAACGAGATATGCAAAAACCCCCAATTGACCGAAACCCTACTTTTTATAAACTGATTATATATTGAAATTAGTTTGATTTTATAATAGAAAACATCAATTAATTGCATTTAAACCCGAGTTTGATAAAAACCCCCAAATATTTCAAAACCCTAAATTCGTTTATTTCAAATCCGAGAGCCTTATGATTCTCAACAACTTTATACAAATCAATCAAACCCACTGATCATTTTAAATCGAAAATCAATTAATTTTGTTAAAAGAAATGAAGGAAAAACAAACTTATCTTTGATTTTGGCTGGAGATTAACGCGACCATAAGGATGAACACATCAGAAAACCAAATCGGTTTGATGTGGGGATGAAACCCCACATCTCACGCGATCTAAACACCTCAGACCACCCATACATGATTGTTAGACCCCAACTGATAAGATATTAGCCATTGAAGGGGATGAACAGATCTAGATTTAAGAGAGAGAAGAGATTGGGGCGGTGGAGTTATTATCGAGGGAAGAGAGAGAGAGTGAAACTCTCTGTTTTTGAGAGTTGTGTGTGTAAACACACGTTTATTACTCCTTCCGTTCCTTGTTTATTCCGCCCATGGACCGGGCCGGGTCTAATGACCCTTGGGCCGGTTGTGAGTGAGGGTATTGGACCCATTTTGGGCCTTGTATATTTATTTAGTTTGGTTAAAGCCCATAAAACGAATTTTGTAAATTTAGGATATAATTCGACCCGTAAAACCCGACCGTGTAATAACCGACTTTTATTTGTCGTACTTTTTCGTAAACGTATGGTTTCGTCAAGCACAACTAGGGTGTCGTGTCTTTATTAATATAATTTTTCGTATCGTAACTCGATTCTCATAATTAAATAGGTCGCGGCTAGCGTAACCGTACTCTCGAGCTATTTTATCTTCATTCTCTTTGCTGAATTAACGAGGTGAGTTTATAGCCCCATACTTTACTATTTTCACTGCTTTTTGGGGTGAGACATTGCTTGATTTTAACGTGTGAACACAAGTGCATTTACTGATTTATATATTAGTCTAAGTCCCACTAAAAACCCAGTTGCTTTGGCCCGTGAATCGTGAACCGTTAATTACTTTGTGTAAGCGCGAATGTAATGGATAGATCTATCGGGATTGACGTCCCTGTCTGTCTTGTCCAACAAGGGGACAAGCGGGCACAGTTTCATTTGAGTCAGAGATAGGATGTCGTGGGTTTAGGCATCTAGTTTGGGCTACATTTATATGATTATACTGCCGGTGTTGTTAACGCTTCGGTGTCACGAGCTTAGACTGTAATAAATACTTTTGGGATGACTTTGTATATGTTATATTGTCATCACATTTGGGAAAATCTTGTGGTTCATTAAACATTTCCACTTAACTAAACCTATGAACTCACCAACTTTATGTTGACACTTTAGCAATGTTTTTCTCAGGTATTAAGAAGGAAGATGCTAAATGAGGTCTCATGCATTGCCGTCATTTCTTTGAAACAACGATCATTTGTACCCTTTGAGAAAACTATGTTTTGTAACTGTATTCAGTTTATGCTTCCGCACTTTGTTAAAACAATTTATTTTATTAATTACAAGTGATCTATTTTCCGAACGTCTCATTTAGAGGTCGTTCTTTGTGACTATGTGCGTATGATAATCATGACGTCACCACTCCCTTGTCGCCATTATACTCTGATATTTTGGGAGTGTGACACCAGTGAACGAAGAAGATGAACGGAAGAGAGTCCTACTTCAATCTCACTAATGGTACATAAATATATACGTGTATAAGTATTCTGTTTACTGCGTACCTAACTGATTATCGTATGTCTTGACTTGTTTTATATGTTTTAGTCTTGTTTTACTAAATTTGATGTTACATTGTATTTATCATGTGTTTTAAGTCTTCTGATTAAGTATCAACTGATATTCTTGTATTATTATACTTGTTGTGTAATAATAAGTAACTTCCTAAAAATATCAGGTTTCCTAAAATAGAAAGTTTCCAAAAATAGAAAGTTTCCAAAAATAGTAAGTTTCCAAAAATAGTAAGTTTTTTGAAATAGAAAGTTTCCATAATTAGAAATAAGCTGGATTAATAAGCTAAAAAGATAAGCTTAAGTTTTACTAATTAAATATACTAAGTCATGTGATTAATAGTATAGTTTATCAATTATAACATGTTAATTAAATAAACTATATGTTATATGATTTAATTAAATATAATCATGATTTAATTAAATTAAAGTGTATATAATACTTAGGTTAAAACATGTATTAATATTTATATTAATATAACCTAAGTCATGAAAATTAATTAATTATATGTCATGTTTTAATAATTAATTAATTACTATAGTCTAAATTACATAAATAAATACTTAGGTTAAAATCATGTATTATTAAATATTAATAATAAACCTAAGTCCATGTTTTAATTAAATTAATTATATGCCATGTTAAATTAATTTAATTAACTTGTAAAATAAAGATACTTGTAAACTATTAAACTCGTAAAAATAATAAACCGAACCCATGTATTATTTTTATTAAAACATGGCGTGAACCGGCCGTGAACCCGTGAACCGACCGAACCAAACCCACCCGAAAACAGTGGCAAACCGGCCTAAGCCGGTTTCCCCTGCTCTCGGCAAACTGCCACCGGCTGCTACCAGTGGTCTTGTCATTCTCGGCCAGCTGCTGACACCAAAAGGTTCCCACCGTCAGTTGTCGGTGGTTCCCCTTGCTTGTTGCGGTTTCCCCTGCTTACCAAAAATAGCCATCGGCTCAAGCTGGTGGTTGGGGTTGTGTTGTTGCCGAGACCACACAAACCACAAGACACCCCCGACGCAAGTCGGGGTGTCTTGTCCCTGCTGTTGACCGAAACCCACCACCACCGAGACATGGGTCTCGGCTGGGGTACGAACCAACGCCGCCGAGAGCCCTTGGCTCTCGGTTTATGTGGCGGCCGAACAACCAAACCCGAAAACACCCTAATTAATTTTCCCACCATGATTATTAGCATGATATTAATCTTGCTTTTAAACCCCCATGATCATATGTGCATAAAAACATAAAAAGAATTAAAAAGAAACGTAATCGTAACAATAATACACGTAAATACATAATTATATGTTCGTGATTCTCGTTGATGATTTCATGTTCGTGATTATAGTAATTATTGATAATAATTATCGTGCCTTAATACGTACTTAATACTTATCGTGTAATAACACGTACGTAGTTCTTGTAATTTATATCCGTGAAACGTATTCATGTTATAAAAGGAAAATTTTAATCCTGTACGTACGATTATAAGTGTACTGTTCATGATAAAAGCATGCGGGTTTTACAGAATTGCTACAACTCCCATTCGATCATCGCATTATTTTATAATGAGATCCGCATGACTAACACGTCGAATACATGTCTAAATAGGTTTAAAAGGTTCGATCAAAACACATACACTTATTCTTTTTCGACTCAAACAACGCGTTCTTTTCATATAACACATTTTCTTTGGAGCCATGTTTATTATATGGTCGTTAACCCCGTTAGCAAATTGATGGGTTGATTTGCCACCTATACTAAAATTCTTGAGTTATAGATACTAATGCTTTAAGAAGAGTGTTTAGCTATCTAGTCGTACTATTTAATCGAAAAGTTCGAACTTGTGATGATAATTGACTTCATTCTCTTAGCCTACATTTTGGAAAGAAGTGAACGTATTGTTTTGATGCATTAACCACAATTAGCTAAAACATTGATTGGGATCGGGCAGCAACACTATATACTTAATGCCATTTAACATTTTTCATATAAGAACAAATTTAAGTGTCAAACTTAAAACAACAAATGATTCATATTCATTACCCAGTCATACATGTAGTATCATCATACTTTAAGAAAACTACATGCTCGGCAAGAGCACTTAAGGACCCTAGAAGTCTGTCAACGCCCTTCTGCGTTATATATATCATCATCGACCTTCTAACCTGTATTATTATATTTAAGTATTTGACAATGTGGAATTGTAGAGGATTAAAAAAAGAATTAAAAACAACCTTTTAGTAAAATAAATGGTAACACAATATAGATAGACTCTTGTTATCAGCCCATCCGATATTATGATTATGTATCGATAAATAATAGTACTTACTTGGATGTGGTATCAGGATAAAAGGTGAAGTCAGGTTAACTTACTGTGAATTTAATCAAACGACATGGAATTTAATCAAACAATTAAAACTCGATTCACACAATTAAAAACACAATGACTTTATCAAGATAGTGAGAATACGTTGTAAAACCTTTTGGTTGATGGTTGAAGTTATCATTTAGGAAAAAAATTGAATAAAAAAAGAGTAGAGGAGGTATTTTAACAACGAAAATTCTCTCTTAATTCGTTTCTTGTGATTTCGGGTATAAAAACCGGAGTATATATATCTTCCGGTGAAAAATGCAAATGAAAACTGATATTACTTTCAAAATTCAAAACAATGATTTAATTTTCTACCTTTTAATTTAAAGATATCACATTAATTGAAATTTAAAACACTCCATAATAAAAAGAGTGGAAAACCGAATTTGATGATTTCCATTAATCAGACAAATTTTAAATGAAGTTAAATTGGTTAAAAAGCTATGCCACATTGACTGAATTTTTATTTTTCAATAGAGAATTTCTATAAATTGAAAGCTCAATTCACGGGAGAACTTACCATACTTAAGTGGCGTTTCGAAATCCAGTTTAAACATTGGAGGCTCTGACATGGCTTTCATGATGTAATTTGTGATGTCATTAGTGATATAATTAGTGATGTAAGCAAGTTTCAGAAAAACCTTTGTTTATTATATATATAGATAGATTTTTTTCTTTGTAAAGTAAAATTTAAAGTAGTGACTTTTTTAAAAGATTCTTTCCTTGATAAGAAATAATATTTTTATTTATTTGTTTTTTTGAACAAACAAAAAAAATTGATTGTTTCTTAATTTAGTAACAAAAATTAAATTTTCATTTTTAGTTAGAATGTTAAGAAAAAATCACATAAAAGTATTCGTGTCAAAACTCAAAGAAAAAACTATAAAAAAAGGCATAACTATTAAAAAGTTTTGGGGTGTCCAATGACAATATAAAAGGAATTGAGGTTGTCTTAAAAGTATAAAGATAATGCAATCTTCCAAGTCTAGGGGTTAAAGCTAAACTTAAATAATCAAAACCTCGAGTACATCATAGTCTAGCCTAAAACTTTTGTACATTCAACCCTCTTTTCCCAATTGAGCCTTAAGTTTGTCGAATCTGTTTGAAATCAGTTATTATTGCAGATTATAATTGTTATGATACCTATTGAATAACAAAAACTTTTTCAATAGTCTAAAGGTATGATGATTTTTATAACTATTTTTTATCGTTTTACAACTGATAATAAGCTTTTGCATTATTCCATATGATATCTGAAGGGTTGTTGGGATATAATACTCCATCCTATATAAGTAGTTAAAAGCACTTGCAAATGAGTATCTTCTTTTTTATATTTTATTGCATTTTGAAGTAACCAAGTTGGAATGAGTGTTTTGGGGTTGCTCATATTTGTTGTGAATAACTCGATATAATTTGGTTTGTATGTGGTGTTTGTTTTCGTTCATATAACCGGGTCATGGTTTATTTGGTTTTGTGCTTATGTTTCATAAGCTCACTTTTTGTAGCTTATTTTGAAACTTATCGGGTTATATAATACATAAGCCTAAAAGCATTAAAATAAGGTGTAGAAAACTAGAAGGGGGTTGAATAGTTTTTACAGATTAGTTTTAAATTATCTTTAGAAAGTTTTTCTTGATTGCTAAAAGCTATAGACGGGTTGTTGATAAGAATAAGAATGACTTGTAATAATAAGTAAACGAACCACAATGCACCATTATTTATAGCGGTTCGACCTAGCAAGATCTCGCTTATCTTGCCCATACTTCCACTCCTCGAGTATCCACTCGAGAGTTCTACTTCACTAACAAACGAATCTCCTTACACCGGTGGATAAACCTTCACTTTACAAACATACAATCTTAAACAACACCGAAGTTTAAGATGTCTTGATCTAAAGGCACAACAACAACGCCTTATATACTTCTTACAATTTGTGGTTATAACATCAACCATACTTTATACAAGTAGATATATGAATGGGTACAACAATGGTGATAGTGTAGGAATGCTTAACACTCTCACGCAATGTGAAGCCTTGAAGGATCAAAACTTAGACTTGAGGTTTTCTCGTGATCGATCTTTTAGATGAACTATGATCTAATCACAAGCAATAAGAGAATGAACAAGATATATTAGAGAGATAGATTATATGATGAGTTTAAAGAGAAGATATGATAGAAAGGGGTAAGTATGAGGCTTGGCCAAAGGCTCAATTTATAGGCAAAGCTGCCAGACCCCCACGGAACCCGTCGGACCCTTCACCTTTGGGTCCACCGGGGTTCGGCGGAGCTGACTTTTGTTGTCTCATAAATGTTTGGCCAAGTCTTCAAGCAATATATAAATCTATAAAATATCTACTTGGTTTGACTAAAAAATCTGACATTGTAAGTCAAACATTGACTTTGTTAAGTCAACATATATCATTTTATGTTTTATACATTTTATGATATTATGTAAGACACTTTTGTGTATAAAATATTTTTGTATAAGTTTGAAGAAACTTATGTGATGCTTATAATTTCTAACATAAAAATATGTTTGATGTTTTGTCATTAACAAAACGTTAAGCATGATTAAAACGTAAATATTGTTTTAGTGCGATATTTGCATTTACAATCTCCCCCTTTTTGTTGAAGACAAAACATTAACTTATTTGGATTGATGAAAGAAGATCCCGTCCTCCATTTTTTTAATTTGTAAACCTACGAAAAAGTTAAGTTCTCCCATCATGCTCATTTCAAATTCGTCATGCATGATTTTAGAGAATTCGTCACAAAGTTCTTGATATGTAGACCCGAAGACAATGTCATCGACATATATTTGAACAATAATTATGTGTGACTCCTTTTTCTTAGTGAACAATGTGTTGTCCACTAGACCCATTGTATAGTTGTGTTCAATTAGATTAGACTTAAGTCGGTCATACCATGCTTTGGGTGCTTGCTTGAGACCATAAAGAGCCTTTTTAAGTTTATAAACGTGATTAGGTTTTCGTAATCTTGAAAACCGAGAGGTTGTGCAACATACACTTCCCCATTTATAAAGCTATTTAGAAATGCACTTTTAACGTCCATTTGATAAAGTTTGAAATCATGAGCATATGCATAAGCAAGTAAAATTCTTATGGACTCAAGACGAGCAACCGGGGCATAGGTTTCGTCATAATCAATACCTTATTGTTGGTTGTAACCTTGACCAACAAGTCTAGCCTTGTTCCCTGACACAATACCATTTTCATCTAGTTTATTTCAAAAGACCTATTTTGTCCCGATTCCCGTTTGATTTTTAGGTCTAAGTACTAAGTACCAAACATCGTTTTTTACAAATTGATTTAATTCTTCTTGCATAGCAAGAACCCAACTTTCATCGATTATAGCTTCATCAACATTTTTAGGTTCTATTTGAGACACGAAGCAAAAGAAATTACTTTCATTTTGAGCTTGAGACCTTAAGGTTCATTCATTTAATTTTCCGATAACATTTTCTAAAGAATGTCCTTTTGATTCTTTAATGTTTAAAGGTTCAATTTTTAATGGTTCTTTCCTTTGTACTTTACAAGGTCAATTAGATGGTCAATGGTTTGGCCTTCAACTAGATCATCATCTACCAAAGGTGATGTCCTAGAGGGAGGTGGTCTTTCGTCGATCTAACGTTCAACGATTCTTTGACACACATGGTTTTTTTATCTAACACAATATAAGCTATGCTATTTTGAGAATATCCAAGAAATACTCCTTTGTATGACTAGCAGGGTACCCGCGCGATGCGGCGGCGGGTACCCTGTGACTATATTTTTTTGAGAGTTAATGTTATTCGGTTATTCGTCTTTCATAGCAATAATTTATGGATGCCGGTAGTTTTCATCTAAAAACATGTTTCAAAAACATAATTTTGATATAAGGATATTATTACTTGTGGTGTATATGTAATATGTAATATGTAATATGTGTAACTTTATTTTCGGAACTTAATTAAACGCGAGAATTGACATAACCTCTTTTGAACATGTGAATGAGAAGATCAACCTAAATGTGGTTTGTACATATGATTGAAAGGAAAAAGAGAGAAAAATATGATAGAGATGATTTGTACAGTGTGTTGTTTTGCTTGTAAATTGTGGTGACGGAGTGTTTTAATTATTTATGTTTTAATTAAGTAGGATTAAATGCTTTGTATATATTAGAGATATAAAAGTTGTACATATGCATTAAAATCTTGTATTACTTAAATTTCATTTTCTTGGCTGTACTAATATGTTATACATTATGTTGTATTTGTTGTTTACTTAATTTTTTGGTATTAAAAAAAGAAAAAGGGTCTAATCTCTCTTATAAAATAGTATGATTATATACACGGGCGGATCTATATGGTGGCCACCTGTGGCACGTGCCACACATAGGTTTAGCGTACGAAGCGTAATTTTGTATGAAAATTTCTAACTCTTTGAAAGTAATACTATCAGATTAGAGATAGAATTCAGAAATGCATGTAGTTTCGAAGGAGTTATGTATCAGTCAACTATGAAGATAAGTTTTGGTTGTTTTTTAATGGATATATACTTGATGGAGAAGATGAACTATAAGCGAATTGTTCAAAAAAAAAAAAAAAGAACTATAAGCCTAGAAAAACGTGTGGCGACCAATATATGGGGTCCATCTAAGATTAATTTTCTTTTAAGTTTTTAGTTTAGTGCTAGACAAATTTACCTCATTTCTCTCGTTTAAAATATTTGATTGAAAACAAAACAATTGGGCCGTAGAAAAAGATAAATACCTCAAGAAGCTATTTACACAATAAGCTATTTAAAGTACAATTTTATGAAATACCAACTATAATCTTATATAGTCACCTTGCTTTTATAAGTCATTTTAATTATTTCAATTATCAATGTATGCGTGAATATCAAACAAATCCTAAATAATATGAACTTGCGAACTGAAAGTGCAAAAAATAATTACTTTTAGCAAATATCTGAACAACTAAAGCTAAGAAATGTTCAAGACAAAATTCGGCTAAATTTTGTGCCACACGTAGTTTAAACTCCTCGATCCGCCACTGATTATATATACTACTTGTTCTCTATACTACTTTGATTAAACTGAATAAAGCTAGATTTGGCAGTAATAGGCCATTACTACATAGCATAAGTATGAAAACTCTTGTTCTATAGGTCATTACTACATAGCATTAGTAGATTTTGCCGCATTCGACAGTAGTTAAACTCCTAATCTGATAGATAGTTTAACAACCTTAAAGTCTCATCTACATACTAATGAATTAAATTCCAGTAAACAATAGGTAATTCGCAAGAGAAATCCCATTACTAATACATACCGTAAGAGCGTCTAAAACTAAAAAAAAAAAAAAGTGCGCAAAATTATATTCATCAAACTACATTTTGGCGTATGTTTGACAGTGATACAAAAATATGGTTAAGCTAATTTGGCATGCAATTTCTTTTAGGTTTGGCTATTTATGTAAATTATTTACCTCTCTCTAATTCTCCGTAGCTATAAACAAAGCTCTACAAAAGTCTTGCGCGCCTAAAATTGTAAACATAGAATGCGTTTTTTATGGGCATGGAAATCCCACATTTTTAGGTATAGCATTAACTGAACCGAATTATTTTCCTGCATTAACTTGAGAAGTTGTCACAAATATCATTAAGCTAGTATTCATTTGGCACGCAATTTATTTTGATAATTATTTACTTCCCCGTCTAATTCTCAGTATCCTTAAACATTACAACTGTTTTCATTCTTATTTTTTGCAAAGATTCATCCAAAGAGTACTATTTTTGTTATGCATTTAATATTAATTATTTTGTTAACAAAAATCACCTATCTCCTTTGCTTATTTATTCTTACTTTTTATTTGTCTCAATATCCATGAAAAAACCCCCCACTCATTTCTCCTCTAACAACGCTAGCTCAGAAGGTGCGTGTATATAGTTTAAGTTTCATAAAGTGAGAACCGTATTTCGAACTCCTGTATCAATGGCGACGAAGCCCCGCCGAACGAGGTGGAAAACCGGGGAGATAAGTGTACACATTGCTCCTCTTCAACCCCCATTGCCAGTAAGGTTCATATATATCTACTGCAAACACAGACGGTATACATCGATCTACCATGCGATACTTTTAGATAAATGTTTTCATCTATATTTCCTAGGTTACAAGTTACCTTAATAAGTTACTATCAGTTTCCATTAAAAAAGTTTCAGAATACTTTAGAATTCATGTTTTTATATGAACAAGGTAACCGGTTTATATTCACTATGGACAATCTATGTTTTATCTTTAGAATACCCTATTTTCTTTACTTCAAGCATAATAAAAATCATATACAGAAAGAACATAAATCATAATTGAAAGTTGGAAACAAATAAATCTTCGGGGCTTAGGTTATTTGAAAAAAATGATATAGATCTAGGCCTTCATTTTTGTCATTGAAATTGTGTTCAAATTAATATGATTATAACTTTTAGAGTAAACTTTATATTTCTGTCATTTTGGTTTACACACTTGCATCAAACAAGCTATTTTTCAATTAATAGCCGTTGGTGCACATTTTCATTTTTCTTCTACAAAATCAATATGTCGAAAAGACTTTGCTCCATCAAAAATACAATCACACGGGTACCCCGTCGCAACGCGCAATTACTCGGCTATTGATGTCAATGACTATCAAAACCTAGTTTTACATGAAAATAGATGGTCTGTTGATTTGAATGGATTTGTATGCATAACAATCTCTACTTTAAAACAAAGCCGGTGCATTTTAATTTTGCAAATTTAAAGGCAAGTAGGCTTATCATTTCATTGCATTATACCCGGTTAAGGTCCAATTTTGTGACGATGATAAGTTAGAGAGGGCCATTTGGACTTAGCAATGTGAATTCAACATGTATGTCGTATTTGAACAAACCAAGTTAGGTACCGAGTGTTGCTGCAAAAAAGTTATAATGCATATACATAACAAAAGAGTTTATTTAACCACATTTTTTTCTGCACTCTCTTAAGTCGTATGAAATATATTTTAAATTTATTAAGACTGCTAAATATGAAATGATATAAATCCATTATAAAGTACTAGTAGATAAGTAGAGATAAATACAAAAAAATTAAAAAGAAAATACACATATACTGAAGAAATAGACATGGATTGGACTCTCAGAATCTCTTGCAACGAACTTCCATCGAACCATCACGAATAGCTGCAAAGTGCAAACAACAAACCTAACCTCATAAGATCATAAACTAAAATTTTAAGTACACACAAACCAGCCCGTAAAAATATTAACACATAAACATGTTTGAGTGTCCCGACACACAAAAAAAGGTACCAAAAAGTAAAACTTTAGATGCATAAGAATGCCATTTGCTAATTACCTCTGGTGAAGGAGTTGCTAGGCGAAACAAAGAGAGACAAAGTGAGGTGAAAAGGGTTGGTTATGATTTTGATGTGAGAAAATTTATAGTAGGCAAATAGTAAAGGAACACGGACGTTAGGGAACATAACATTTACTTTCATAAATGTGTTTTTTAAAATAAAATGGGTCAGCTGTTACTATTATATTGATAGTTTTATAATGGTTGTTACACTTTTATAAATTTATTAATTATTAATACATTTAAGGACATTTAAATATCAAATGTAACTTTTGTTTAAAGTGTATGTAAGAAGTTATTTAAATTTCTTAATTAAGAAATGTTTGTGGCTGAAATTTTTAAGACTTCTAAATATAGAAAAAGACTTAAATCTTTTATAAAGTAGTAAGATTTTGGGTCGAACTTAGTGAGATAGTTTTTTGTGTTAAGAATAAGCATTTACTTCCAAATACCTTAAAGTATCCAATAGTATGTTTTCTTTCTTTTAGTATTTCATATGGAGTTTTATTTAGAAATGGTCTAATTAAAACCCGATTTAAAATATAAGTTGAGGTATCAACCGCATGTCACCAAAACTTTTGAGGCATATTTGACTCGTTTAACATAGTTCTACTCATTTCTTGGAGTGTTCTATTTTTACGTTCAACTACCCCGTTTGATTGAGGTGTTCTTGGAGCTGAAAAATTGCGAGTGATACATTTGGTGTCACAAAAGGATCCGAATTGCACTTCATTGTCAAACTCCCGACCATGATCCGTTCAAATTGAAACAATTTGACAATTTAATTGTTTTTCAATTTTCTTGCTTAAAATCTCAAAATGATCAAATGCTTCATTTTTAGTTTTCAAAAACTTTGTCCAATTAAATCTCGAATAGTCGTCCACTATCACCAAGGTGTAAAGATTTCCTCTGAAACTTTGTACAGCGGAAGGACCGAACAAGTCCACATGTAGGAGTTCCAAACACTTGGTTGTAGTGACCACATTTTTAGCCTTATGGCTTGCGTGCGTGCGTTTACCAATTTTACATGCATCACAAAAATGTTAATCATATTTAACGTTTGGTAGATTTCTTACAAGATATTTGTTAGCCAAATTTTGTAAAAGACCCATGTTTATATGACCAATTCGTCTATGCCAAAAGGTGGAGGTGTCATCTATAGTGGCCAAGCAAATAACATCTTTAGATGAATCAAATTTCATGACGTATATGTTATTTTTCCTACTCCTTTTCCAATTGTTATTCCGTTTTTTAGTATTTTACTACCATTTTCTTCAAATAAACTTTGCATTTGTTACTACAAAGTTGACTAATGTTAAGTAAGTTAAATCTTAAGTTTTCAACTTGAGCAACGTTATCAATGGTAATTTGGTCATTAGAAATCATACCTGCCTATGATTTTGCTTTTGACGTTGCCACCAAAAATAACATTACCTTCGTCCATTTGTGTGTAGGTGCTAAAGAGATTTCTATTCCCCCTCACGTGTCTTGAACATCCATTGTCCTTGATCCATTCGTCAGGTTCAAGTCCAACCTTCAGGCGTACCTACACATTATAGAACTCAAGCGTTTGGTCCCTATTGTCTCATGGATCTGTTTGGGTTAAACATACTTCTCATAGCAATTCTGATAGGAGTGTTGCCAAATACATCCCAAGGTACCAAATTTCCCATGGAGAATTGGTTGTGGTAATCATAGTTAAAGGGTACTTGACTATATCTACCTAGAACGCTTAGATTACTTTTGGGAAAGGGGCGTTTGGAATAAGACGGTCTCGGTTGATTTTGAGTGTTTCTTGTTCTAGCATTTATATCCACATTTCTAACACTTGTGTTATATCTTTTTGGATTAAATGGTTTAGGTTTTATAGATACAACAACAAATTCGGAGTGATTTTTCTTTTGTTCCTCAGTCAGTTCCACGGACCCTTTCACCGGAGCCGGACCCAAAGGGGAAAGGGTCCGACGGGGTCCGTGGCCCTCTGTGACTGCATTTTTGGAAAAGTGTCATGTTGTGGTGTCGTCTTTAAGCTAGAGGCCAAATTTTTTTATCAAATCCCAACCCTATTCTATCTTTGCTATCTCTTTGATAATTAAGCATTTCATCTATGCAATTTGCACTTTTGCTAAATTTTGTGAATTTTAGTTTTAGCGCTTTGATGAGGGTCCATTTACTCATCATTTTATACCCGTTTAACACCGTAAAAATGACCATAAACACTAAAATATGCTTAATTATATTGCAAATATCTTTGTTTTGTGTTTTATGTCAATTAGGTACAAAAGGATTGAAAATGGAGCGAAAACGGACAATTTCGGATCGACTCGGCAACGTTCATGATTTTTACAAGTCAAGACGAAGTCTAAAGTCAATCCCGAGGCATGACATTGGAAGAGCATTGAAAATCGATCACGAAACCCTAAGTATTATTTTACGGGTCAATCCCGTACCCATTTTAGTACGCCGAGTCAGTCCGTAAAAATAATAATTAATACATCTCAGCCCATTTAATATTAAAATGACCAAGCCCATCATTATTATTTTTGTTTCATGTTTCGTTGAGCATCATCAGCCCAAATTCGTTTTGGGCCTTTAAAAACCCACCAAGCCCATTAATGAAATAAATACCATCAGTATAATTAATGTTTACAAGAAAATAGGATTAGGGTTTCTTCCCTTACCCACATCAGCCACCATATCAAAAATTGATACTTCCAAAAACTTCATCTGAATCCTTTCCCTTTTTTCCCATATTCGGTTTCTAATCCAACTCCACATCACCCTAATCTACCCACGTGATATACCCCACAAGATTCAAAATTCCAAACGAAAGAGACAAAGGTGATGACGATTTGTGATGCTCAAAGCGTGTACAAGACTCAAGATAAAGACCTATCAAAGCACCCACGTAATTTGTAAGAGACAAAGATCAAGGACTCAATATTGTCTATAAAAGGAATGAAGAACAAGAATGAAGCCATGCTTTAATTTTTAGTGTAGGTTTTATTTTTAAGTCATTTTAATTTTATTGTAATTTACATTTTCTATTTTTTATTAATTCGAAATCAGCTTTTTTATTCATTGTATTTGAAAGTCTTATCATATTAGAAATTTTAATTAATTTTAAAGTTGGTAATTGTATTTTAATTTCGAGATCCAAACAACTTGTTAATTTGAATTCTATTTTTTAGTGAAGTTTTTAATTCTTGAGTTTGTTTGTATTTCTTGATTCAAAAAAAAGGTTAATTATTTCTTTTGGTGGTACTTAAATTCGAAAAAAAGTTATAACTACTGTTTCTGTTTTTACTGATTCGGAAATCCAAAAAATAGAATAAAATATTGTTTCTCATGCTGCTACTGTTCGATGAAGGAAAAAAAGGAGTTGGTTGTAGTCTTGTTTTGAATTCGACATGGGTTCTCTAATATAAAGATATATCCTGATGATTTTTTACATCTGAATGATGGTAGATGGGGTTCACCAGGTTCAAGTCTCTTTATACTTGGTATCATTTTTAAAGTTTTTTTGCACTACCATTTGTTTGTTGTTTACATTGTTATAACTTGATAAATATGGCCATTTTATGCATTATATGTTAGAGTATCTTTAATATTGTATCCATGATAAGTTAAGAAGTAGCTTTGTTTAAACATGTAGCACTAGTGGTTTCAACACTTGTTGTGGTTAGTCTTGTTTAAATATGATAAGTTAAGATTCCTTAAAGTGATGTTAGCTAAGTAGTTTTGATTGTAGGATGACCATTCTTGTTGATATATAGTTTTTTAAAAAATATATATATATAAATTGCCGGTGCTAAGATTCAAACTTTGTACCTCCTGAATAAACACACAACACGTTTACCAATTATGCTAATGCTTTCTTTTGGTTAATTGTTGTAATAACTTGGTTATATAATGCTAAATGATTTTAGCTTATATTAGATTTTTAGTTATTCCTTTTTTTTTTGGTAACTGTGATTTCCGACTCATTGGCCGACTAATTCACAGGGTTTGAGCCCACCGCCACACAGACTCAAACCATGTAAAGCCCTCCCTTTCAGGAGGTTGGTGTGGCCACTTCAAAGTTGTTTGCACCTAGTGGGAATTGAACTTGAGACCTCACACACTTTGGAGTGATAGCCACAAATCTTTTTGCCACTAAGCCACCCTTGAGTGGTTTTTTAGTTATTCCTTAGTAGCTTCTTTTAAACTCTCGACTTATAATTTAGTTTTCTTCTAAAATAGTTTAAATTATAATTTTGTTTTATAAAAATATTTTATGAATTAAAATTAGTTTGTCAATTTTATTTTGTAATTTTAATTTACGTTATGATTTTAATGTTTCAATTTACGTTTTTATCCGCATTTAATTTAGCGTATCTTTCGTTTATTATAACTTTGTTGTGTAGAAAATAGAAAACAAATCCAAATTCTTATTATTCAAGCATCCAAAAGTCAAACAATAACGATACCGTCAATTTCACGCCTCGTTGGGAAACGACATGGGTGATCACTTGCCCAGCATATATATATATATATATATATATATATATATATATATATATATATATATATATATATATATATATATATATATATATATAATATATATATGGGGCTAAGTTTGACATAGGAAAATACAATGGTGCCATGTCATATCCTATGTGGCATTTTATTATTGGCTACTAACATCTTTTTTCAATCGACTATATTCTGCTTATATATACAAAATCAAGTTATTAATATAAAATCAAATCTATCCCTAATTAATCGTATTCTACCGTATCTTCTTCATTCTACAAGTAATAACATTCATCTGACATTCACATATACCCTAAAATCATTCAGTCGGTTTAATATTTGTGTCCCCTAAACCATAATTATCCACTTGATCGTATTTTCAATACACTCCCCCATAATTTTTCCTGCTTTGTTATCCCCTAAAAACGATTTCCAACTCTTATTTAACACTTGGTTGATGTGCAGGTACTTGGTTGCTGCTGGTCTTGCAGTTGTACAAAAGCTGATAACAGCTAGATTCCCACTTGCCCAATATCATAAACCATAATATGTATGGATATATTTAGTGGTTGATGTATGCATGTTTATTTGCAGCGTCATTCATTCATATGTTTTTTTGCATCCTTTTCCAGGTTGTCGTCTCCCAACATATGACTCTTTACAGCTCTAATCCATCAAACATGATAAAAGATGAAGGGTATATCCCTACTTCTCATTCAATAATCATGTTTTATTTTTTGATATGGTTGTTTGGGTTTAGAGTAAGTATATATAACGGTTAGGTTTTGTGTATATGCGTACCCCTATTTAGGTTTTGTGTATATGGGTTTAGAGTAGTATTTAGGTTTTGAGTAAAATTTTGTAGAAACATTTGTTAGCCAGAGAGCAAGCCTTAAAAATTCAAGTACAATAGTTATGCAGGTGAGACGTTGGTTCCTTTTTACATTTTCCTAGGGAAGCTATGCAGGTAAGACACTTTTCTAAGCTGCTGCGGAATATAGTTATGTTGACTTGATTAGACATGATGGGTTTTCTAAGTGGAATGGTGTGAAAGTGGCACGTGTGTTTAAATATGATACTAAATAAATCTTCAGTTACCCCAAATAAAAATCCTGCGTATATGATACTAATATGATACTAATTATATATGATAAGGTAGGTTTTGTTTTCAAATTTTCAGTTACCCCAGGTGTATGATTATATTAAGTTATTTTCTTAATGTTTTGGTTATACTGTTTCTTTATTTTTTTAGGTTATTCTGATTTTTTTCTGTTTTTGAATCGTTGAGGTTTATATGTATAGGTCAAAAACCCTGATGAGCCTCCAGCAACATCATGTACGGATCTTAAATTCCAAAGATGATGTTGAGAAGCTGACACTGAATCTATCCACACTCTAGAACTCAAAATGCACAATGTAAGTATGTCCATGAGTTTAGTCTGTGCTATATAAATCTGATTTTGCATTTGCATATTTTTTATAAACAAGTTAACCGTTATCATGTTTTTAGCCCAAAGTTTCTCCTGATACGCTATTTTTTAGGTTATTCTGACTTTTTTTTTAGTATTTGAATCGTTGTGTATGAACTGATTTCGCCTTTACCTTTGCTTTTTATTTATAATCTATGTATAAGCTACTGATGTTCTTTAATTATTATGGATGGATGAACTCTCTACGAGCGGTGGCACGAAGGATTGTGATACAAATCATGACTGCAAACTAATTATATGGATTGATTTAATGTTTAAACAACAGTGATATATAAATGCGTAGTAAATGAGTCGGATACCTTTGTGATTCTTTTATGTTAACGTTATCAGGATGTGGAGGAGCTTATGATTCTACCACCCTGAGAAGGTTCTGCTTCAATGGATGAACTTTCATGTAAGAAAGATTGATGACAAGATCTCGAGGACAAATTTCTCATCTGATGTAAAGGTAAACGATAGTGTTCGCCATGGTTAGTAGTGACCTATAGTGTCTTAGATCATACGGACAAATGTATGTTTTAACTAACCAGCATATAATTGTATTTGGTCTTCATGATATGCTAACTTAATGTTAATACTATTGATTCGTTAAAGTAAACCCATGATGCATGATAGCTCTTCATTACACTGACCTATGAAGATTCCAAAACGTATCTATTGCAGCATATCCAAAAAGTATCAGCTTGGTGTGCAGATAAAGGATGGTCTTAACTATATGTTTGTCGGTTTTCTGATAGGAACTTGAAAAACATTTGATGTACTCGAGTTCTTTGTAAATAGAATATTAATATTCTTCAAAGGGCCACAATTCCTTATAAAATTTGTGCTGATTTGACACTATTTGGGTATACCCCTGATAATTTATTCCTTCTGCAAAAAATTATTCGTTCAAACCCTCAGGTATTATTTGCTTTTAGTAAATCGTTTGCTTGGCAAGTAAATTTACGACTACAAAAAATATTCATCCTATGGCAAGTAAATCTATGACTAGAAAAACCAAATTCATTATCAGTCGTATAAACCACATTCATTGTCTTCATTAAATCAAAAGCACCGATCTCATATTCAAAAAATAAAACTCGCGTTTTAGGGTTTTGAAGGTTGAATGTTTTTTTGGAGAAACTCATGTCCTACAGATGACAGTCCTTGAATATGTTCATCTGCCAAACTTCATGAATAAGGGAATTTGTAGATATTTTTTTTAATCACATATACACATATAGATATCAAATATATTGATCATAAACCCTAATACCACTCATTCTTATTCATTATTTGTGATTCTTTACAGGTTGGTAGAATGTCTACTTAAACCCTAAATAAGGGAGTTTGATAGTAACTAAAGACACAGCAGATTGTTTCAGTATATTTAAAGTGGTGGTATGCGTTATACATTTTTATTTTGAGTTTAAATTGATACTCCATGGAATGTTTACAGAAAAGAACGAAATTTTTGTTGAATTGAATCAACGGTGTAAAGTATCACTTGATTTACTTTATTGTGTTTGCAGCCAACATGGGTGAAATTTTGTGTCTTATTTGTTTTCTACTCTTTAATCGTAGTTGCTTAACCTGTCGGCCCGTAGATCATGTGCAAAGAAGATTCCATGGCATGGTTTACCATGGTCTACACTATCGATGTGGACTAATTCTTGGTTATCGACAGGTGTGTATGACGTTTTAGAATTTAGTCAAGAACTTGCAATTTTGTTTTAAAGGTTTGTCAAATTAGTCGGACTATAAATTTCTTTTATGTAGCTTTTTACTTTTGTTGTTACTAATTATATATCGAATAAAATAATTTCTGGGTGGGTGTGGGCATGGTTTTCTACATTCTTTTATACACTGATCATTTAAACCAAAAATTTAATCCTTTTATCTATATCGTGTCAGGTAGTGTCGGTTGCAGTTAGTTGTTGTCGGGTGTGGTTTTAGTGGTATGTCTTAAGTTTGTATCTTTGCAATATTATAACTTCTATTTAATCACGATTCTTGGTTCAAGAATGCCTGTAATTTTTGGCTTTTATTAACCAGTATATATATATTTAATATGTGGTTATTGTAATTTGCAGATAACACAAAACAAGGGAGTTCATTACTTTCGATGAAACCAGCTTTACGTCTGTGTATGCTTCTGAATTTTTGTTATCGAATGGAGTCAATGAGTAATAGATTGTACAAAGGCAGTGAAGAACTGTGGTAAGTTGTTTGTAATCTAATTTTTAGTTTAAACATGCCATATTCCAGTCAGTTGCATTTATAATTTACAAAATTTTGTATATAGGGTCACATGTTAAAACAAAGGTCTAATGATGCTCTGCATTTTTACTTAGATATTTTTATGAACATACTAATACTAATACACATTAGACACCTAATACACATTGGACACCTAATATTAGACCCTTAAATCAAGTATAAGAAAAACATGAACATTATAAGCCTTAATGAACTATGCGTGAATACAGTAGGCAATGTTAAAGAGATTCACTTGCATATTCTTATACATCAGATGTTATGCAGGTAACAGGTAACCCCTATGCTCCCAGAACAAAAAAAAGCAGAGATGAATGTGGCTTAATCATCTGTTTCAGTGATCCACCACCAAAGTTGGTTAATAAACTTAAGTTGTGTACCCGTATGAGAACTCAATGATTAAAGTATTAAGTTATGAAATCTTTTTCTTTATTAGAAAAGCTTTGCTAATTCTCACCTATTTCGTTTTGATACAGATTGCATAGGTGAACATATTGGCTCGCGTGTGCAGATAGTATAGGGCAGTTCACAATAACCACAAGTAAGTTTAGGCTGTTATAATTAGGTGGCAAATCGTGTTGCTGGGTCGGGTCCAGCAGGTTTTAAAAAGAAAAAACTGAACAGTCAACTGAACCTATAAACAATCAGGTTTATGTATAGTAATAGCTGATAAGGGACCATTCTAAATCTCTTCAATCAAGTATATGTACTTTCTTAAGGTTTTAATCAAGTCTTTTTTTTCTTTATATGTAGTATCTGTAACACTATCTTTTCAACATTTTCAAATAATTCCAACTATTCTTGGGCACATATATCATCAAACTCTAGAAAGCCCCATATATCTAAGGTTCAGAAAACACACAAACTTTGAAAGCATCCCTGTAGACACATTCCCACAACACTACTTCAAGTTCACTTCGTACAACCAGCTAGAAACAAAAATTGCTAGGTTGCTTTCACATCTATTGGGTTATTTTTAAAAAAATCTAAACTTTTTCTTTCGTGGGTCTTGAATAATTTGTTTTCGGGACACTAATACACCGGAAAGTAAGTTGTGTTTCATACTTATACACCGGAAAGTAACGGTGGGGATCAGGTATATTTTACATTATGTATCAGATTTTGCGTGATTATTTTATTTTCTTGGGATTATTTTGTGCTTGGTTACGTTAACATTTATAAATTTTAATTAATAGGTTCTGAACACACTAATAAATTTCTATTGCACGCAGTGGCAATGAAGAAAAATTCAAATACTGATTTACATGTTATAAAAAGATGTTAATCTCGCCATAAGACTCCAATGTTAAAAAACTTACAATGGCTTTTGTATGATAAAGGTCTGTTTGTGGCACTGCAATCCAAGGAAATTGCGGGTAGAAATTTAGTAGCATCATTGCAACGGAGGTAAGGTTTCTTATAGGACCAGTGGCAGTAACAACTGTAATTGGTTTCGTGGCACCCTTCTTCAGGCCTTTATCATAAAGGTAATGTAGTAATGCTTGTCGTTCATATTCAATATCTTGCGTACATATTCACTGTCTTGCGTACATATTCAATGTCTTGCATACATATCAGCTGAATAGTGTGATTAAAGGTATTGGCTTTCCTTTATTGATTTTCTCACAATTGTGGAAATTGGTCCTTTGCCGATTTCAAAGTGAGATTTATTAGAATAGCTGTTGATGGCATATTTGTCCCTGGTGTTCATAAAGGGATAATTAACAAAAATTAATCAGATAGTGAACGCTACATAGAATGCCTAAAATCAATACTAGAAGGTCCTATTAGTATCACACTACAACACCGTTTGCAGTGCCATGATTGAACGGTTTAATTTGTTAATAAAAGGGTAACGATTAGTTGATGGATCTTATAATAAACTTGACATTTAATGAATGGTGATATTTTCAATAAAATGATGTTTTCGATCAGGTCAACAAAAACGACTCTCTTTTCCCTTTCTGGTTTGGTTTTCGTTATCAAATCTTCATACCATGGTACCATGCACCCTAATCATAGTGATGGCTAATGATATTATTAATGATATTCTTGACGTTTATATCTTTACCTATTGTTTTAGACACTTTGTCGAATACGGTCGTTCAAGTTTCTCTTTGGCAAGATGAGAAAAAGGGTTTGCTCATTATAGGATAATATATGTTTTTTTACAAAATCCTATGAAACTGTGTTATTTATTTAATCATGTGTATATGCATATGTTTTTTTGCAGGTTTTAGATGCGAATAGATGTTATAAATATTATGTGGTCATTGGTCTCCTGATTTTTTTTAATCCAACTATTACATTTAAGTATAGTAGACTAAATATTATTTTAGAGGGTCACTGATGTCTAGGATTTTATGGGGGAAACTATAATTGCGTGTATATTGCAGATGTTGAAAAAATTAATTGGCCTGCATCATGAATTGGCTTGGAGACTATGCAAAGGTTTTGTAATTTTCATGAACTCGCATGGAGCTTCTTGAAGGAAAGCCAGTTACTTTCCAAAGTGCTCTCCCTTGAATTTAATATTTATGATTCAATGCTTTTGTTTGTCTAAAACAATTTTAATGCTAACAAAAAATTCAGTATGTATTACATATAAAATCTCATCTTTCTACTGCATCTGTTGTTGCATGTACTAATACAAAATCATAGAATTTCCCTACTTCTCAAGGTTCATAAAACAATGTTACACATGAAAGTATTGTAGGAAATGTTTTTCATCATCCATGGCTTATGTCTTGCATTGCAGGCCGACTTTTCGCTTGATCATTATATTTCTTGCTGCAGAAAAGCTTTATTCACTACTTTATAGTAGCATGTGTCACGAGTGAGCGTTTTTCAGTGATATGCACCGTTTCGTTTTGGAGTGATTTGTTGTTAGTATTAGTCTACACTTGTGAGTCACAAGTTGTGACCTTTACTACACGCTTGAAACAATATATAAACGGACAGTCTACAGACTTGGTTGATCAAGCATACATCAAGTTTGTAAGTACTCTTCAATAACCCTCAAATATTTTCCTTACTAAAACTGATCGAATAATAACTAATAACTACTTAAAAGTTATCCAACCTGATACTTCCCTATGTCTAGGGATGAGCACGGTACCGGTCCCATCCCAAACACGTCCTAAATTAGTGGTACCGATTATTTCCCGAGCATATATTTATGGTACCGGTACCGTACCGAACGGGATTCGGGTATCGGTACCGGTACGGGAATCGGTATCGGTACCGGGGAATCAGGATACCCGAACGGGATCCGGGTATCAAGAATCGGTATGGTTCCTGTCTATAATACCAAGAACATCTCACTGACAATATATATGTTTCAACAGTAGTACATCTTGATGAAAGATCATGTCATTCTACCTTCCTCAATAATGGTAATAGACTGACCAGTGATACAGATAAATCTTCTCAGTGACCCTGTATATATTTCAACCTTTGTACTCATCAAATAAGAATATGATCTCAGTGACTGTAATACTCTTCATGTTGTTTTTAAAAATTGTTTAAAATGGGGACGGATCCCTTTAATCGTTCTCAACTTACAACTGATATGTTGATTCCGGACACAAAAGTAAAGCATAAAATTGAAGAATTAGTGAGGACACAACAAAGGAAGCAACAATAATATCTGATTAGGCAAAGAGAGCTTGGTACTGAAATTAATGTGGAAAAATATTACCTAAAAGAAAACTCTACTTCATTACCACACGAAGCAAACAAAGTGATTTTCTAAAATAACCTCCTATGTTTATAAAAGTGATAAATCTGCTGGTAACAGAAAGTAGTTATGACATGAAAGCCTTTTGTTAATATCAATAATGAATATATAAACTTTAGGCATTTTGTTGTTCCTGAAGCTTTGGAACAACCGACCTCAGCTATAATCAAATTTCATATTATTTTAAATTTATTTGGCTTTTGTTTTCAGCATATAGATACAAGCTTATTGAAACACTTTTTAATTTATGTTAACCAAATGTTTTAAAACTTAAATATTGATTGTACTTAAGGGTTTGAGGTGACCCGGGTCAACCCGATTCTCGAGACTCGATTGGATTTCAATTTTTTCAAGCTCTTTCGAAAAAAAATGTAAAAAAACGTTTATGAAACGACCCCGCCCGTTGGGCGGGTTACGAAACTAGTATATATATATATATATATATATATATATATATATATATATATATATATATATATATATATATATATATATATATATATATATATATATATATATATATATATATATATATATATATATATATATATTATTTTGTGAGTTTTGACTTATAATTCCTTTTCTAAAGGAATTGTTTGTCGATTCACTTACGTTACGATATATTATTATATATGTATTGTTTTACTACATCAAATTTTTGGCGCCGCTGCCGGAGAAGTGTGTTGCGACAACTTCGTTACGTTTGACGATTAGTGACTTGAAGATCCTTCCTCGTGAAGTTATTGCTTTATTTGTGAATATTAAAAAAATACAAAAAATACAAAAATATTTTTCTTTTCTTTTTATTATATATATAAGACAAAAAAATTGAAAAATAAAAAAATAATGTTCTTTATCCTCTCTCCATTTAATTCTTTTTCTTGTACCCTCTATTTTGTTTAATTCTTATGAGGTCACTCTCCGGTTTTAAAGAGTGTTCGTCTTGTGGATCTTTGTACACCCGTCAATGTGGTTGTTCTAATGGGAAGGTCGTCGACAAGATTGATCGTGTTCTATCTGCCTCACCTCGCCTACCTCGTTGTCGCCATTGTGGAGACCCGGTGGAAGGTATATTTTTTAGACTGTGTGCTCTTGTGCGTAAGATGCTTTACGAAGATGGTTTTGCTAATGATGATGAGCCTACGTCTTCTAATGATCGCACTAATGATGTTATTGCACCTTTCGAGCCATGTGCCTCTGATAAAGACCCCATTAAACCTACTTTACAAAGTCCTCCTCTTGTTAGCCACCATTGTTGTTATGAGTGTGGTGACTCGATGGATGGTATTTTTGTCGGCAATATACTTGCAAGTCTTGTGGGAACGGTGCTCATCACGGATATAATTGTCCGCCGCAGTTCCCGAGTATTTCTACTACGGGACCTTGCTACACTCAAACCGTTGAAGAACTCCCACAAACTTTTCAGAATCTACCACAACCCACTTGTTTGCCATACTCATGTGCGCATTGTGGAAATGATTACCGTTTTAGTATTGATTGTCCGTCTCATCCATCGCTTAACTACGAGCAAGAGTCGGGATGCAATTATGACTACAATGGAAATAGTTATACACAAAATTCACCGAGTTTTTTACCACAATATCCTTGTTGTGAAAAGTGTGGGGGGCCTCATGATACTTATTTATGTCAACCGACGAATTTTTATGAGCCAAATCCTTGCTATGATTCCGGTTATGACCATTTTGAGCCCCCACAGCATCCCGTCATTCATCATCAATCCCTTGCTTCGCAAAATGAGTTTAATGAACATGAGCAATTCATCCACGAATTAGTTCAACAAAAAGTGAAAAATATAATAAACGAAGCTTTGCTAGATAGAGATAACGTTATGACCTCTACGGTAAAAATTTTAAAGAAGTTTAATCGTTTTTCTTTTCGAAAGCCGAAGGTTTTATTGATAGCATGGGATAGATTTTTTGAGATTAAGCATACATGTGGAGAAAAGCAACAATAAAAGTTGCTTCAAAAACTTCTCGAGGATGTAGAAAATGTTAAGGAGGAGTTGAGAGAATATATTAATACTCTGAATTTCAACCGTCCTACCTTATACTATGATGATGATTACGAGGATTATACCATTGCAATCACACCCGAGGAGCCCATTGACTCTCTCATAATGGAGGATGAGCATCTTGACACTATTCCGGCAACGGAATCGGACGAATTCATAAAGTCTAGTATTGAAGACCTTGTCCTAATCCCAAGTGAGCCCGAGGGTATTCTCGACAATTGGTGTGATGTGCCTATTTGTGATCATCCTCCGCCTCTTGACATTTCAAAAGATCAATTTGATATTTTCTCTGATTTTAACGATGTTTCTACTTCGAGTGATGACGGGTCTTTCTCTATTGAGGACATCGATTATGTTAAGGCATCACCTCTGAATTCCGAGCTCATAGCTTAGAGGAGGTGAAAGATTTTGACCCGAAGGGGGGAGAAATCGAGGATGTTGGGCTTTATGAAAAACTATTGAAAATCAATGTTCTCATTGCTAAAATCGAGGCATTAAAAACCGATTTTCATGAGCCCGTCTATGAGAAGTTCACGGATGAACTTACTGTTCTTCATCCATTTCCATCGGGAAATGAGATTGATTTTGATGATACCGCATTTGAGAGATTCACTTTTGAAAATACCTTCTTTGATCCATCTCCACCGGGAGATGTTGATTTCCATCTTAATGATTCTGATTATGATCAATTCACATTTGATCCGGATCCTCTTAAGAACTGTGGTATGACCATTCTTGATCCCGAGCTCGATAAATTCACTTTTGATATTTGTTTCGTCGACTCGGTGATCATTCATGATATTGCTATTCCCACCCTCTCACCCGTTGAGAATAGTGATCATCCATCTTCTACCGTGATGAGTTTAGTTTCCATTCTCAAGGGGTTCACCGATGAACCGCCTTTCGAAGAGAATGATGACTTTTACAAACTCATTATTCGGACCTTACTTCCATTTCTTACATATTCTACTCCATATCTTCTCTCCTCCGGGAATGAGGACACTATTTTTGACCCCGGCATCTCCATCTATCGTTTTTATTCTCTTGAGCCGGGTGTATCTCATCGGAGTGGAACTTTCGTGAAATTCAACGTTTATCCAAACTTCTTGAATGAAAGTCCGATGGAGATTTGTCTTCCACTTGCTCCCCCATGACCATTGAATTTGGGGCGAGTCAAGCTACGACTCGTTAATAAACAAGCGCTTCTCGGGAGGCAACCCGAGGGTATTTTGTGTATCTTCTTCTTGGTTTTTGCAAACACTAAGTGTGGGGGCGATGCCTCTTCCATTGTTTGTTTCTGTATGTTTGCTCTATGTTTTCAGGATTCCCGTGATCGAGATGATTGAAGCGCCCGTTTTCAACCCGGCCGCCCAATATCCGATCTTGTTACTAACGTTTATCTAGGGATATCGTATAATCTTTTTTGTGAAAAAAGCTTTTCGTTCCCACACTTGGCTAGTAGTGTTACCTTTTTACGTTCTATGGTGTCGGCTCCGCCGGTACTTTGAATATTGAGGGGAATATTTAATTCTAAGTGTGGGGGGAAATTCTAGCCGAAATTGATCACATTTGTACCTACTAGTACCCTAGCACCCCTGTTTTGACCAATTTTTTTTATATTTTTATTAAATAAAAAGAAGTGCTTTGCACATTTTGTTAAGTATTTTTGTGTCTAGGTTTAATTTTGACCCGATCGGGCGTGTTGAGCCCTTAGCTTTGTTCCTTAACTATATTAGGCTAAGTCTCTTTATTGAGGACGAGAAATGATAGAGTCGATTATAAGTTACTATGCTAAACGTAGAGTATTCGTATTCTTTCAAAAAATCATGTGTTTTAGTTGTGTGCTTTTTCTCCCAACGCTTGTATATAAATAAATTCTTAATAAATATTGTTTTAGCGGTTTGATCATTATTGTTGATTTTTAACTAATTCAAGTAGTTTCCGTGTAATTAAATTGGGAAGACACTTAGGGTTCGCCAGCGTTACGGATTTGAATTATTGGCACCCCAATAAAGCTTAACTAATTATTTTTTTAGTCATTCACAAAAAATAGCAAAAATTATAAGCTCAAAAGGCTAAAATTGATGCGAAATATAAGTGAATGGCTTGAAAAGCCCTATAAGCTCTTAATAAATCCAAATTTTTGATATACCGTCTTGCTAATAAAACCACCGATAATGAGGCGGATAATAAAAGGCAAGGTAAGACCGAAGCTAATAAAACCACCGATAATGAGGCGGTTAATAAAAGGCTAAGGTAATCCATGATAATAAAACTTTCAATGATGAGGAGGATAATAAAAATCATGGTTAATAAGTCAAATATTCAAACCCGTTATAAAACCGTGTTTATCGATCTTTCTTGTTAACTTAATTTTTTGACACTGTTACTATTAAGAAAGGTTACTAATTGATGGTTTTAGTTGCGTCGTTATAACTCTATTTTTGGACCTAATCTCTTATCAAAATAAGTCAAATATGAATCCTCGTGATCATCATGATAAAAATAAAATTTAGAGATACCAATTAGGAATAAGGGAGTTTAAGTATCATGATTAACACATATGAGTAGTGTTAACATTACTAGCTTGTAAAAGACAATGATCTCGTTTCAAGCTTAGTTTGGTGCAGGTGAAAATGGGGACGATGAATGAACCTTAGTAGTTTTTTTTTAAATCTTGTCCTTTTAAATTTTGAATAAGAGTCGAAATGGGGTATACTTTTGATCCTTTCATTACGTTATATGATCGTATTGCTAGGGACTAGCAATTGATAGTGTGGGGGATGATGAGGGTCCATTTACTCATCATACTATACTCGTTTAACACCGTAAAAATGACCATAAACACTAAAATATGCTTAATTATATTGCAAATATCTTTGTTTTGTGTTTTATGTCAATTAGATACAAATGGATTAAAAATGGAGCGAAAACGGAAAAGTTCGGATCGACTCGGCAACGTTCATGATTTTTACAAGTCAAGACGAAGTCTAAAGTCAATCCCGAGGCATGACATTGGAAGAGCATTGAAAATCGATCACGAAACCCTAAGTATTATTTTACGGGTCAATCCCGTATCCATTTTAG
Organism: Glebionis coronaria; assembly: GCA_025667525.1. Classification (NCBI taxonomy): domain Eukaryota; kingdom Viridiplantae; phylum Streptophyta; class Magnoliopsida; order Asterales; family Asteraceae; genus Glebionis; species Glebionis coronaria. The sequence continues at coordinate 168,512,064 of CM046876.1, read as the reverse complement.
TGGGCCGAGTCAGCCCGTAAAAATTATAATTAATACATCTCAGCCCGTTTAATATTAAAATGACCAAGCCCACCATTATTATTTTTGTTTCATGTTTCGTTGAGCATCATCAGCCCAAATTCGTTTTGGGCCTTTAAAAACCCACCGAGCCCATTAATGAAATAAATACCCATCAGTACAATCAATGTTTACAAGAAAATAATTTGGTTTCTTCCTTCACCCACATCAGCCATCATATCAAAAATTGATACTTCAAAAAACTTCATCTGAATCCTTTCCCTTTTTTTTTATCCATATTCGGTTTCTATCCAAAACTCCACATCACCCTAATCTACCTACGTGATATACCCCACAAGATTCAAAATTCCAAACGAAAGAGACAAAGGTGATGACGATTTGTGATGCTCAAAGCGTGTACAAGACTCAAGATAAAGACCTATCAAAGCACCCACGTGATTTGTAAGAGACAAAGACCAAGGACTCAATATTGTCTATAAAAGGAATAACGAATAAGAATGAAGCCATGCTTTAATATTTAGTGTAGGTTTTATTTTCAAGTCATTTTAATTTTATTGTAATTTACATTTTCTGTTTTTTATTAATTCGAAATCAGCTTTTTTGTTCATTGCATTTGAAAGTATTATCATATCAGAAATTTTAATTAATTTTAAAGTTGGTAATTGTATTTTAATTTCGAGATCCAAACAACTTGTTAATTTGAATTCATTTTTTTAGTGAAGTTTTTAATTCTTGAGCTTGTTTGTATTTCTTGATTAAAAAAAGGTTAATTATTTCTTTTGTTGGTACTTAAATTCAAAAAAAAAAATTATAACTACTGTTTCTGTTTTTACTGATTCGGAAATCCAAAAAAATAGAATAAAATATTTTCTCATGCTGCTATTGTTCGATGAAGGAAAAAAAAGGAGTTGGTTGTAGTCTTGTTTTGAATTTGACATGGGTTCTCTAATATAAAGATATATCCTGATGATTTTTTACATCCGAATGATGGTAGATGGGGTTCACCAGGTTCAAGTCTCTTTATACTTGGTATCATTTTTAAAGTTTTTTTTTGCACTACCATTTGTTTGTTGTTTACATTGTTATAACTTGATAAATATGGCCAGTTTCTGCATTATATATTATAGTATCTTTAATATTGTATCTATGATAAGTTAAGAAGTAGTTGTGTTTAAACATGTAGCACTAGTGGTTTCAACACTTGTTGTGGTTAGTCTTGTTTAAATATGATAAGTTAAGATTCCTTAAAGTGATGTTAGCTAATTAGTTTTGATTGTAGGATGACCAATGTTGTTGATGTATAGTTTTTCAAAAAAAAATAAAAAAAAATAAATTGCCGTTGCATTATATATTAGAGTATCTTTAATATTGTATCCATGATAAGATAAGAAGTAGTTTTGTTTAAACATGTAGCACTAGTGGTTTCAACACTTGTTGTGGTTAGTCTTGTTTAAATATGATAAGTTAAGATTCCTTAAAGTGATGTTAGCTAAGTAGTTTTGATTGTAGGATGACCACTGTTGTTGATGTATAGTTTTTAAAAAAAAAAATAAAAAAAAAATAAATTGCCAATGCTAAGATTCGAACTTTGTACCTCCTGAATAAACACACAACACGTTTACCAATTATGCTAATGCTTTCTTTTGGTTAATTGTTGTAATAACTTGGTTATATAATGTTAAATGATTTTAGCTTATATTAGATTTTTAGTTATTCCTTAGTAGCTTCTTTTAAACTCTCGGCTTATAATTTAGTTTTCTTCTAAAATAGTTTAAATTATAATTCTGTTTTATAAAAATATTTTATGAATTAAAATTAGTTTGTCAATTTTATTTTGTAATTTTAATTTGCGTTATGATTTTAATGTTTCAATTTATGTTTTTATCCGCATTTAATTTAGCGTTTCTTTCGTTTATTATAACTTTGTTGGGTAGAAAATAGAAAACAAATCCAAATGCTTATTACTCAATCATCCAAAAGTCAAACAATAACGATACCGTCAATTTCACGCCTCGTTGGGAAACGACCCGGGTGATCACTTGCCCGGTATATATATATATATTATATATTATTTTGTGAGTTTTGACTTATAATTCTTTTTCCTAAAGGAATTGTTTGTCGATTCACTTACGTTACAATATATTATTATATATGTATTGTTTTACTACATCACGCTTCATAACTAATTTTGAATGTATCTATTTCACTATTTAGTTCCTCACATTTTTCGCTTTTAGATGATTTGCCTTTTCCAATCTAAGTAACTTACTCTTTAAATTATAATATTCATTTTCTAAGCTTTCATTTTTGGCTTTTAGAGTTTTATTTTTGTTTATAATTTTGAGACTAAGTTCACACATTTTGTTATATTCCGTTTGTAGTGTAAATGACGAAGAATAATAGGATGAGTCGAGATGTACCTCATTCGTTTCATGTGCCATGAGAGCTATCTCTTCCTTCTTGGATCCATCGCCTTCATCGTCACTTGCACTCCAAGCTCCGCTAATGATTTGCGTCTTTGGTTTTGCTTTTGGACAATTACCAATGAAGTGAATGGGATCACCACATTGGAAGCATTTTCTTTCATCCTTCGGTTTCTTGATATCGAATGGATTTTAAGATACCTTCTTGTTGTCGAGTGGTTGCCTTACGAGTCTTCCTCGCCTTTTGAAGAATTCTTAAAATCACGTACGACCATGGAGAAAGATTCATCAAGTGCTTTAAGTGATGTTACAATAGTATTAAACCAAGCAAATCCCACATCAATTGACTATTCTTCAAGGATTGAAAATTGTTCATATCGTTGAACAAGTAGATCAATTTTATTATCCTTGACTTGTGAGTTTCCTTGATGTGTGATTATTAGTGAGTGCCAAATTTCTTTGGCGCTTTGACACATGAATATTCTTTCATACTCCTTTTTAGGTAAAGCATTATAAAGCATCAGTTTGGCTTCATTATTTTTAGCCAACACTTTCCTTGATCCTCGGTTTGTCTATCACGAGGAACCGACTCAATTTGGTTAGTGAACTGTTGGTGCATAATCACCTTCAATGATTATATACCAAAGATCTATATCTTTAGACTTCACGTAATTTTCAAAATCCATGCGCTTCTTTGTAATTTTCAAAATCCATGCATCGATTCAAGTTTTCAAAGAGTGGTGGTCTTTGCATAGATTGCGCTTCTTTGTAATTTTCAAAATCCATGCATCGATTCAAGTTTTAAAGTACAATATAATTTAAAGATCTTGAGTACGTAGCTCTTGATACCAATTGTAGAAAAATAGATGGGGGTTGAATAGTTTTTACCGATTAGTTTTACATTATCTTTAGAAACTTTTTCGTGATTGCTAAAAGCAATAGACGGGTTGTTGATAAGAATATGAACGACTTGTAATAATAAGTAAACGAACCACAATGCACGATTATTTATAGTGGTTCGGCCTAACAAGATCTCACTTATCTTGCCCCTACTTCCACTCCTCGAGTATCCACTCGAGAGTTCTACTTCACTAACAAGCGAATCTCATTTACACTGGTGGAGAAACCTTCACTTTACAAACATACAATCTTAAACAACACCAAAGTTTAAGATGTCTTGATCTAAAGGCACAACAACAACGCCTTATATACTTCTTACAATTTGTGGTTATAACACCAACCACACTTTATACAAGTAGATAGATGAATGGATACAACAATGGTGATAGTGTAGGTAACGCTTAACACTCTCACGCAATGTGAAGCCTTGAAGGATCAAAGCTTAGGCTTGAGGTTTTCTCGTGATCGATCTTTTAGATGAACTATGATCTAATCACAAGCAATAAGAGAATGAACAAGATAGATTATATGCCGAGTTTAGAGAGAAGAGATGATAGAAAGGGGTAAGTATGAGGCTTGGCTCAATTTATAGGCAAAGCTACTAGACCCCACGGAACCCGTCGGACCTTTCACCTTTGGGTTCGCCGGGGTCCGGCGGAGCTGACTTTTGTTGTCTCATAAATGTTTGGCCAAGTCTTCAAGCAATCTATAAATCTATAAAATATCTACTTGGTTTGACAAAAAAATCTGACATTGTGAGTCAGACATTGACTTTGTGAAGTCAACATATATCATTTTATGTTTTATACATTTTATGATATTTTGTAAGACACTTTTGTGTATAAATATTTTTGTATAAGTTTGAAGAAACTTATGTGATGCTTTAATTTCTAACATAAAAATATGTTTGATGTTTTGTCGTTAACAAAACGTTAAGCATGATGAAAACGTAAATATCGTTTTAGTGTGATATTTGTATTTACATAAGCCACACAAAGTGGATTATGAAACATAAGCACAAAAACCCTGTCCCCAACCCCCTGTAGCCCTTATGAGTTAATTGCAAATGTTACTATTTGATCAGCACTTTTAAGCATACTAAGGATGCTTAGGTGTTTTTAGTATGTGCAAATAGTTAACAAACTAATTTGTAACCTTATGAAATGGTTGTGCATAACGTAAAAGCATTTAAGGATTTCAAATGTTGTGATGGGTCAATTTTGCCTTTTGTGGATTTGCTTTTAGCTAATCCGGTGGTCTAGGTGGGTGGTGGAAGGTGGAAGCCATTGTTGAGAGAGATAGAAGAGAGGTTGTGTGTGAAAAGGTTAAGAAAAGTGTATTTACAAAATGAAAACAAATGGAAACACAATTAACACCCCTCCTTGGAAGCCTAGGAGGGGTATATATAGTCACACACGACCATTAAACTATACATGGTTCCTAGTCTAGTCTAAGCGTGTGTGACTATGATAACTAATGGGAATTCTTAAATGTCGTCACATAAAGTGAATTTCCAAAAATCTTCCCCCATGGGACGACCTGTAGAATTCCTTACTATATTTTTCCTAACAAGTACATAATGATTAAGAACAAGAGCTTTCATGAAGCGTCCAATGCTGATGATGACTTCTGAGGCCTTTGACTTCAAAACGACTCATCTTTAAAGTAAATTGTAGAAGAAATACTGTAACGACACGAGCTAAGTAATCCATGTACTTCTGGTTAAGGATAAGCTTTTGAATTAACTTCCCCCTAATTCATGCCACATAAACTTGATGTAGAAGCTTTTAAATAGCTTCCTCTAAACCGACAATCCTAGTAAGCAACTTCAAAGCTTTCAATAAAGCTTAGAATGATTAAGCGCACAGCGGAATCTAACAAGCAAATCCCATCATATAACATGATAATGTTGCTAAGAGGGATTGAAGGTTTGGGTTACACCAAGTAGATCAACAACTTCTCTTCTCACGCTTGAATAATTCTTCTGAATTTTTCTTCCCCCTGAGAGTTCAAGTTATGCATACAAGAAAGAATCAAGACATTTCTTCCCCCACATAGTTGAAGAAAATAAACCAATCCCAAGTATGAAGCTCAAATACTGAAGTATAAACTTTATCCCATTCATGAAGTTGACATCGTAACACTAGAGTCAATTAAGTCCCGGAAATGCACATATCTTCTTCCGGATATGCACCAGAGTCAATTAAGTCCCGGGAATGCATATCTCTCTATATAGGATAATGATGATGAATAATTGCAACCTCAAAACAATTAAACATCGAATAAGTAGTGTACCGTTTAGAGATTGATAACGCCACGAGTTAAAACACTGATTTTCTCTGCGGCTATGACCAATGTCATCCCGGAATGTCTTCAAATCAAAAGAAGGTATGAAGTTCATCACGTGTACTCGTTATGCGTTCAGTGTGTCTTCTTCTTCCCCCTTGATGGTTTCGAAACCTCGGAACCATCAATAAATCGTACGCACATGAACATGAAAATCTCGAGAGAATAATAAATAAGCTTAATTATATTCGGTGAGAATCAGTTGTTGATCGAATTTCTCTACTCATAAACTCTCCATGGCCATCTTTACCAACCCCTTTGTAGGCAATTTGAAGTGACCACTGATAAAATGAACCGGATACATCAAACGTGAAACTGAATAAGAATCCTTCGATCTTGTGACTTAAGCTTGCACAATTGTTGAATGAGGAACGGTGGAGAAATCTCTAAGTACTCAATACATCACTGAAGAAGTCTATAAGCACAACACCTCTTGAAATTATCTACGTCGACTAAGTGCGTGACACTGAGTACAACAATGTAACCCCTTTAAATGATAGTTATCCGAGTCATAAACCATCCACCCCGAACCCGGAAACTAGATAAACAAGTCTTCATTCTAAGATTAAGCACGAGGAAGTTATCTGTGAAAGATAAAATAAGTGCACGCCTTCGAAAAATCCGTCTTCAACTTCAAATAATTAATACTCGATCTAAAAAAATCTGTAGTCACTAAAAATATACCCGAATTTTTCTTGGTTCGTCAAATAAATTCTCATCATTTTGTCACGTTTCTTTGTCACTTTGTCTCGTCGCTATTGTCGTTGTCAAGCCCCGGTTATAACCAATAATTCGCTTAATATGGCAAACTTACTCCATTTGCCATTTAAATACAATACGTTAGATACCAGCCAACAGCCACTTAATTTGAACGTCAAATTAATACACAACCATCAGCCATATAATAGAAGCCGGATATCAGTATTATAATAGTATAAAATTGGAATCATTTTTGGTAAAACCAAGAATTACACCATTTATTTATTTTTATGCGCAGCCCATGGATTGTGCTAGATACCACAACAACAAAAATTTTGTGTAGTTGACCAGTATACTAACTCGGTCCACAATTGATGAAGTAAGCACAATCCATACCTGGCCCACTTATGCTAAAGTTGTGGTATTAAAGAAACCACCAAACCCTAAACTTACCCTAAACACAATTTCATAAAAAAACACACAGCCGTTATCTCTCACATATTAACCTCCGTCCCCACAATCTCTCTTACCTCATCTCCTCTCAAAAAGAACTCAGATCATAATCCTCTTCTTCATCCACCAAAATCAATTTCTGATTCCTTATCTCATCAACATAAAACGCATACCACATCCATCTATTATCACCATCTTAAATGAATTTCTTAAAACAAATCGAATCCTAATTGATTTGGATCAAACAAGTCACTACAACATCCTTTTTATCATATCAGCTTAGAAATGAATCGAAGTATATAAAAAATGAAGAATCAAGACGAATTTGTCTTCTAGATCTCTATATTGAGATCTCGGGTAGGTGTGCATGTCGTTTGATTTGGTTTTGTTTCTCATAAATTGAAACAATTAAGGTTTGTAACATAATTGTTATGAAACTTCAATTATTTTCGAATAGTAAAGATGGTGAAAACCATTGACAGATCGATGATGTGTTATATTTCGTGTTGGATATTTAACTGATCTTGACATGCATGTTGTTACACGGAATAAAATTATAAATCTGAGATCATGTTCGAGTCTTTTTGATGTTTAGACGGGTTAGGAGACGAAGGGATTTAGGATTAGATTGATGGTGTTGTGGAGGTATAAGGGTGGAGATGATATGTTGGATTTGGTCAAATTTTGGTCCTAGTCAAATCTTTGGTTCACTGGTTATATAAAAATAGTCTCAATGGTTCAAAATAAAAAAAAACCATCGCAATGTTATCTGTTTCCATCGCAATGTTTTCTAATTAAACAATGCATCGCAATGTTTTTGAACAATGAGTCCATCGGCATGTTTTTGAACATCCATCGTAATGTCTCCTCTACACCTTATCGGAATGCGTTCCATAGAAATGTGTTCCATCGGAATATTTAATCGCAATGTAGAAACCAATGGTTTTTGCGATCGCAATATTCCGATCTGACTGAGAATCTGAAATCATATCTATACCTTTTCCTGATATTCAGGAAAATGTTTTCTGGGCACATTCTTATCTCCATCTTCAAAAAAAAAATATGTAACCCAGAACTGATGATAAAACAAATGATATAACAGAAAAAACCATGCACGAAATCATTAGCAGATTTAATAATAAAAAATGGCAGGTTTTGACTTGACTTTTGACCAGAAAAAAGTTTGATTTTTGGACCAGTGTGGGTTATGAATACCGTCATAAACTTTGGATACCAACTATTGGGACAATAAAACTATGACAAAGTTGTGAAATGACCAGATATTAAGTGTGGGTTTGTGAATATCAGATATGTGAGACAAACTGATAAAGTGACAGTAAAACTGTGACAGAAGAAACACTATGACAAAAAGATATCATACGTGACAAAAAATTAACAAGTTGGACAAATAAATGATAGAACGAGATAAAAAATTTAGACCACCATATCGAAACCAAAAACACGACGATCCAAGGAATGAACCGAGGCTTTGATGCCAATTGTGGATTTGTTTTTAGCTAATCCAGTGGTCTAGGTGGGTGGTGGAAGGTGGAAGCCATTGTTGAGAGAGAGAAGAGAGGTTGTGTGTGAAAAGGTTAAGAAAAGTGTATTTACAAAATGAAAACAAATGGAAACACAATCAACACCCCTCCTTGGAAGCCTAGGAGGGGTATATATAGTCACACACGACCCTTAAACTATACATGGTTCCTAGTCTAGTCTAAGCGTGTGTGACTATGATAACTAATGAGAATTCTTAAATGTCGTCACATAAAGTGAATTTCCAACACCTTTATCCAATGGATACTATATTTCCAGTTTCTATCTTTTTAGAGTCGAAGAAACGCTATGTAAGTGGTTGAAACTCATTTTATTTTTGTTTACCGTATCTCTATCTTTATAGTTTTTATACAACCCTCTAGATCAATGTTTACAAAGTTTATTGTTGCAATAATGATATAATCGAGTGCATTCAAAAGTTTTCTCAAAAAAGTGCCCAAAAAAAGGAAATTCAACCCGTTTTCATAATTGTACTAATAGAGTACCCGTTATAACCAGTGCACCCATATTTGCCACTTCTAAACTCAGATGCTACAACATGTCATATCTCTTTTTCAAGTTATATATTTTGTTTTACTTCATTTGTTTTAATATTTTATCGGTTGTTTGGGACTCTTATTTAGATTATTTGGGAGCAGAAGAACAAATCAAATTTGAAATTTATTACTCGATTTACAGGTAAACAACTTGAGTTGGAGGTCGTTGAAATATGCTGGCTTAGATACCAACATCACAACATGGAAAAGTTGTTGATTCTAGATGTTTAATGAGTTACACGGCCTCTAAGTTCTTTGACATCAACAAAACTACTGACCATACATCGTTTCTTCCATATGGTGAGTATTGTGACATCCCAATATGCTTATTTACGTTAAAAACTTTTATCCACATACATAAGATGTCATGACGTTTTATTGTGTCATCTAACATGGATATGTTATATACAAAATTAAAAAACAAGCATCTTCATTCGTGTCATAAATATTTATATAGTCAAATTCAAAAGGGATATTCTTTCCAAAATGCCAAATAATAAAACTATTATTCCAATCATGCTTGCTCATTAATATCGTTCACAGAAGGTGCAAGCAATAAGGGAGCCATTGTCGGAGATGTGGTTGAAGGTGTAGGTGTTGTGATAACCTTACTAATAACTATACTTTTATGGTATAGTCGCCCAGAAAGAGCAACACCAAGAGGTATACACGATCGGTGACTAGAAATATATAGAAATATGAAAGTTTGTCCAAAACAGATAAAATTAAGAGTAAACCAGTTGACGCAATGTGTTGAAACCAATAGCCTGATATCCACGTTGCAACTTCTGTTGAGAAGGGAGATGACCTTTTAAGCTGTTTAAAGTTCTCTTTCAATTTCCAAATTGTCTTGCCTATATCTTCCATATATAACAGTGCCGATATCCGTTGCCAATAACACATTACATTTTTTAAAATACGTCTTATTGTTTGGATTTATTGGGTCCCTCGGTGAACGTCTTTAGATAGTAACTGGTGTAAGATTAGGGTTTTAGGTTCACTTTGAGGAAGGTAATTGTGAGGTTAGAAACCTTATAACCAATCGGATGAGTGGTCGTTGGAACTGTCTAGAGCTTGAAACCATATTGTGCTTTTAGTTATGTTTATGGGGTACGATTTAAGTTTTTGTATATGTAAGTTTATACGCACTTTGACATTTCAACCTTTTTTTATATTTAGAAATACAACATTGATTCAGCAGCCAAAGCACTTGCGTCAAAGTTGTGTGCAAATCCTAGGCTTATAAGTTCGTTTAGCCCGTGGTATCGAGAAAAAACATATTTTAGTCTTAGTTTAATGTAACAATGGCACCGAAAACTATGATATTAATTTGATGTCAATGTGCATATACAAAATTTTAGTTCCATTCCACTTCGTTCCATTATTAGACATATGTTCGATGTAGGAACAAACATACGGAGTTAACTCCATGGCTAGCAGAACTTAAACATGTACATACAACTTGCTTATGATGTTTTATTATGATTTACTAAATTTAGTTAATTCTTGTGCTTTTAAGAAACACACACACAAGGCGGTTTCCACATGAAAGGCTGACAGTGTCAGCGATCCGGAGCTTGTTTATGACAATATCTCAGTCAAACTACGATGTCCTATAAGTAACATTTTTTCTTATACGTAGTATCTGTTAGTAATACTTAATAAATTACATGACGATAATCTAACTTAATTTAAATATCTTATACTAAGAACAAACCAATTGACCAATAGTTGCAGCTGAGACTACAAAAACAATGGCTTCTGCAGCCATAGGAGAGTAGAGATTATTTGAATTTTTATTCAGCGGTAAGGCAATGATGGCATTGTTTCATACCTATGTGTTCATTAACATCTGAAAATGCGAAGCTCACGTGTCTGCTACTGTTGAATCGATAGGCACAACAAGTGGTTGGATAGAAAAGTTCAACCTTCAATCGGGCATAAGTCGGGTATCTTATGTTGATATGGCAAAGAAATCCATGCTCACAACGGAGAGGTTGTTGGTGACTTGCTGTTGCTTGTGATTTAAAAAATTCCTTAATGATCAGTATAATATACAATGGGGATATAAAGGTATGTCCACGATTGCCTTATTTTAGCTGTTTCGATGGTATTCCATGCATTTTAAACTATCTTAACGGGTCAATATCAAAGTTACAGATATATTTTTTGTTTTATTCATACGTGAATTATATATTGTCTAAGATATGAAGTTTTAAATGACGAGAGCTGAAATCCAAGTGGGAAATTGGTTGCACTATGGTTAAGATCATTAACCACCGTTCTAATGGTATGCCGGCTTTAAATTATTTTCACAGTCTGCTATGTATGATGTAGAGAACCAAAAAGCATAGCATCAAAGAAAACCCCATACATAGGAATGCTAGAACATGAATGGTAGCAATATTTAGGAAGGAGTAAAAGGGAAACACTCGAACTCGATTTATCAGATCTAGGAATTCTTATACACAAATTTAACTTCCAAATTTGACAAACTTTGTTATACTTAAGAAGCATGTTACTTATGGTGGACTCATATTGAGACAGGTGTGGATTGAAAAGGTTACACCGTGTTTAGTTTACGAATAAGATTGATATGTTGATTTGGAGTTGAATCCGAGTCTGTTGGAATCGTAAGGTAGGTTCTTGAGGACTGACCCTTTATCGGATGTTATGAGTATATTGACCAAACAATCAACGCCAAAACTTAGAATACTAAAGAAGAAACCTCACATGTGGCATTTCCCCAATTGCTACGACTAGTACCTTTTAAGCTCATCTGTAACAAATTAAATTATGTACTTCTTTGCTCACTTATTATAATGTAGATAAGTTATTTACTTTTTTTTCACTTATTATCTATGTATATTAGATTCGTATTAATATATATATGGTAACTTTGTATTCGACATCCAGGTCATTTTTACATCAACACATCTGACAATTGTAATGGAATATGCATCAGGAGAACTATTGTCCAACATTCAAGCCATATTTAAACGTATACATACATAAGTTGATATGCATATGTATGCATGTATATCTGATCAAGACATGTGCATCTCATGTTAACACTTCAGGTCATCTCAAGCTGGAGGTTGAATTTGAAGTGGGGAAAAGCAATTTAGAAGTATCCATCAACGTCTACAATGATAAAACAATTATTTTGGGGAACTGAATTGCAACGTGGCATGTTCGATATTGAGCGGGATATGTTGGCTAAGAGTAAAGAAGTGGCTCGAAACTCTTTTATCAAAATGAAACCAAAAGGGTACAAGAGAGTGATAGTTAAAAGAACAAAGGGAAACTGCCTCCATTTGGCATAATGATATGAATTTGGTCGTTATTTTCTTATGTACAACATAACCATATGTAATTTAGTTTCAACTAATAGTATATTATGCTATGGTAATACATAATTAATTTTTATATCCAAACTTCGTGCGTGCACGGGTATTATAACTAGTCTTAATGTATAGAGTATGATATGTACGTAGTAATATTTAGAAAAAATTACACGTTTTGTCCCTGTGGTTTATACCAAACATCAAGTTTCGTCCCTTTTTCAATTTAAATACACTGGTAATCCCCATTTTTCTATCTAGCAACAAGGTTAATCCGTATTTTTATAGACGTTTATTTGTATCGTTAAGTCTTGTTGGTGGAGGGATACTCTTGTCCTTTAATGTTTTATTCTTGAGTTAATTATATTTTTGGAAAATCAAAATTTTGTTATTATTATTGTCTAAAAAACATTTCTTTCTGAATAACCAAATCCCAAATGGTGATATAATTCTTTTAGTAACACTTACTCCTATCATCTAACCTTTTCACATGTTTTCCAGATCTACCAAAAGTAATGCTTCAAAGACATCTATACGAAGATTGTACCAAAACAAACAATTAAAATAAGATCACCATTCACAAAGATATCTACACACGCACTTTAAAACCCATCTATGCCCAAATCTGGAAAAAAAGAAAAATAATAGAGAGAGGTAAAGTCGATGGTTGAGATGAGATGAGGTGGTGGTAATTTTGCAGGCTACGGTGGTGTGCTTATGATGATAACATGTTTTTATTTTTAATGGACATGGAGGTGCTCGATCCGGCCAAATATCTAGGCAAATCCGGTGGTTAATGGCTATTTTTGAAGGTTTTCAATGGTTGGAAGTGGTGATATCATCATCTTTAAAAATTTATTCAATTCAAACGTTAGATGGTGGCTGATGGTAAGGGTGGTCGGGTGACAGGTGGAGGTGATGATGGGTGTTATGTGGCGGTGGTTGTAGGTTGATAGAGAGCATGAGTGACCAAATTGACACTCACAAATGGTTTTCTGCAATACATGTTGGTGGTTCGTAGATGGAGATGGTGGATCTGTCAAATCTATTGATGTGGGCGGCGGTCGTTGGTGGTGGAGTGATAGAACGTAGATCTATTGGTGTGGGGCGGCAAGATGACGTGATGGTGGTGGTATATGTTAGATCGTAGTTGTATGAAGATGGTCGCGGTGGTTAAGGTTGCGTTATGGTGGAGATTGGTGGCGGTTGTATATAGGTGGTGGTAATGCGTAACAACGAGTTATGATGGTGGTCATATATTAAAGAACGGACTCGAAGGTAGGTGTTATGTATAAACATCAGTCATGGGTATGTATGCCAAATGTGGAAGACTTGATTATGCATATGAAGTCTTTGTAAAAATGTCTGAGAAGGATACCGTTTGTTAGAATTCCATGATTACTAGATTTTGCAAGAATGGTCAACCAGGGAAAGCTATTGACCTTTTTTGTGAGATGGGTTTGCAAAGAGTGAATTATGATTTTGTAAACATATTGGCTGCTCTTTCTTCGTGTGCTAATTTAGCATTACATGGGGTCTTGATTGCAGCAGAGCCAAAGTTGTCCAAGAGGTCTTGATTGCAACAAGGTAACTACACGAGCAGAATACCATTTTCATCTTTTTAATTTTAGGGTTTATTTTGATTTTGTTGTGTTTTGTGTATTTGATTACAGTTGGGGGTATATAAAGTGTTTGTGATAAAGTGTGTGAGAGTATGGTGGGTAGAAGGTATTTAATGAAGAATAAAACATAAAAGGACAAGAGTACCCCTCCATCTCCAAGACTTAACGATACAAATTAACGTCCATCCAAAATAGGGATTATTGTTGGGAATCTAAGTATGTTAGAATTCCCTTAGTCATATATTTAAACGTAAATCATGTTGTAGGTTTTTAACTTGCCCGTGCCAAGGTGACAAGCAAGTACCACAAGACTTACAAAGAACTTAGTCTCTGTGAGCAACCACAGGGGAGTACATGTCAGAGACATTGTCAAGGAAATCGAAGATTACTTGAAGACATACTCATTGGCTATGATGGATAGCAACCAAGATGTATCAGGGACTCTCCATGGTTGAGTGTTAACAGGGGTGGAAATACCCTGTTAACACTCATTACACTTTGGACATACCTAAGTGTTTAGGCGGGAAGATATACAGCCTAAAGTACGAGGTTATGAAGAAAAGGGAAACTGTGTCAGCTCTGTTTCCCTAAAGCAATGTAGCAGACTACCAAGAATAGAAGAGCATCTTGTGACAGATGTCTGACATTGTCTGTTTAGTATAGTCGCTATCAACAACTATCAAAGTCAACCTCGTACCACTATAAATAGGGAATGTAGCATAGAGTTAATGTTGTTCACTTTGTTAGATTTAACTCATTAACTCTCTTGAACTTGAAGAACAACCGGTTGTGCATGTGTTCTTAAGTTAGCTTGTAAACTTGTTACTTGTGCAAGATTACTTGTCCAAATAATACACAACACATTGTCATCAAATTGTGTGATCCATAACACTTGTAATACTTGATTATACAATAATAAAGTCTTACGTTTGAAAAGTATTTACTTGTGTTATTTATCTTAATTAGCCGCTTCAGTCAAGTTTAGGGACTTTCAATTGGTATCAGAGCGGTGTTTGATATTAAAACCTTCATTAACATCGTTCTAAGTTTTATAATCAAGATCCACCATGCCTGAAACGAGCAACACACCACCACCACCACTGCCTTCTGGGAACAATCAAAACAATACACCACCACCTCCATCATCACCAAGAATAACCCCCACTCAAAATGAAGATGATCTTCCTCAACTTCTCGACTCAATAGGTGGATCCCATGTCACAAAAGTATTTGATGAAGATGACTTTGCTAGTTGGAAAAGTCAATTCCTTGTCTATCTTGATGGACTTGAACTATTTCTTCTAGAAATTCTAGAAAATGGACCATATGTTCCCATGGCGCTTACATCCACTGATGAGAATCCTCTTCCAAAACCTCTCAAACAGTGGACACCAGCTGATAGATAATTGGCAAACCAAGACAGACGTCTCAAAAGCATCATAATATCTTGTCACCCAAAACACATCATGAAATCCGTTATTCAATGTCCAACAGCCAAACAAATGTGGACTGATTTAATCCTTGGTCACGAAGGACCATCTGAGACTAGAGAAACAAAGATTTAGGCACTTAGGCTTCAATTTAATGCTTTTAAGGTACTTGAAGGTGAAAAGGTTCAACAAACATACACAAGGCTGAAGATTCTTCTCAATGACCTTGCCATGAATAAAGTCACTATTTCACAAGCTGAAGTTAATGCCACTTTTGTTAACAGCCTTTCCAGAAAATGGTTGAGCATGAATCAGACTTAGAGAGCAAACAACTCAATCAAAAGTTGGCTAAACTACAATTATAAAGAAGGGTTGATTGATACCATATACAAGTCTGAGACTGAAAGATTTGTAGTTCAGGGAGCAACATCCAAAGCCTTGATATCAACTTCAAATCCTCATGATAGTGACACAGATGTTGAAGAAGACACTCGTAGCAGCTAAGAGTTCATGACAGACCTTAATGTTGAGTTTCATGAAAGAGCTTTACTAGCTAATCAAATAAGATACTTCAAAAGATCAGGGAGAGTATGATCAGCTAGTAAACAAGCTGACAGATCAAAAGAGACTTGCTTTGCCTATGGAAAACTTGGACACTTTCATAAGGACTGTCCAACCATAAAAACATCATCACCATCTTATCCTTCATCATCCAAACCTTACAAGTTCAAATCTCAACAAACAATTCATTTCATCAATCCAGTTACTCTGACAATGAGAAAAAGGATTACAAAAACAAATACAACGCACTAAAGGTTGAGCTGGGACAAATGAATTTGAAGCTAAAAGCTCTGTCTAATAAGAAAGGGGGTGACAAAAAGACAGAGAAAGAGTTGGTAGCTGAAGCTTATGATTGGAATGACGAGCCTTTGACATCAGATGAAGAAGACACTACCAGGGTTAGGGCATTTATGGCAATAGCTGAGGATGAACCAGCTGTGGGAAAAGGAGATGCTAGATCAGGACAATGGGTTGACATCACTATGAAAAGGGTACACATGTTTATTTCTATGTCTAAAAGTGATGAACAAAAACATGTCCTTGATTATACCATTGTTGATTTACACTTTGTTGAGGAACAAAGAAAGAACCTGCTTGATAAATTTCACTCTGTTAAACATGAACTGTTAACTGCTAAGTCTGAATGTGAAAATTTGAAACAGGTTAATTCTGAAAAAATATCCCTGCAAAATGAAGTTAATAAATTAGCTTTAAAAACAGTGCCTTATCTCATCAAGTAGCTAAACTAAATAAAGTCATAAAAAATGGTTATGTAGTAGGTTCACTATTAATGAATTACTTGATGATGAATTTCCAGCTGATATAACTAGGGTTGTAACTGCTAAAAGGAACAAAATGAAAGCCCTTAAGAACCCCAAATAGATTGTTTTTAAATCTACAGAGACCATACATTCGTCTGATCCTCTCCTAGACAATGTCCTTGTCTCTGAAGATGTGATTGAAAACACTTTACCTTTGCCATCTCTTCCCAAACTCTCGGGAGTTGAACCTAGCAGCTCTTCTAGAGGAGTTAAGACTGAACCCAAACCTTTAGTTGAACCCAAACCAAAGGTTGAGACACCACATGTTAAAATATTCATTGTGCCCGCTAAACAGCCTTTTAAGAAAAATGTTTATAATCTTGTCTCAACAGACAATGTGAACACAGCTGAATCCTCAACTAAAGAACGCCTGTTGTTTTTAATCAAAGAAGTAAAACTCTTAAAAAGAACATATTAAGCCTTCCGTTGAATGCTCTACTTCCACTAAACCTAAGTCAATCCTAGGCAAACCCACAACTGAAAAGTTAATCAAACCTTATTGTAATGTTTGCAAGAACTCTCATCACATGACCATAGATCATGATGAACACATGGCTGTTAGGAAACCTCAGGTTGTTGCTAGGGGTAGACCACATGCTGCTCATATAAGTAGGAGACCACCAGGTGTTCACATACCTTACCCACCTTAGCAAATATTATGGGTACACAAATCATCACTTTAATGAGTGTAATGACTTCCCTGGATGTGACATCTGTGGGAGGTACACCCATGACACAGCTGACTGTCCTTCACGCAGCCATAAGTACTATGGGAACTCAAGAATTACCAACCAGCAATTCAAGGAACCCACTGGAAAGTGGGTTCACCATAGGAACTAATTTGTTTCTATATATCTGTGCAGAAACATCTTAAAGAATCGGTTTGGTATCTAGATAGTGGTTGTTCTAGACACATGACAAGAGTTCAACAATACCTGCACAGATATTCAAAAGAGTCAGGTCCTAAAGTGGTGTTTGGGGATAACTCTTCAGGCGACACAAAAGGATGGCTCAGTTAACTGCAATGGAATAACTTTCACCAGGGTTGCATATGTGAATGGTCTTAAACATAATCTCATTAGCATCAGCCAATTGTATGATGTTGACTACAAGGTTTTGTTTACCAAGAATCAAGGAACCATATTCAATAAAAACAATAATGTGGTGTTAATTGCACCAAGAACAAGAGATGTTTATGTCATCAATATGGCATCGTGTTCAGAAGACAGCTCAAACTGTTTTTTTGCCAAAGCCTCTGAAAGTGTCAATTATTTGTGGCACAAAATACTCTCTCATCTAAACTTCAAGAACATCAACAAATTAGCTACACAAAATCTGGTTGCTGGTCTACCACCTATGACTTTCACCAAAGACAAGACATATTCAGCTTGTGTTAAGGGAAAGCATCACAGGTCATCCTTTAAAACCAGGCAATCATTCTCAATTAACAAGTGCTTACATCTCCTTCACATGGACTTGTTTGGACCTGTTAAACCACATACCATTAATCACAACAAATATACCTTGGTCATTGTTGATGAATTTTCAAGGTATACATGGGTTTTATTCCTCAAAAGAAAAAAGTGATGCAACAGATGCCATCATGTCTTTCATTCGATAGATCGGAAACATGAATGAAGTTAGAGTAAAAGTTCTAAGAAGTGATAATGAGACTGAATTCAAGAATATCAGCTTGAAGCTTTTTGTGATGAAAAAGGAATATCACAAAACTTTTCTTCAGCTGGTACTCCAGAACAAAATGGAATAGCTGAAAGAAGAAACAAAACATTGATTGAAGCAGCTAGAACTATGCTAAATGGTGCAACTTTACCTAAGCAATTTCAAGGGAAGCTGTTCACACTGCCTGTTATACTCAAAATAGATCAATCATTGTTAAGAGACATGGAAAAACTTCTTATGAAGTTTTTAAAAAAAGAGCACCTGATGTCAGCTATTTTCATGTCTTTGGATGACCTGTGTTCATTTATAACTATAGGGATCACCTTGGGAAGTTTGAGGAAAAAGCTAATGATGGTTTCTTCTTAGGATACTCTCCAACAGCCAAAGCATTTTGAGTATTCAACACAAGAAGACATGAGCTGGAAGAAACCTTTCATGTCACCTTCAACGAAGATGATAATGTACTACAAAGAACAAGGACATAAGATGATGAAATTGATTTCAATGAAAACAGGTCTTTCCCAGTAGATTAATTCTCTGAACCAAGACCTTTCTTTCATTATCATCCACACACAGAAACACTTACTTCATATGTCCATGCATTCGATCCATTGTCAACTTACAACATTGATGTTCTTTCTGATCAAGTTCAAATTGAAGAAGAAAATCAGCCTTCCAACAACCCTTGTTCCACCACAGCTGAAAGTGACTCACCTGTTATTCAAAATCAAGAAGACTCTCCTGTCATTTATGATTCATCACCTATTACAGAGGCTGGTGATGATACAGACACAAATGTTGTCTTTGAAGAGAGTCCTCCAATACAACAGAATGAAGTTCAAGTTGTACTCTCATCTCCCATACATGTCCCTGTCAGTGAAACTCCAGCTCCTCAAAGTAAATGGTCAAGAGATCAGCACATTCTTCTTGTCAATATCATTGGTGAACCAAATGCTATAGTTATAACTAGATAGAGAATTCATGACTCATAATCAGCCTCAGCCAATGAGTGTTTGTTTGCCGAGTTCTTATCACAAATTAAACCTAAGCGTGTAGCTGAAGCCTTGGTTGAAGAAGGTTGGGTAGCTGATATGCAAGAAGAAATCAATCAGTTTAAAATAAACAAGGTATGGACTCTAGTGCCAGCTCTACCTGGTAAGAATATCACACACACTAGATGTATTTATAGGAATAAAATGGGTGAAATTGGGAACATCATAAGGAACAAGGCAAGATTGGTTGCACAAGGGTATACACAGATAAAAGGGATATATTTGATGAAACGTTTGCACCTGTTGCAAGACTTGAGGCAATCAGAATCTTGCTAGCATATTTTACATATATGAATTTAACTGTGTACCAAATGGATGTTAAAAGTGCCTTCCTCAATGGAAAATTGGTTGAGGAAGTATATGTAAGACAACCAGAAGGATTCGAGAACAGCCAGTTTCCCAATCATGTGTACAGGCTACACAAAGTCATGTATGGGCTGAAACAAGCACCAAGAGCATGGTATGAAACGTTGTCTACTTTTTTAACAGAGAATAAATTTGTTAGAGGTTCTATTGATAAAACACTTTTTACCTTCAAGGATAAAAGTGATTTTATTATTGTACAGATTTATGTGGATGATATCATATTTGGGTCAACAAATGTTAATCTTAGTACTCCAACGTTTTGATAAATTAATGACCAAGAAATATGAGATGAGTATGATGGGTGAATTAACTTACTTTTTGGGTTTTCAAATTAAACAATGTCCTAAAGGAATTTTTATTTGTCAAGAAAAGTATGTTAAAGATTTACTTAAAAAATATGACTTGGCTTATTGTGCATCAGTGAAATGCCCCATGCTTCCACCCAATAACTTGGGCCTTGATTTCAGGAGTCTCTGTTAATGAGACTATGTATAGAGGCATGATTGGGTCACTCATGTATCTCACATCGAGTCGTCCTAAAACCCAGTTCTCCACATGCCTCTGTGCAAGGTACCAAGCTAACCCAAAAGAATCCCATCTAGTGGCTGTCAAGAAAACTTTCAGGTACCTCAAAGGAACTCCTTCTTTAGGGTTGTGGTATCCAAAAGAATCAGGCTTTGATCTTAAGGCATACTCAGATTCAGACTATGCTGGATGCTGCCTTGATAGAAAAAGCACATCTAGAAGCTGTCAAATTCTTGGAGGAAAACTAGTTGGTTGGAGTGCAAAGAAACAAAACTCTGTGGCAATGTCATCAGCTGAAGCTGAATATGTTGCGGCTACAAGTTGATATGCACAAGTACTTTGGATGAAGAGTCAATTGGCTAACTATGAGATCCTTTATGACAAAGTACCAATATTTTGTGACAACATAAGTGCAATTGCTATCTCCAACAACCCTGTGCTTCATTCTCGAACCAAACACATTGATATCAGAGATCATATTTTAAAGGGAGATATTGAGCTACATTTTTTTTCCACTGAGCTGCAACTAGCTGACCTTTTTACCAAACCTTTGGCTGAACCTTCGTCCAACAGGCTAGTTGCTAAGCTGGGTATGCTTAACATCTCCAAGCCTGTGGCTGATAGTTAATGTGCTATTTAATGAAGTCTGAGTAAATATTAAATGTTTTTCACATGTAACTAGGTAGTTACAATCAAAGTAAATGCTAAAAACATTCTCAATATTTAATTAGTACTTTTACCAATAACGAGGAGGCAAACTGTTTTTGAAAGGTCAAGGGACCCACATGATCAGTCTTTTTCCCACTACGCATTTAATGCGGGTGAATAACAGTTTTCAAATTTTGAATATAAATATCTTTCCAAGATTTTTTCACCAACACGCTTTCATCATTATTCACAATTATCTCTCACTCTAAACATCTCTCTAAAACCCTCTCAACATCTTTGTCTCCCAGTAGCAAAGGCATCTAATGTTTCATCCGAGATCAACGAAATCATTTTGGCTTCTAACAACTCAATAGGATAGCTCAAAGCTCCTAATGACTCATACTAGATATGGTAAATTTCATGAAGAATTGTGACGTTAGGGAAGCATTTAGCAGATCTCCATCCGTTTTCTACCAAGAATACCTTAGGGAATTCTGGTATTCAGCTAAAGTACTTGATCACAACACCGTCTCCTTTCACCTTTCATGCAACGAATATCCCTTTGTTTTTTCTGCTACTGATTTCTCATCTCTGGCTGGGCTTAGACATGGAGAAGACTGATAGGTGTGAAAACACCCATCCTTTTTACCACTTAATTGCAATAATAACCGAGCCAAAACGTGTATTTTATGTCATTTATGTCGGAATTATGCGTGGTTTGTGTTTTTGTTGTGATTTAGGACGAAAAGGTGAAAAGTGGAGAAAACACGACATTCACGGGCTTTTATCGAAGAAAAAGACGAAAGATCAAGAGTGGAAAAAGAACGGAAGTCCAAGACCAATTCTGAAGATTTACCGAAGAAAAAGTCAAAAGACGGAAGTTTACCAAAAGCCGAAGAACTCAAGTCTAATTCATTGAAGAATTATAAGACGAGTTAAAGAAATCCCAAGACAAAGTCCAAGATTAAACAAAAGATTAAGAAGATCAAGGAATTAAGTGTGCAATTAAGAGAAAGAAGAAAGAGGGAGGAAGCTTCCTAAGCTCCTCCCTAATTCCCCTATATATAGTTTTACCTTCATTTTTGTTTAGGTTGTTGGAGGCTTGACAAGCCTCTCTTCTCCATTTTCATTCCTTGTTCTTTAATTTTATACACTTTAATTTTCATGTAACGCACCCTTGATTCTCTTTTAATTCCAAGTAAGTTTACCTTTAATTGTTGTTAATTTTTATCTTATTGCCAATCTCATTCTACCTTTCTTGTTTGATTTGTTCTTTATCTTCATTGTTCATGTTCTTGAATTTTTATGATTTTGATCAAGTGGGTTTTGATTGATTTGGTTATGTTTGTTATTTTTGATGATTTGTTTTGATTGATTATTGTTAGTTGATGCTTATTGGTTGTTTTGGTTTAATCTTTTGGTTGAACTTGATGAATTTTGGCTAAAATTCGTGTTCCCCTGTTTCTTCCATTACGTAATGTTCTTATTTTTCCAGGTTCCGAATGAGTTCATTTTAAAGTTCCGAATCAATTTGTATTAAAAAGTTCCGAATCAATTTATTTTAAAAAGTTCCGAATGAATGTTTTTTTTAAAGTTCCGAATGAATTTTCCTTTCAAAAGTTCCGAATGAATAGTTTTTAAAAAAGTTCCGAATGAATGATTTTTAAAAGTTCCGAATGATTAGTTATTAAAAAGTTCCGAATGAATGATTTTTAAAAGTTCCGAATGAATGATTTTTAAAAGTTCCGAATGAATGATTTTTTAAAACTTCTGAATGAAAGGTGAGAAAAACTTCCGAATCAAGCTAAACAAAAACTTCCGAATAAACATTGCCAAAAAGATCCGAATCGGAACTTTGAAAAGTTCCGAATAAACATTTGGTTCACCAGCCTAGGTGCCTGTATGCTTGGTTCTGTTTGCTGCCAATTTCACCAGCTAGCTTGCTAGCTTCCAGCAGCTAGCCTGCTAGCTTGTTTATTTAATAGTATTGTTCCGTAATTGTCTAGTTTTATCTGAAAGTTGTTCCGATTTTATTTTTGAAAGTTACATATTTTTAGTTGAATTTTTCGTCGATTTTTAGTATTAATATTTTTTCGTAAAGTTTAAGTTTTATCTTTTATTTAGTACCCGCTTTAGGTTTTGCCTCGTTTAGCTTTAAAGTACCATTTTAGTTTTATTCTCTCCTTTTTCATTTAGTAAACTTTATTTTCGAGTCGATAGTTAATTTCGTCTTTTATATTTATTTTTATTAATTGTTTCGCTTTAAATTACGTTTTATTATTTGTTTTAATATTCGTTTTAATATCGTTTTAACTTTTAGTTTTTAATATTCACCTTATTTTACTTTTATTATTTGAACTTGTCTTTAATTTGTTTTTAAATACTTTTCTCATTTACTTTTAAATTAGTTTTAGATAATCAACTTCCCTTTTTCTTAACCAAAAACAACTGAGTCGCACTTTGAACCGAAAATCAATTCGATTAGACACCGAGAAACGAACTTTTTCAACTAGCAAAATATTAGTATTAAAATGGCGCCGCTGCCGGCTCTTTTCGTGAAGATCGAAGGTTTTTTGTGAGAGACGCGTTGGCTTTTGGGATCCGTTCACTCGTGAACGTTATTTTTCGTATTCAAAAATACAAAAAATATTTGAAAAATCATAAAAAGCATTTCTTTTTCAAAGTTTTGCACCAAAAATATTCTTCTTGCTTATCTATCTTTCTTTATGGATTTTTATGTCCATTGCGTCCGGTGTGGGAAACAATTATCTGGGAACAACTCTTGTCAATGGTGTACATGTGAGCGGTGCGGTAACGATATCGACAATACACAATTCCTATTCGGATTTTGTCCTTTGTGCAACTCGACTAATTCATCCTTTTTGAACCCACCTCCTCCTGTTCCCCCGTGCATCTATTGTGGAAGCGATTCTCATTGGCATGTTTCGTGCCCGGTTCGATACCCGTATGGTCATGGGCAAGAACCGGGGTACAATTATGACAATGATAATAGCTATCCACAAGACACACTTGATTTTTCTCCATACCCGGTTTGCAACAACTGTGGGGGTCCTCACGATACCTATTATTGTCAACCACTGAATTGTTATGAGCCAAATCCGTGTCCTCAGTTTTCTTCACCTGTGGATTATTATGAACCAAACCCGGTTTCTAATAATTCCCAACCGATGAACAACTATGAGCCACAACCTTGCTATAACAGGTTTTCAACACTATGAGCCCCCACATCACACCCTCAATCATCAATCCTCTCAGCAAATTAATCTTGACCCACAACTCACTACCTTGAATGAAGAAACACACTCCATTGTTTTGCAACTTCAAGAAGCCGTTGTTTTGCTTAAAGAACTTAGGGACGAGGAAAAGCGACTGCAACAAGAGCAAGTATCTGATCTTAGTGATTATACCCCTCCGCTTGTGCGTCCATACTATTATGATGATGATGACGATGATGTTGTATGCACTTTCAACTCATCTTCTGAAGTTACTGCTCCTACTCTCGATGTTCCTTCTACATCTAAGGATCTAGATTCGCTGAATGAGCTTAGTGATGTTGGTCTCGACAAAGTATTGGATGATGAGGTTTGTGACTTACCTACTATGGAGCCTCAGGACGACGTTGCTCTTACAGACGAGGTCGATCCTAGTGATGACGATTCTTCTCTCTGCTATGAGAATTTCACTTTTGAAATTTCTCAATCTCCACCGGGAGATGCAGAAAATGACGATTTATTCTCTCCGGTTTACGAGCAGTTCACCGATGAACATGATCTTGTGGATGAGGTGGAAGACGTGCTTCTTCGCGATGGATTACGGAAAGTGCACCTTCTTATTGCTCAAATCGAAGCGTTGACTTCTCCTTCTCTTTCCAAGTATTTACCTCCATCTATTCCTCCCGTTGAAGATAATGACCCATTGCTGGAAGAAATCGATATCCACTCCATCCCTCCAGGTATTGATGACTCTGACACGGAGGGGGACATTATTTTTGATAATTTGCTGCAGGAAAGTATTGACCCAAGTCCCCCTCCCGAGCACCTTCCATCCTCCCTTTTAGCCATTATCACGGAGGATGAGTGCTTTGATCCGGGAGGTGACATTGATTATGCTATGATTGATACCATTACGGCTTTGCCGTTTGCTCAGCATCCATTGTCTTTGGGGGAGGACAATATGCTTACTATACCCAACCCACCTCCCGTGGATCTTGAATTCACATACAATACGTATGTTGAAAGGACCTTTCTCCCTTTCAAGACTTATCCCCCCGCCTCTCCTTTGTTGATGTCAACCGGGAACGAGGACAAGGTCTTTGATCCCGGTATCACATTCGAGGCTTCCCCATGGACCATTTAATTCGGGGACGAGTCAGGCTCGTGACTCGGTTCACAAAAACAAGCGCTTTTTGGGAGGCAACCCAATTATCTATCTATTTTCATCATAAGTGTAGGGGGAGCCCCGTTGGTGTTTCTTGTTCTCTTTTTTATCATGTGCAGGGATTAGAGCTTCAAAGACACACTCTTGATGACTTTTGATGAACCGTGATTCCGTGTTCCCTTCTTCCCGGTTCTATCATAAACTCTTTTCGATTCACTATTTTATATTTCTCAATATTAAAATAGGAATCTCTTTAGTTGTCTTTTCCTTAACAAGATTTAAACAAAGTGCATAATGTCCTAAGTGTAGGGGAGTTTACTCCCACATGCTTACACATTGAGGACAACGTTTATATTAAGTGTAGGGGGGACTTCTATCAAAGTTAATTGGTCTTTTCCTTGTATTTGCCCTCATTTTAACCGGAAAATCAATTTTTCGACATTTTTCAAAATTTTTAATCTATTTTGGCCTAGTTGTAGTCTCCTTTATTTTTGTTACTTTCTAGCATTTTAATAAAATGGTTTTAGCAAGTTTAGATATCTTAGATATATTAGGCCCGTTGTGAATATTTTGACTCAACCCGAGTTTACTTATCCAAGTTCACTCTAGCTAGTATCCTTAACCATGTAGACCTTAATTGGTTTATTAGGCTAAGCATCCACGAGTCTCATTCCTTGAGATTTTAAATTGTGGAAAACGAGAAATGATAGAGTTGGTTACAAGTTTGGTATTCTCTCATTAACTTATGTGAGTTAATTATGATCTTTTTCTCCCATCACTTGCTATTAAATTATTTGCAATAAGTAAGGTCGTACGATTTGAAAAGTTACTTAGCTTCTAGCCCAAGATCGTTTAAAAGTTGCTCGGTAATGATAAGAGTTCATAGCCAAGGCATAACTTATGAAGCGGGGCGCGAAGATTGGCGAGTCCGAAAAGGCCCTAACAAGGCATGAGGATTCCATTTTATTGCTGAAGATCCAAAGTGATGTGAAAAGCATTATTCCCAAAATCAATATGAAGGATCAAGACTCACGACGAAAAGCAATCAACTCCCATAAAGATCATGGAGAAGTCTATCCGAAAAGACCCTAACAAGGTATGAGGATAAATAGATCCAAGTCCGAAAAGGAGGCGGATCGTTGTATCTCAAAATCCCAATTAGAGATTGAAGAAATAATCATGAAGTCGTGGTCAACAAAGCTGGAGTACCCCTCAAAAGTCTCTAAGTGAAGAAACTCTATAACGAAGAGAAGACCATTATCTCAAAAACGTCTCTCGAAGATATGAAGTATGAAGTACATGCCAAATATCGGCCCGAGAAAGGTCTCAAATCGTGAACCAAGTTATGCCAATATATGAACTTTTTGATATCCCGAGAAGCAGTTTTAAGAGATTTTGTCCTTTAGCTAACTATTGATCAAATCGTCCTACTTTGCTTTCAGCCTAAATAAATTATCGAAATAAGTCAACAATGCATCCTCGTGATCATTCAAGACATCAATAAAATATAAGAGATACCCATAGGAATAAGGGAGTTTAAGTGATTAATTGAACCGCATGAGTAAATGTTTGTTATGCTAACTTGTACTAACAATGATCTTGTTTTTAAGCTTGGCATGGGAAACGTGAAACTTGAGGGTGATGAACATTCATGACACACAAGCCCTAATGTAAGTCTTAGATTTCTTTACAAGTTTCTTCCTTGTTGCATCTTGTTATTTTCTATCTTTTTTATTTTCCTTAGTTGTTTAATAAAGGCCAAGGTAGGTTGATTATGATGGAAAATGTAAAACGTGCTTTGTAACTAATGCATTGCATGAGGACATTGCAATGGTTAAGTGTAGGGGGTTTGATAGGTGTGAAAACACCCATCATTTTTACCACTTAATTGCAATAATAACCGAGCCAAAACGTGTATTTTATGTCATTTATGTCGGAATTATGCGTGGTTTGTGTTTTTGTTGTGATTTAGGACGAAAAGGTGAAAAGTGGAGAAAACACGGCATTCACGGGCTTTTATCGAAGAAAAAGACGAAAGATGAAGTCGAAAGATCAAGAGTGGAAAAAGAACGGAAGTCCAAGACCAATTCTGAAGATTTACCGAAGAAAAAGTCAAAAGACGGAAGTTTACCAAAAGCCGAAGAACTCAAGTCTAGTTCATTGAAGAATTATAAGACGAGTTAAAGAAATCCCAAGACAAAATCCAAGATTAAACAAAAGATTAAGAAGATCAAGGACTTAAGTGTGCAATTAAGAGAAAGAAGAAAGAGGGAGGAAGCTTCCTAAGCTCCTCCCTAATTCCCCTATATATAGTTTTACCTTCATTTTTGTTTAGGTTGTTGGAGGCTTGACAAGCCTCTCTTCCCCATTTTCATTCCTTGTTCTTTAATTTTATACACTTTAATTTTCATGTAACGCACCCTTGATTCTCTTTTAATTCCAAGTAAGTTTACCTTTAATTGTTGTTAATTTTTATCTTATTGTCAATCTCCTTCTACCTTTCTTGTTTGATTTGTTCTTTATCTTCATTGTTCATGTTCTTGAATTTTTATGATTTTGATCAAGTGGTTTTGATTGATTTGGTTATGTTTGTTAGTTTTGATGATTTGTTTTGATTGATTATTGTTAGTTGATGCTTATTGGTTGTTTTGGTTGAACTTGATGAATTTTGGCTAAAATTCGTGTTCCCCTGTTTCTTCCATTACGTACTGTTCTTATTTTTCCAGGTTCCGAATGAGTTCATTTTAAAGTTCCGAATCAATTTGTATTAAAAAGTTCCGAATCAATTTATTTTAAAAAGTTCCGAATGAATGTTTTTTTTTTTTAAAGTTCCGAATGAATTTTCCTTTCAAAAGTTCCAATGAATAGTTTTTAAAAAAGTTCCGAATGAATGATTTTTAAAAGTTCCGAATGAATAGTTATTAAAAAGTTCCGAATGAATGATTTTTAAAAGTTCCGAATAAATGATTTTTAAAAGTTCCGAATGAATGATTTTTTAAAACTTCCGAATGAAAGGTGAGAAAAACTTCCGAATCAAGCTAAACAAAAACTTCCGAATAAACATTGCCAAAAAGTTCCGAATCGGAACTTTGAAAAGTTCCGAATAAACATTTGGTTCACCAGCCTAGGTGCATGCATGCTTGGTTCTGCCAATTTCACCAGCTAGCTTGCTAGCTTCCAGCAGCTAGCCTGCTAGCTTGTTTATTTAATAGTATTGTTCCGTAATTGTCTAGTTTTATCTAAAAGTTGTTCCGATTTTATTTTTGAAAGTTACATATTTTTAGTTGAATTTTTCGTCGATTTTTAGTATTAATATTTTTTCGTAAAGTTTAAGTTTTATCTTTTATTTAGTACCCGCTTTAGGTTTTGCCTCGTTTAGCTTTAAAGTACCATTTTAGTTTTATTCTCTCCTTTTTCATTTAGTAAACTTTATTTTCGAGTCGATAGTTAATTTCGTCTTTTATATTTATTTTTATTAATTGTTTCGCTTTAAATTACGTTTTATTATTTGTTTTAATATTCGTTTTAATATCGTTTTAACTTTTAGTTTTTAATATTCACCTTATTTTACTTTTATTATTTGAACTTGTCTTTAATTTGTTTTTAAATACTTTTCTCATTTACTTTTAAATTAGTTTTAGATAATCAACTTCCCTTTTTCTTAACCAAAAACAACTGAGTCGCACTTTGAACCGGAAATCAATTCGATTAGACACCGAGAAACGAACTTTTTCAACTAGCAAAATATTGTTATTAAAGATTGTATCAAGACTGTTGATAAAAAGGCTGTTAAGGATGCCCTTGCCACTCTTTACCCTGTTTCTGACACTCACCCAGCTCTTACACCAGCTGAGGTTATTCATAAATCCCCATTGAAGATAAAGTTCTCTTCTCATATGTGGAGGGTGCTTTTCTCACATATTGTCAAGTCCTTGGAAGGAATGCAAGGTTCACAAGATCAGATGTCATTCAACCATCAAGCCATTGCACATGGGCTGATCTGGGGTGATGATGTAGATGTAGGAAGTATTCTTTTCTCAAACCTTGGAGAAGCTGAAGGGAACTCACCAATAAAGGGAAAAGAACATATGCTACACTCGATTTCTTTCTCTCATCTTCCAAAGTCTTCTTACTGATCGTTATGACAATCCTGAGCTCACAGCCATGAAGCCGTACCATCTTACTAGGGCTGTCTACAAGGTGATTGGGCCTAATTATGTACCTATGACTGCCCACATGAAGAATATAGCTGCAAGAAGACCAACTGATAAGTCTTTGATCCCTTCCCTTGTAAATGCGAATATAGCTAGTGGACTGGTAAGTCAGCGTCTTTGACCTCTGGGCAACACATTAAGCTGTCCAAAGCAACAACTGACCAAGAGCCAAAGAAGAAGCCAAACCTCACTTCCTCCAAAACCCAAGCTGTTAAAAAGGGCAGGGCAACGAAGAAGGATACCCTCTCAACACCCTCTGGTCCAAAGACTTCTGTGGACACAGAGACTTCAGCTGAACTCAACCAAGAGTCTAGTGTCTCTAATTCAGCAGAGACAACAGGAAACCAGCCTAACTCCGCTGATATCTCATAGGTAATTAGTTTATCATTTTTAGAGGTACGCAAGCAGCCACTCTCAAATGTATGTAAGAGAGAGTGGTGAAGTTAGGGTTATCCTCGACCCATAGGAGTCTGTGTCAACACTTAGAAATATTTTTAAGACTTCTGTACACCTTGTCTTTACACCAGGGAGTGATTCATTTGTGTTTATAAAGCACCCCGATGACCCTGCCCCATCTAGACAGTATGCAGGCAAACAACAACCTGTATACATATATGTCTCAACCTAGAGTAACTGTACCTCACACAGCCTCTATGTTCCCTCAGAAAAAGAATCCCAACAGTTTCATACCTTTAGGGGGAGCTGCATAATCATCCTCAGCTTTCCTAGGGACAGCGTAAAATGACGATCTTAAACTACATTTTTTTCACAAATAAAAGAGTCCCAAAGGATTTATCCTTTTTTTTTGGGGGGGGGGGGGGGGCTGAATAATCACACTCATCCTTCCTAGGGGAAGCGTAATAGGTGATCCTAACCTATATCCAATTCACACTTAAAAGAGTCCCAAAGGATTTTCCTTTGGGGGTGCTGAATAATCATACTCAGCTTTCCTAGGAGCAGCGAATGACGACCATTAACCTCATTAATTTCATACTTAAAAGAATACAAAGGATTTATCCTTTCTGAATAATCATCCTCGGCTTCTCTAGAACAACATACTGGCGACCATTCCCCTTATTTATTTCCCTGTTACTAACTAACTTAAATTGCAGGCTGATGTTGATCAGTCCACTGTAGACTCTCATGCTACAACAGATGGAGCTGATAAAATCATTTAGGAACAACCAACAGATGATGAGACAATGCTTGATGCTGAGGAGGATGTATTATCTCTTATTGAAAGCTTTTTTGAACCTCAATAGATGCCTGACGATGAGATTCTCCCTGAAGGCATGATTGGAGAAGATGACGAATAGGATGAAACTCAGATTCCTCTTTCTCCTCCCAAAACTACAGCTGAGTCCACTCCAGTTGATGCCACAACTCCACATCCCAAGGAATCTGTTGTGACCCCCACTTTTGTTTTATATGTCACAAAGGAACTTCCAAAGGCTTTGTATGATCTTACAACTGAGGTTTTGCTGTTTGATCATCCACAACAGCTAAATTATGATCTCTTACCAAGGGAGGATGGCTATGAACATCAAAGCCTAAACATTTACAATTTACAGCCTTACCATCACCCCTTTGATATGGAACGCATCTCAAGAAAGTTGGATCTCATCGGTTCTAAAATGAGGACTTTTACCTCTAATTTTCAAAAGATTATCACACAGGCAGTTCATGATGCTCTCATAGATCCTATTAAAGAAGGCACTCGTAAAGGAGTTGCTCAGGGACTCAGCCATATGTCCACTCGAATAAAAGATGCCATTACCACTGAAGTCCCTGATATGTTATCAGCTCATGAGTTAGTCATGCACAAGGAATTTGAAGCTGTGTATCGAAGATAAAAACATCATACCAACTTCTTGGCTAACCATGTTGATCGCTCTATGAACAAAAATTGTAATAGGCTACTTAGAAGTTCTAGAGGATCAAGAAGAGTGCAAAAACACATAACTGCATCTGTTGTGGAGGTTGCAAGATACATTCAATCACGTTCAGCCAAATGTTTGAAGAAACAGGCTAACGTGAGGGGAAGAAAGTCAAACTACTTAATCTTTAACCTGTCAACACAATTGATAACACTATCCCATCTCCCATCCCTCTCCAAGTCATCACACCAACAATTATACCAGATGATGATGAAACTAAGGGGGAGCAACAGTATAATAAAGGAGTTGATACATCAAAAGCCCTGTCTTTGGTTAACACCAAGGAGGCTGTGGACAATGATGAACCAGCTGCTAAGAAACTCAAGTTTGTTGTTGGCTCCCTACCCAAGGCTGTACAAAGTCAAGCTCACATGGCATTCCTCAAACATGCTGAAGAGCTTAGAAAAGCAAACGAATGATCCTCTGTCTCGAAGAAAGGAAAGGAAATAGTTATGGTAGACTCAGACGCCAAACTAAATAAAGTAACTGCGATGCTAGAGGCATGAGGATCAACAACCGAAATCTCTCAATTCTCAATGATATGAGTGAAATCTCTTATATATTATATCATAATTAACCCTAAAACACAAAAATAAAATACCTTATTTTGATTTATAAAAGCAGTATTATGGGTATACTTTGTTGTTTGTGCTTGTGAAGGTAAAAAGATACAAATATGAAACAAACAAGGAAATCAAGCAAATATTGATGAAGAAAAGACAAAAGAAGGATGAAAAGTGACAAGTCAAACAAAGTCAAAGGACCGTTCTTGACAACTTTAAAAGTAGAAGGACTAAAAGTGCAAAGTTGTAAAAGTCAAGAATAAAGTCAAACATGGTCAAAGACAAGTCAACAAGTCAAGGGATCATTTGTGTTCAAGTTCAAAGTTAAAAGGGCCAGAATTGTCAAAATTATGAAGATTCTAGCTTAAAACACAAAACTGCCAAGTACAAGGACTATTATTTGTAGGATATTGTAAATCTATGCTTAATCTAGAGAGAGAAAGAGATAGAAAGATGGTGAGAGCACACACACGCTTAGAGAGAGAAAGTGTAGAAAAGACACTTTAACTATGTGTAAATTATGTGAACCAACACCCTCTCCAACTAAGGAGAGGGTTTATATACCCAAGCCCATGAGATGAGCTTGGGCTTACATTGGGCCGCCGGCCTCATACAACTCATGGGCTAGGCATGACCTTGTTTACTTATCTTAATAATACTAGACTACGAGCTATAACTTAATCTATTGTTGGAGTGACCAATCCTTTCTAATACATAAAACGTATTTCCAACAATCTCCCCCTAAGGGATGTCACTCCAAACAAGGGCGTTACCCGAGTTACAATAATAAAATAAACCTAGCATACTAGGAGGTTTGAATAGTTTTACCGCTTAGTCTTAATTATTTGAAATTTTAGTTGTGATTACTAAGGATATATAGATCAAGTATGAATGATATAAGTCAAGACAAGTAATATAGATAAAG
The DNA here is from genome assembly GCA_025667525.1 of Glebionis coronaria. NCBI lineage: Eukaryota > Viridiplantae > Streptophyta > Magnoliopsida > Asterales > Asteraceae > Glebionis > Glebionis coronaria. Next base: position 168,479,043 of record CM046876.1, on the reverse strand, counting down.
AAGAAGATAATCAAACCACACAACACAAGAGATTTATAGAGGTTCGACCTAGCAAGATCTCATTTATCTTGCCCTTACTTACACTCCTCGAGTATCCAACTCGAGAATTCGAATTTCACTAGTCAACCAAACTCCTTTAACCGGCGGATAAACCTTTACACGCCGCTTACAATATTTACCGACACCTAAGCTAATACGTCGTGTTCTTTCATCCGGGTACAAAAACTCCCTTCACACTATGTATTTTAAGGACTAAAATACTAACCACAGTATTACACAAGTAGTAGATGTATAGGTACAACAATGGTGAATGTATAGGTAACGTTTAATACATACACACAAGTAAGCAATGAAGGATCAAAGCTTGGATGCATGTTCCAACGGCTAGTCTGAGCGCGACTCATTAAATAGGCATGCGACTCATTATCACTAATGAACCGCATATACCTATATTGATCCGCATGCTCTAGATTACGCTCATTTTTGTTTTTTAGTTAGGGAATGCCATCTGGTGAATTTTGTATCCAAAAAGGATATTTTTATACCATTTGGAATATGCCAAATTCAAATTTCTATTTTCTATTTTAATAAAACATTTTCTTAAAAAGAAAGTTTATTAAAAATGTTTTGTCACATTTGTATAAATGTGAGTTTTAAGGTTAATCACTTTTAATGATCATTAAACATGTATAAGATATGTTTGTGTAAGACTTAAATGATTATTACCTTAATGATAGTGTTTGTTAAATAATTCGTCTTACGGTTATCTTTGATGATAAATGTTTTTACACTTTGTCGTGATCAAAACTAAGAAATATTAGTAATTACAAATAATGTTTTTAGGCATCGGTAGCATTAACAAATTAAATTCTAAAAAAGGTTCCAAAAAGATGATTACGTAATTACATGAGAAGAATCATATGAGTAAGCATGTAAAATTGGCAAGCTTCGTTGTTCAAGTTTCAACTAAACAATACATATCTCATAAGGACATATAAAAATGCGTTTATAAGCGTGTTTTGTGTAGCCTCAAAACAATTTTGGTAGATTATGGTATGGTATTGTCAGATCCGAACGTATGGCTACTTCATTTTTGCTAGGTGTTTGTGGAATTATTATTAAGATGTTCACATTTTCATAATAAATTTTTTACATTCGTTATTTACATGTTTGGGAATTTTATGGTGTTTTTGCCAAAATAATCAATGTTAGCAACATCTCTTGCTTATTTGGTTAGTTCCGTAAGAGTGGCAGGCTCAATCCGGTACGATTAGTACTACAATAGTTGTGAGCGTAAGAATCTTTTATATAAAGTATTTGGTAAGCCAATTGTAATTGTAATAATAATGTGTAAAACAATGATACATATATCCAACGCTCTTAAATATTATCTTATAAAGCTCTTCTAGTTATTAATGCTTGCTAAAAAGCATTTAAACCACAATAGGCAACACCCGTCATTTACATCTCATAAATGCTTTCCGACAAACATATCCTCATAAACAAAAAATCAATGTTATAACATTTTATCAATTACTTTTTATAAATCATTGCTCCTTAACATATACAAATGTTCTAAAATAGCGTCTACCCGTGCAACGCGCGGGTATATATCTTCAACTGGCGACATTTTCTAAGATGATGTCAAATGATGATGACAACAATCGAATACGGTAGAATCACATGCAAATCCATAATGAAAGATGTAGAATAAACATTTGGTGTTTTAAAGAAGAACTAAGTTATATTAGGCAATCCCATACGACCTTATATTAAAAAAAAAAAATACATGATGTTATCGTATTATATAGTTTGATTCAAAAAAAAGACCAATAGGAAGCGATATATCCGGATAAAGCACATTAAAGAGATTATCTCATACGGTCCCTAAAACAAAGTCAGAAAGTTACCAAACACATCAAATTGACATGAGCGCATGAAGACATTCGTCACGATTTGTTTCATATACCTTTATAGTAGTTTTTAATTTATGATGTATGATATATTTAATGTAATAATATGTTTAATTAATTTTGAATAAAATTATTAATTTTTAGTAAATAAATAATTTGGATTGACCAATGATGGTAATGTGACAAAATGGATAAAAGTGAGAGAGAACGATTGTAAAAGAGTGAAAAGATAAAATTTAGGTGAGTGTAAAATATATCATCGCGATGAACATTTAATAATATCTCTATAAATACGCACGTTGGTATACTTTCGCGAACTTTTTCTTCTCTTGTTTTTTTCACGTTTTTTTGTTTTTTCATCTTTTCTTCCTTGTTGAAACTAACATGAAAAATTACATATGATACTAATGTTAAATCAAATATAATGTTAGTGTTAAATCAAATACGATATTAGTTTTGTATTACATATTAATGTTAAATAAAATATGATATTAGTGTTATCACATATGATTTTATACGAATATTCAAATTTGTGTTATATCACATGTGGAATATTAATGCAAGTTTTAAGAACGGAAAAGAAACATGAAAAATATTTTCTTTTGTCTAAAGTATATATTATAATGCATATTTATAGAAAATAACTAAATAATCATCGGAATAACATATATATTTTTTCAAGATAGAAATAAAATAAATGTTCGAAAAAAATAAATAAATGTTCGAAATTTTTTTGTAAATTCAAGATAGAAATAAAATCCTTTCATATCATTTTAAAAATAAGTATCTAAAATTATTTAGGGTGCGTTTGTTTATCGGATATCATACTATTGACGTAGTATGATCTTAAAATGGTATAGTTTGGTACTTTGGTATGCATAATTGGAATCAACTGTGAGTAACTATTACAAAAAATGATTCCACATCAATTTGATGACTTTTGATAAATAAAACAAGTTTTTTTAAATGAGTTCCACACATCTAACATCCTCAACCACATATCTTTTATATTACCTAGTATAGTTTACAAAAAGTAATATTAATTTTAAATAAAATTAAAAATAACTCATTTTTATATTGAGCGTCTACAATAGTATATTTAATTGTTTTAAAATTAAAAAATTTTGATAAATAAATTTCATATTTTGCTCTTTAAATGCATGACCCATATTTAAGTTGTTTTTGTATTAAATGAGAGTATTACATCTGTTTAATTATTAATGGTAAAAATATACTATACTTTAATCTTTGTGGGACGAAGAAAATAGTATTGTATTTTTGTTTAACAACATATTTTTCTTTAGTAATTTATATAACACCTTTTTCAAATTCAAATGTGATTATAATCCTATCTATAAACCAAACGCACCTTAAATGTGTATTACTTATTAAAAGAATACTACTTTTATTAATATAAATATTGAAAAATCAATTTACATGAAGTAATACATAATGAACAATTATATAAACACAATTAAAAATCATTTAAAACATAAAATATAATTTAGTGTTCATATTAAAACTAATTAATACATAATAATTAATAAACTTTTAAAAATAAAGATAATTAATAATAATTAATATATAATTAATACACCTCATTGCTTAAAAATACAATCTTTAATATGTATAAAGGATGGTTTTGCTCAAAACAATCTTTGCCCAAAATTCCCTAAGAATGACACCTGTAAATTTATAAATAATCAACGGATGGGAGAAAAAGTAGGTGGGGACAATGTCTTGGAACATTTATTGACAACAAAAAAAATGACCACCTCTCTCTAAACAATGAAACAGACACCATTAGTTTTAATTCGGATCAAGATCCCCATTCTCTATTTACAAAACAAAACACAAGTTTTGTTATTTGGATCAAAAACAAAAATTTTCCATATTTCTTAATCAACATCGAACCATATCCCATGCGTGTAACATACAATTAAACCGAACCATATCCAATTTACAGTTCATTCCGAAAATCCCCAAAACCCCCAAAAAAAACATCGAACGAATTTGAGACCATGATGGGCTGTGGTATTTTTTATGCAAAAGATGTTATGAGTATCATCAACTGTATGTCTAATCATCATACCTACAGGTTTGTTCTTTAATTTTTATTTATAGCTGTTAATTTAATTATTAATCCGATTATTCTGATAATTATGATATGAAGGATTATATCGTTTTTTTCCTGTAAGTATGGTTTTCAACAATTTGTTGAGATCGTGTGGTTACATTTTCATCATGTAGGAAACATTTGTCTGTTGATTGGTGTGTCAAAACGAGGTGTTTGGTTGCTGATTTTTCTGTCTAATTTCTATTAACTTCTTGAAACTTCATTTTGTATCAGTAATTTGAATTGTAGTTCAATAATTGTGTCATAAACTACATAAGGTAAAGATGAACAAGAGTTAGATTAATGTGTCATATTTAGTCGACCATGGTGTAGTAGTACTGGTGGAGAGACTTGAAAGTAAATTTTGAATTTGAGTACAATAATTGTGTCATAAACTACGTAACGTAAAAATGAACAAAAGTAAAATAACGTGTCATATTTAGTCGACCACGGTGTACACTTTTTTAAAGTAATTTGTCATATTTAATAGACATCAAAGGGGAATCACCAAAACGTCAAGAAAAAGAGACTGGAAAATAGGCGGACGACTTATAGTATATGTCAGATCTGCACGCTTATTTATTGACATCCAATTTCATTTTTTTTTTGTTTTGGAAAACGTGTTATATTGGAAATTTGTTTCTTGTGCAGATTTTGCTTGCTTGTGTGACTAAACCACGTAATGAAGGATGGAAAGTCTATATGAGAATGGCAGCAAAATATGCCAAGGGTTTGTACAAAGATGGTAAAACGAAATTATGGAGACTCTGTTATATTGTGAAGCTATTCGTGTATACTTTACAGAAAGAAGTATCGCACATTTAGTTGCTATAAACAAATGTTGCCATGGCATGTATGAAAAATCTCTCATAAAGTTTGGTTCTCGAGAAAACATGAAATCATTTCTATTTTTATCTCATTGTGTTAACAAGATCTTGATAATTGGTGAATTACATATCTTGACCATTTTGCAGGATATATAAAAGTAAGACTTTAGGGTTATTTGAGCGTATACTTTGACAATCTTATGGTGTGCTTAAAATCCTGCCAAGTATTTTGCAAAGGTGAATTATTTACTTAACTATGTGTGCATATACTATATAGGATACTTACATGGTATTGAAAATGTTTATATATACTATATAACTCCATGAAAGGCTTAGTGACTAATGACACACCACTTATATGGGCGATTGTACCACGAATCAATTCTTGGTGATCCTGTCAATGCCATTTAAGGGGTGTTTGGGGCTACTAAAAAATTACGTCTGTAAACTTGACCATGGCATTTAGACGCATACTTCAGGTGATCATGAAAAGGTATGTCCATAAGTTATGCTCATCGTTTTTAGTCATAATTCAGAGTCAATGGCAGTACCACTAAATGGGTTCTTTTTATCGCTGTAAACTTCAAGAATAGGCCCTTAAGTGCTAAAGTTGTTACCATGACCCTCCTGATATAAAAGGCTAAGTAGACGTACTATTCTGAATGTGTTCTGATAAAGATGGGAACTATTGCAACTATACAACCAGTGTTGTCTTTAAAGAAGTTCTTTATCGGCTATAATTCTTAATCAAGATTCAGGTTTGTTGTATCATAAGCTTATAGATATTGGTAAAAGGCAAAACTTCTAAATTCAAAACTGGTTTATCTTTATAACATAACTTCAATAACGATATTTTTGTCCAAACAGACCCTTACATCAATATGTGCACAAGCAGACCCACTGGCATGTTTGTTTCCAAACTGCCTTAAACAACAACGGTTGAAAAAGCCCATAAAGTATATTCTTCCAGAATTTTTTATTTCATTTATTTTTTTATATTTTTGGGTAACCATTGGTTCCATAAATCCCTGCATTTGTGTTTGAATTTGCTAAATTTGGCGCAAAATATGATGTTTTTTTCTGTGTAATGTTGCAGGATGCACCAAAATTGCTTAGTAGATGTCTTGCAGCCTCTCCTTACAAGATTCTGCTTGGTGCTTCTGTTTTGTTGTTGGTTCTTATCAAAGGAAATAATTTCAATTGTTTATAGCATTTGCTTAAATCCTTATTATTGTAATCTGTTGCCGGTCTTATAATTAATGTTTTATATTTAATATTACTACAAATGTATTAAGACTAATGAAGGATGTAATACCATAAAGGCATAAAGATGCATTATAAAAAAAGCACTAATGAACATTTGTTTTTTACATTGATTTTTTGATGTCAATGTTGGTATGCTTACGATCGAAGCTAATGCACTCATTTTTCACATACACACAATGATGTTTACAAAAACTACGTTGTCGTAACAAAAATCTTTCATAGTTTCTAATTTCACAAATTTATATTTGAAGCTAGCCGCCCATCGGGCGGGCCTTGTAGCTAGTTATGTATATACATTGTACAACAATTTAAAGCATATAAATACAAAACCGTACATATATTGTCTACCTAAAATGGTAGTGTACATAATTTTGAAAACCGAATTGGACCGGACCAACGGGTTCAACTAGGAACTAGAGTCATAATTGGTTCGGCTAGCCAAACAACTGTCAAAATACGAACCGGAAAGGCCCCATCGAAACTGATAAAAACAGCCTATTACGTAAATATGTACTATTTTTTAGCGATACATAAATATATATTACTTATAAAAGCCGATTGATATATCTCTCCAAAATTTAAAGTAATACGCCATACAAGCTTTTGGTATAAACTTTTACAACACAAACATTTCATAAATTTATTTATGTGAGAGCAATACATATTAAATAACAAAGTAAATACAAATTAATATGCAACATTATAAATGATAATTTTTACAACCATCACTTTATTAGAAACAAAAAGGGATTTACAATAAATTAGTGGGAAGCCGAGATACTATCTGGGCCCCCACTCCTTTAGCTATAGCAAAACCGATCCTGTTAAAGATATGAATAGCAGCACGAGCCCCTATATCTTGAGTCATGGAGAACTTCCGGATCCGCTTGAGCAAGGTAGTCGCATCTTCCTCTAATTCTCCCAAAGAAGAGAATGAAAAAGGAAGAAAACCATACCCAATAGCTGCACACTTGGTCCCGTACTTTACACGTTTACGTTGTGCCGCATCGACCACCGTACGACCAGGCATAAAATCCGCCATCCCAGTTTGTGTCAAAGGTGAAGACCCGGTCAGATCCACACACACATCAAGTCCTCTATCCCATGAATAAAGCAACATATCTGCTGGACGTAAGGGTTTCTCACGCCCGCCATCCAACCCAATATCAACCTCCTTACCAGCTGAAATCCCCGATCGATAACATATGTCAACAAGGGTGTCACGAACAACGTTATGGCGATGCTTGATACCAATAATACCAGCACATGATACAACATGATCTCCGTAAATATCTCCATTAAACACCCTGGAACAAGCTGAACAAGGCTTCGAAACTGAAAATAAAGGGACACCTAAACGATAACATAACACACAACGGTAAGTCTTACCGTTCATAGTCTGTCCCAAACCAGAAATAGGAATTGCCCTAAGCCAGTCAGAAGTGTGGTCCTCCATTTGAGATTTCCACAGTGCCACCTGTCGAGGGGATAAAGAAAATGTGGATTCTGCAGTATCAGTAACCCGCGTGAAATATATATCTGCCAGTTTCTTCATAAGTTTGGGGGCAGCGATCTCACTTGGATTACTCAAAAGGTCAGTCTCCATAGACGTGTTAAACACACACAAAGCATCATCAAAATTCGGTCCATAATCTATAATACTAGCATGCTGAAGAAGCTTAGTCTGCAGGCTAGCAGACTGCAATCGTGATGCTAGAAAGGCATATTTCAAAACATCACCTGCACAATACACACCAAGCCCCCCAAATGCAAAGGGTAAGGTGGCAAGCCTCCACTGCCAATCGCCAAACCCTGGACCAGAAGCAGTGACAATACGCTCCAAAGCTGAACGAAGAGTCACGTCAAAAGAACGTTGAGCAGACTCAAAGAAACGGGGAGGGCATGTGCGAATAGCAAAGTAAAGTTTAGAAATACCCGTGCATGCACGAAGAAGCAACAACTCACACTGAGGATCATTAATCTTGGCAACCGCATCCATAAGCCCAATGGTTTTTGACACTCTATTCTTCACGAGATCACAGCCAAAATCGAAATCCACAGTAGCAGGTCCACCCAATAATTTAACACCATGCTTGGGTCGTGAAATATTTGGCGGGAAAATACCTTCAAGCGTGCTTCTAGGGTCCTCCTTAGGCCAAAAAACCTCAGTTTTATCCACGTTGAGATGCAAGCCACAACGAGGACCATCCTCCATAATTAAATTGTTTATTCATGTGAGTTTAATATTAAATATATGTTTGATTGTGAACTATTTAATTTTTTATAAATTTGCATATTCGAAAACATATATAGTGAATATAAATGTAATAAAATACCAATCAATATGCAAATCAATTCGATTAAATCGTACACATAAAAAATCATGATTTTAATGTTATTATAATATATGAAAACGTGTGAACTTAAAAACTACGAAAATTTGAATGTTATTAGCAAATATCTTTACGATCAACCATCCTAATTCCGTAATACTATTTTTAAAAGAAATGATTTATTATTAAAGTTGTTCCAACTCAAAATTATCATTATTATTTATAAAATTAATATTAATATATACATATACTCATAAAACAATATAATAGTAAAATTTTAGTTTTAAGATATCCGCAACTACAACACGTAAATAACAAATAGTACATAAACAAAACCAAAATCCACTCAACAATATACGACTAACAAAAGTCAACTTCCACATTAACAACACCCAAACTCAATATCCAAATGACCGTAAAAACTTGACCAAAAACTGCAGTAAATTTTAAGACTACCCAGAAAACCACAAAGTTAAACAATCAAAATCTTAAAACAAAACCCAAGCATTCATCATACTGTCTGTCATCTGTCACAAAAATAATCAATCCTTGAAGAAGAAACACGTGTCGAGGGCATAAAGGTAATTTCAGATCCCATTTAGCATAATTTTATACCACGTCACATATTGTTGACTGTAAAAAGTCAAAATCAAATAGTAACAAATAGGTACCATTTTAGGGTTTATTATTTGACAATGGCGGGATTTGTTACCCCAATTGCTGAAATATTCCCGCCACAGTTTTCATGAATAATTCGAAACACACCGCTTTAATTTAATCCATTCCCCCCTCTCTTTATCCTATAAAATCACATTCTTTTTTCACTAACAAAAACCACATCTCATTTTTATTTATTTCTCTCTCAAAAATCATATATATATTTTCCGATCAAAATAAAATGGGAACAGTGAGTTTGTTAGAATCAGAAGACGCTGCTACTGTTAAATCATCAGGTATATATTTATTTTTTATTAAATTTGTTTTGTTATGTTTATTTAATTAAATTAGTAGATAATATCTTTTAATTTTTTTAATTTGTATATGTTTTAGTATTTGTGAATTTTATGGTGTTGGATTTTAGAGAGAGAAAGTTAGGGTTTAAGTTTTAATTATTTAAATTAATGACGGTTTATTAGCGATATTGATTTGATACAGATTTAGTGAGATTTAACTGTTTGAATTAGTTAAGTTATGGATATAGTGATATTTAGCTGTTTAATTGACTAAATAGATCCTATAAAGGTAGTTTAATGATATTGATATGGATTTTAGTGATTTCAATAGCGAGATTTAGCTGTTTGATTGGGTACATAGCTCGTTTAAGGTGTTTTAATGATTTGATATGGATTTTAGTGATTTTGATAGCGAGATTTAGATGTTTGATTGGGTAGATCGCTCGTTTAAGGTATTTTAATGATATTGATATGGATTTTAGTGGATTTAGTGTTTTTGATTTTGTATTGTTGTATAAAAGTGTGTTTGATTGTAATGATAATTATACGGATTTAGCGAGATTGTTTTGTACACTGAGATTTGCTGTTATAAGAAAAATAAGATTAAAAAAAATTAAATTTAATGGATGTATTGTTCGATTAATGATTGTGTTTTGTTTATGATGTTTAATGAGATTGATTTTGTGAATAGTCAAAGTTACGTACCTGGATTTTGTTTACGGTTTGATGATGTTAGATTCTGTTGTAGCTATTTGATTTTTCTGTATGCGAGTTTGAGCTACTTGTACATCAATGTGTTATTCAGCATATTTGTTTAGTGATATGGCGCGTGGTGTGTAAAGTACACGTGTTTCATGCAATTTACGTTGACATAATAATTAGAAGATTTTATTTTCATGACCTGTGCATTTGTGCAAAGTTTTGTTATTTCAATGCGAAGTAGATAGAGTTGCAATATTTTTTTATAATTGTTCAACTTAACATGAATGGTGGTCAGTGGTGGAACCAGGATATTACCTAGTGTGGGGCAAAATTTTTCTTTTGACACTAGGGGCATGACTTAATGTAGAATTGAAATAGTAATAAATTGAGAATTATTACTTAGAGAATGAATGATTTATAAGGTTTTAGAGTGTTGAATGTGGATTTTTGTGTGTTAGTGGGGAGCAATTTGAGTTTTCAATGGGGGGCATTTAAAAAAAGGTTCAAAATTTTATAAAAATTACACTAAAATCTCATTGTTTTTGTCTAGCCATGGGGGGGGGGGGGGGCATCGCCACCCCATACTCTCTTAATGGATCCACCCCTGATGATGGTTATGTGGAGAAACCATAGTTTTTGTTGTTCGAGTTATTTGGGATAAAATCTGTGTTATTGTCTTATTTATGGATTGCTGTAATCTTGAGTTAAACCTGAGGGCTGTTATCGATATACTAATTAATAAAATCAGACTAGCTGAAATATAATGGAAATTGTTTTCCAAAACACTGAATCGTTTTAATGGGGGAAATATTATTTAAAAATCTTGTGATCATTGATGCTTAACATCAACTTTTGTTTGTCAAATTTTATCAAGTCTGTGCAAGTCAAGTTGTGCATCAATGGATTACTCTGCAGCTTTGTTTAATTTCGCTACCTGTTGTGCATAAAGTAGATGTGTTTTTTTTCAAGAAATATGCAGCGGTGTATGAATTATATTTGTTTTACATAAAATTTGCGAATTAATGTGTTTTTAAAAAAAATACAGTGATGTATAAAATAGAATTGTTTTTATGGAATCTATAGTGATGTATAAAACTGATGTGTTTTTACATGACACAGTTTCTGTATGTATGTAAGTTAATCTCAAAGGGGAGTAGATTGTATAGAAACTGTAAATTAAGCAGTAGATAGGGTAGTGGTAGGGTTGTAAACGAACCGAACGCACGCGAACGAAGGTATGTTCATGTTCGTTTATTTAATTTTAGTCGAACAAACAAACGAACGCGAACACTTAATCGGACAAAAATTATTGTTCATGTTCGTTTATTTAGATTTGAACTTGTTCATGTTCGTTTATGTTCGTTCATATAACTTTTACGAACGTAATCGAACTAGCATAAACGAACATAAATGAACTTAAACGAACGTAAACGAACGAACATAAACGGTGATATCTAACTCTGATGTATAATTTAAGAGAAATTATAAATACTTTGTAACCAAGTACTATATTAGTAATATATTATTCCACAAAATTTTTGCTATATAGTTTAATATTTTTAACATTTGGGATATTAACCGAACGTAAACGAACAAAATAAACGAACGTGACCGGACGAACATAATCGAACGTTCACGAACTTAAATAAACAAACGAAACCTTTGTTCACATTCGTTTATTTAACTAAACGGACCAAAGATCTTGTTTGTGTTCGTTCATTTGTTAAATAAACGAACATAACCGAATTTTTTGATGAACGATCGGCGAACGGGTTCACTGAACGTTCAGTTCGTTTACAGCCCTAGGTAATGGCATGTCTTTTTAATTGCTTGACAAAAAAAGATTATAAATTGGAAATTCTAGTTATTATGACAAAACTAGGTGGTCTCTTAATCGAGTAACCATAGCAGACGATAAAGCGTAATGTAAAATTTATTCGTGGATATATATTTGAAATTTAAATTTTATTAACAAGGTTATATAAGTTTAAAATATTTTGGTTGTCTAGTACTTAAACTTAAATTAAATGTCTTAATTTGGATTAGCCAAGTTATTTAGTTGGTACATTAGAGTTCTAAATAGTGTGGTTAGAGGTTCGCCTGTCAACAGGTAATATTCTTAACTTGTCTTGCTGAGTTGCGTTGTTCACGAGCTGAGAACTCTGACCATCCGGCTCTTGCTTTCACATGACGGCGTAAAGTGATTTCAATTCCGATATTATCTTTTTGTCCATTCTAATTTTAATTTTTAATAATGACAAAGAGATCACGTGACATTGATGTCAATGGTTAGGTTAAAATATTACGTAGTACTATTTCATGATCTAGGGTTTAATTGTCTTCGCTGTTCAATGTTTTTTTGTAGTGATTTATCTATTCTCGTCGGCTTTTTTGATATCTATATTTATTCTATTTTATTATTTTAGTTTCTCTAAAAAGAAATATATTACTAGTGAAAAAACAATAAAGGAAAGTAGTTGGTATGGCTAAAAGGGCGCTTCTTGTAGAAAAAACAGTTTGTTCATCATTACATATCTGTTTAAATTTTGTTTGTGGGTGGCCTTTGTTTCAAGGAGGTATTACCTTTGCATTACGGTCATGAGGGGACTTTTGTGTCTGTGTATGCCAAAAGCGTTGAACATAAAATAATATCATCTAATGGTCTACATCTGTTTTGATTTCATTTGCTTTTTTTTTGCGTGCTTGTTATTCTAAATTCAGTCAGCTTTGCGGAATGTTTTGCAAAGCTATGCTCTTTATCTTGTATCATTTCTGCTTAATTCTTTATTAACGTTTGAAGTATATTTTCTGGATGCAGCAATGAAGAAAAAAGGAAAACAAGTTAAAGCAACAACTGAGGTATCTGATGTTACAGCGGATCCTGAAACAAAGGCATCTACCAAACCAAAGCAGAAACGTGGAAGGTCAGACAACACTGAGAAAGCTCCTGCTCCTAGGAAGATGCCAAAGCGAGCTGCCTCTTGTACTAATTACAAGGACAAACCACTCCGCTTGTCAGATAAAACTTCACTAATTGAGACTAAAAAGGTCCAAGAGGTGGAGGAAGAAATAGCAGCCTTAAGTCTCGTACCAGGGCCGGACAATCCAAAGCCTAATAGAAGATTGTCAGATTTTATTTTTCATTTTGCTGATGGGAAACCACAACCTGTTGAAATGCTAGAAGTCGATGATATGTTCATCTCTGGTCTAATATTGCCTTTGGAGAAAACTTCTGGTAAAGAGAAGGAGACAGGGGTTCGATGTGAAGGATTTGGCCGTATTGAAGATTGGTCGATATCTGGTTATGAAGATGGGTCTCCAGTCATATGGGTCTCCACAGAGCTTGCTGATTATGACTGTGTTAAGCCTGCAGCAGCTTACAAAAAACAGTTTGGGCTTTTCTACGAAAAAGCACGTGCGTGTGTTGAAGTATACAAATTGTTGTCAAAATCTGCTGGAGGCAATCCGGATTTAAGCCTTGGTGAATTGCTTGCTGCACTTGTTCGTTCATTAAGTGGGAGTAAGAACTTCCCTCAAGGGTCATCTATTCGAGACATGCTCATTTCATGGGGTGGGTTCATCTATAAACAACTTGTTGGGTTGGATGAGGCCCCCACCAGTAACGACAAGTCTTTCGTTGGACTACCTGTTCTTGAAACATTGAGAGATGAAAGCGCGAAATATCAAGGGTCTGCAGGTGTGAATATTCCATCTGGAAGATTGATGAATGCAACTTTGAAGATTAATGATGTTGAAAAAGTTGATGCGTCAAATGGGCCTAAATCTGCTGTTGAAGAAGATGAAGACATGAAGTTGGCTCGAGTTTTGCAAGAAAATGAAGACTGGCAAGCAGCAAGACAGAAGAAAAGGCAAAGACACGCTCCTTCATCAAGTAAGCTGTACATTCAGATAAATGAAGACGAGATAGCAAATGACTACCCACTTCCTGCATATTACAAAACCTCTGCGGAAGAAACAGATGAGTATATTATCTTTGATGATTTCGATACCATGGATGCCGATCAGCTTCCAAGAAGCATGCTTCACAACTGGTCACTCTACAATTGTGACTCCAGGTTGATTTCTTTAGAGCTTCTTCCTATGAAGCCATGTGCAGATATCGATGTCACAGTGTTTGGATCAGGGGTAATGACAGCAGATGATGGAAGTGGATTCTGTTTAGATGACGAACCTGGCAGTACATCAGGTTCCTCTGCTGCACTGAATGAAGATGGAATCCCTATATACCTGAGTGCTATAAAGGAATGGATGATTGAATTTGGGTCATCAATGGTTTTCATTTCTATTCGAACAGATATGGCCTGGTGAGTTGTCTTAACTCTTAAAGCCACTAGTAATTCTCTTTTAGTTAGTATGACAAAGCAATTTATTTATAAGCAATTTTTCTTTTGTTTGTTTCAGGTATAGACTAGGAAAGCCATCAAAGCAATATGCCCCCTGGTATCAAACAGTTTTAAAGACGGCAAAGCTTGCTATTGGTATTATCACATTACTGAAAGAGCAAACCCGTGCATCAAAGCTGTCATTTGCTGAAGTCATAAAGAGATTGTCTGATTTTGACAAGAGTCACCCTGCTTACATATCTTCAAACCCAGCTTTTGTGGAAAGGTTTGTTGTGGTTCATGGACAAATTATTTTGCAACAGTTTGCAGAGTTTCCAGATGTTACAATCAGGAAGTGTGCTTTTGTGTCTGGTCTGGAGGATAAGATGGAGGAAAGACATCATACCAAATGGTTAGTGAAGAAAAAAGCAATCCTGACAAAGGCAGAAAATATGAACCCAAGAGCATCAATGGGTCCAGTTGTCTCAAAACGAAAGGCAATGCCTGCAACCACAACACGCTTGATCAATAGGATTTGGGGTGAGTTTTACTCAAATTACTCACCTGAAGAGGTAAAGGAAGGTGATGCTCTGGATGTGAAGAAAGATGACGAAGAGGATGAACCAGAAGAAAACGAGCAGGAAGATTGTGAAGAGCCTGAAGAAGAAAGCACTCTTCCTGTTAAGGAACCTGAGAAATCTCATTCTGCATCTAAGGAAAAGAAATCTCGTGTTTCAAAAACTGACATCAGTTGGGCTGGGCCAGTGGTTGGGAAGATGGCTGATGGCAAGGCTCTTTATAAGGAGGCTGTTCTTCGGGGAGACGTGGTTGCTTTAGGCAGTTCGGTGATGGTTGAAGATTCTATATATTATGTTGAATACCTGTTTGAAGACTCTGACTGTACAAAATTTGCTCATGGGCGATTGATGTTAAAAGGTTGTGACACTGTACTTGGTGACATTGCGAACGAGAGGGAAGTGTTTTTGACTAATGATTGCATGGACATTGAACTTGATGATGTTACACAAGCTGTGCTGGTGGAGATCAGAAGATTGCCGTGGGGTCATGAGCATCGCAAAGCTAATGCAAATTCTGAAAAATTGGACAGAGCAAAAGCAGAGGATAGGAAAAATAAAGGGCTGCCTGTTGAGTATTACTGTAAGAGTTTATACTGGCCTGAAAGAGGTGCTTTCTTTTGTCTGCAAAGTGATAAAATGGGCCTTGGAAATGGGCTCTGTCATTCATGTAAAATCATGGAAGAAGAAAACAGAAAGGAGGCTTTTGCGCTGAATGAATCCAAGACAGGATTCACATACATGGCAACTGAGTACCGTGTTGATGATTTCCTGTATGTTGGTCCTCATCACTTTGACTCAGACGAGAGGGGTAATGGAACTCACAAGGGTGGAAGAAATGTAGGGCTTAAACCATATGTTGTTTGTCAGCTGCTGCAGATTGAAGCACCCAAAAATTCCAAACGTGTTGACTCTGACTCAGTAACAATTGAAGTTAGGAGATTTTACAGACCCGAGGATCTCTCTTCAGACAAAGCATACCGGTCTGACATTCAAGAGGTACGATTTAGATATACAATCCTTATATCTTTATGGCATCACGATAATAATTATACTACATGTTTCTTTTAAGATAGTGGTAATAGTGTTTATTACATTTTTCAGATATATTACAGTGAAGACGTGCTTAAGCTGCCGGCTTCAGTAGTAGAAGGAAAGTGTGAAGTTAATAGGAAGAAGGATCTGTCTTCTTTGGACAATTCTTATATTTATGACCATGTTTTCTTCTGTGAGCGTCTTTATGATCCAGATAAGGGATCTCTCAAGCAGGTAGATTCACTAATCCATTTAGCCAAAAGTAGGTTTTGAAATTGGGTGTGATAGGCGGTTTGGGTGACAGGTGAAAAAGGGTTTGTTAACCTGAAGCATTTTGTGCACATGGTGGTCTTGACCTGCAAAAGTTATCATTTAATAAGAATAATTTTCTGAATAACGCGTTTTGAAGTTTTATGAATAAAAAAATATATTTGTTGACCTGTTTCCTTATAGGCTATTTTGTATAATTGCTTAGCTGTTCTGTATTACTTTGTTTATATATTGTTTTTCTTTGTCATTTACTCTGGTATAATTTTAAACCTCTTTCCACAGCTACCTGTTAACATAAAGCTTAGCCCCCCTAAAGAAAACTTGGTTAATGATGCCGCGATTAGAAAAAGAAAAGGAAAGTCTAAAGAAGGCGAAGATGATACTGATATGACCAACAACAAAGAGAGTGCTGCTGCAGTGAATCGTTTAGCCACATTAGATATTTTTGCTGGTTGTGGTGGCTTATCAGAGGGTTTACAAAAAGCTGGTAACTAAACTACTTTTTGCATCATGACCTGTCCTAAATTTTCATTTAAAGCATTATGCTCATGTATATATGCTTACCTACAGGGGCAGTATTAACCAAATGGGCAATTGAATATGAAGAACCTGCTGGTGACGCCTTTAGACTTAATCATCCTGATGCATTGGCGTTTGTGCAGAACTGCAATGTCACACTAAGGTTCTAATTTTTTTTTCTTTTTTGCAAATTATTATCTTTCCATGTATTTGTATTTTACAATAATATTTTGTAGTCGTTTACTTTTCTAATGTTGTTTGTATTACAGGGCCATCATGACAGCATGTGGGGACATGGATGACTGCATTTCAACTACTGAGGCTGAAGAAATGGCTGCAAAGCTTGGTGAGGATGTGATAAAGAATCTGCCCCGACCTGGGCAAGTGGAATTCATCAATGGTGGCCCTCCATGTCAGGTATTTTCAATCTATTAAAATCATATGAAATATAAAGACAAGCATCACAACATTAATGTTCCTTTTACAACATAAGATGAGACATTCTTAACATTTAAAATATCTATGCAGGGATTTTCTGGTATGAATAGGTTCAATACGAGCACATGGAGCAAGGTTCAGTGTGAAATGATATTGGCGTTTTTGTCCTTTGCTGAGTACTTCCGTCCCAAGTATTTCTTGTTGGAAAATGTGAGGAACTTTGTGTCTTTCAACAAAGGGCAGACATTTCGTTTAGCTCTTGCTTCTCTGCTCGAAATGGGTTATCAGGTAGTTAAAATACACAAGTAGAACTTTTGTGCTATATGGCGTCTAAAAGAAACCGTAACTGTAATTCATTTTTTTAAACTAATCATAGGTGAGGTTTGGAATACTGGAGGCTGGAGCTTTTGGTGTATCTCAATCACGTAAACGTGCGTTCATTTGGGCAGCCTCACCCGAGGAAATACTACCGGAGTGGCCTGAACCGATGCATGTCTTTTCCAGTCCTCAACTTAGGGTAACACTAAATGGCAACAAACAATATGCTGCTGCTAGAAGTACTGCAACTGGTGCCCCTTTCCGTGCAATCACTGTTCGAGACACAATTGGTGACCTCCCAGCTGTTGGGAATGGTGCTTCTGCTGTTAATACAGAGGTACATATTTTTTCTTTCTTCTGTATCTGTGCACTTTGCTAGCCCTTTACCCATTAGCTGAAATTTCCTCTTATGCGTCTACAGTACAAAAGCGAGCCTGTCTCTTGGTTTCAAAAGAGAATCCGGGGAAATGCAGCTGTTCTCACGGATCATATTTCAAAAGAAATGAATGAGCTGAATGTGATTAGGTGCCAAAGAATCCCCAAACGTCCTGGCGCTGACTGGCGTGACCTTCCTGAGGAAAAGGTACGTCAAAATATTTTAACTATTAAATGGTGTTTCAGTTGCTTTGCAATAGTTGATATGAGATTAACTTTTTTTCTTTTCTTTTTTTCAGGTCAAGTTGTCAACTGGCCAAATGGTTGACCTTATACCTTGGTGCTTACCAAACACAGCCAAAAGGCATAACCAATGGAAGGGTCTGTTTGGGAGGCTTGACTGGGAAGGAAATTTTCCAACTTCTATTACTGACCCACAGCCTATGGGCAAGGTTGGAATGTGCTTTCACCCTGACCAGGATAGGATACTAACAGTTCGTGAATGTGCTCGTTCTCAGGTATATAATACAATTCATAAACTCATCTATGTCTGTTTAGTTATAGAGGTGGAAAGTGGCCATCTAATTTCTCTTTTCTATTAGAACGTCTGGACAACTTTGAACCTGTTTGAGCTCTTCTTTTAATGTAGATTGTAATCATAACATCTACGTTCTTGAGCAATAAGAAATAAAAAATGAAGTAATGGAATTTTTTTTAACAGCATATAGCTTAGCAATAGGTGTGGGTTGATCCTACTTTGACTTATTCTTGATTATGTGGCTTTTATTTATGTAGGGTTTCCCTGATGACTACAAGTTTTCTGGCAACATTCAACATAAGCACAAGCAGATTGGAAATGCAGTCCCTCCTCCATTGGCATATGCATTGGGTAGGAAACTCAAAGAAGCACTAGAAGCTAAAAAGAGACAGTTGGCCAACTGAGCATTCATCATGTAGTGGTTTTTGAAGCCTTGTGCTTTATGATCCACGCTTGGTTTCTGTTTACTAGTTTGGCTGTTGAAATTATGAATCGAAACATGTAGTGCATGGTTGAATGTATATAGAACCGAGGTAGTTTTTATTTTATGTTCCGACTCTGTAATCATCAAATTTTCTTGTCATTGTCCAAGAGTTAAATAAAGCTCTGAAGAATTGTTGAAACTAAAGTAATATGTTAGCTGTTTAGTTGCCTGCTGTTTTTTGTTACTCTGTTAATCATTGCTGTCATAATGTTCTACTTTGGCCCACTCATCTACAATTTTATTTTTCTTTTTCATCTGTTAAAACTAAATAAATTTATTTCATTAAAAAATATATAATCTAAAACTAAAAATTAGAAATTAGAAATTTTGTTTTTAAAAACCTCTGTTCTTTGCAGACATGAAAAAGTCAAAAAACACGGCGAATAGGGGTTGGTATGGTGGCGAAGGCCGGCAAACACAGTTGAGGTGTCCACCTCAGCCTGGCCAACGAACCTACGCTGTGACACCCCTTACTCTTATAATCTTGAAACATGTACTCAAATATTATTGTTAAAATTCAAAGGTCGGTGCAATTTGGGCATGTTATTATTGATCTCATGTCTGTAAAATGTCAAAGGAGGCGTGGTTGCAAAATTATAGCAAAGACTTTGTGAGATAGGTTCATTCCGGACTGATGCACGCACAAAGGCAAACATTAGAGTGGTTTAGTAGATCTTGTCTAAGGTAGCCTTTTTTAAAACACAAGTTAGCCAATATTAAGGAGTGAGAGATCGATGGAACTCTGATGATCTGCATCTTGCTTTGTGTGCTGGTTTGAGGCTTGGAGCGAAGCATGAGAAAGATGCACATGACATGATTATGGTCATATGGTGCATGTTGTATAGGAAACATAGTTAGTGGAAGACTGGGAATGTTAATACCTTTTCCTTTTGAAGATGATTTTTCCTTCAATGGGAATGCAAATATTCCTAGTCATTCATCAAGATTGCGGCAAGCGGTTATCTTGACATCCGGCTATTTTATTTGGAAAGAAAGGAATTTGCGGGTGTTCAAAGGTGAAGCTTCAAGTATTATTAAGAAGTAAGCTATTAAACCTGGAGGGTATTAAAGTAATTTAGCTAAAGATGGAGGGGGAGTATTTGCACTTGAATGGAAGAAGCTATATTCTTGAAGGACTGATTATGCCAAAGTGTGGAACTTTGAGACAGCTGTGCGAGTGGGAGTATATAAGCTACCTAACAAACTCATTTTATTCATTCATTCAGTTTTTTATCTTTCTGTTATCGTTTCTAGCGAGAGAAAATAAGATTGATACTTCTTGATCAATCGTGTGAGTTTGTGAGCGTGTTTGTTTGATTCATTCTTGTATTCAGAGATATTGTAATTGATTCATTGATAAAGAGAGCCAATGGGTGGTTGGTTGGGTTCTCTGTTATAAGTTCTTGTGATTTTGATCATTGATATGTTAGTTTTTACATGGTATCAGAGCCAGGTTGCTCTGAATCGTGATTAAAATCGTTTTTTAAAAATTAGGGTTTTTTAAAAATTGGGGGTTTCGATCTATTTGTGTAGATCTTGGCTTCTTGGTGGGTGGATTGTTATTGTTATAAATCAATTCGTGTTTTCTCAAACTTAATTGGGTTTTTTTGAAATTAGGATTTCAGTTAATTTTGGGGGGTTTTTGGTTAAAACGTTTTCTTGATCTAATTGATGAACTGTGGGTTCATTAATTGGGTTTAATTGTTGTTTTTTGGTGATTGATTAGAAAAACCCTAAAATCAGATATTAGGGTTTGTTCTAATTTTGGTAAGTTTTTTTTGTTATTATTGGTATTGGTTGTTTGTTTTTTGTTCTTGTGCAGGTTGTTTTTCCGCTGCGTTGACTTTTAGATCTTCTTGATCTATTGTGGTTGTGTTGTTGGTTTCTCTGAATAGTCTTTATTCAGAGTTCTTGCTTGGTTTTGCTGCGCGTGCTACGTAACACCTCTCTCACCTTCTTATAGGTTTTAGGTTTTTTTGTTTTAGAGGGGTTTTTTAGGTGTCGATGGGATTAGATAGATACTGGTGTTGATTGATTGAGGTTTGTTTGTGGTAGTTTATTGTTTGTCTGTAGAGGAGATACAAGGAGGATTGTGTTTCTTGTTGTGTTTTTTGTTTTGTTTGTTCTTGTTTAGACCACTTTCAGGTCACTGCTCTTGACCTACCACCTATTGAGTGGTTTGGAAGCCTGAGAACTGCGTTTTTTGACATGTTGAGTGTGTTCTTCGTTGTTTTGGTTTATTATTGTTATTCTCTATGACTGGGTCTGGTCCCAGTTCTCCTAAGGGTGATGGTCCACCTAAAGGGGGAGCTGATGTGGTTAAATTTGATGTTTATGATCCACTTTACTTACACCCTCAAGATATTGGTTCTCAATTGATTACCTTCAAACTTGAGGGCACTGAAAATTATAAAGTTTGGTCTGCTGCTGTTAAACTTGCTTTACAAACTAGAAATAAACTTGGATTCATTAATGGTAATTGTGTGCAAGATACTAATGATGGTCATGCTAGAGATCAGTGGGATAGGTTTAATGCTGTTGTGCTTTCTTGGTTACTTGGTTGTGTTTCACCTGATTTATATAAAGGTCAAATATTTTCTAAATATGCCCAAGATGTTTGGGATGAATTGGAAGAAACATATAATAAGCAAGATGGTTCTGTTATATATAATCTTCATCATAAGATATATACTTTAACTCAATCTGGTATGTCTTTATCGGAATATTATCATGAGTGTAATTCTTTGTGGAGACAATTTGATGCACTTGTTGAATTACCTGATTGTACTTGTGATGGGTCTGAAGCCCTTAAAGAACATGATCAGCTTCTCAGACTGATGCAGTTCTTGATGGGGCTTGATGATTGTTATAATGTTGTGAGAAGCCAGATTCTCACTTCTGATCCCATACCAGATTTGAGAACTGCTTTTGCTACTTTGTCCAGGGATGAATCACATAGAAACGGGTCTAAAAATAATAAGACTAGTCCTTCTGCTTTTGTTGTTAAGTCTGGTGGGAATTCCAATAATTGGAATTCAAACAGAAATAATAATAATGGAAATTCTAACAGGAATAATAATAATTGGAGTGGTAATAGGACTGGGTCTAATGGGTATAGAAATGGTAATCTTTTGTGTACTCATTGTAACATGAAGGGTCATACAGTTGACAGGTGTTTTGAGCTAATTGGGTATCCTCCTAACTTTAAAAGAAATAATAATAATCCAGCTCAAAACAATGTTCATAATGTTAGTGTTAATGATGGAAATTGTAATCAGGGTAAGAATATAGCTCATAATCTTACTCCTGATCAATATCAAAGGCTCATAAAATTGCTGAATGTTTCTGGAGATAACTCAATGGGTTCTGCAACCATTGCAGGTACCTTTAGAGTGAATAATTGTGTTGTTAGTTTTTTATCTTATAGATTTTTTAACTACAATTCCAACATTAGTACTTATTGTACTTATGTTGGATGGATTATTGATTCAGGAGCCAGTCAGCATATAACTTTTTCTGAAAAATTGTTATTTGATGTTATTGATGTGTCTTCTTTGCACATAAGTGTTGCTCATCCTAATGGGACTTTAGAATATGTGAAAAAAATTGGATGTTTTAAAATTAATAATTTGGTGATTAAAGATGTGCTGGTAGTTCCTGGATATAAAGTGAGTCTTTTGTCTGTTCAGAAATTGTCTAAAGATAATAAAGTTAATGTTAGCTTTAATGAAAATTGTTGTGTGATTCAGGATTTAGCTCACAATGTCCTAATGGGGACTGGTAGTGAAAAAGATGGTTTATATTTTCTTGATGAAGGTAGGCATGTGTTTAATAAAAGTGTTAGAAGTTGTCATATGTCTAGTTCTATTTGGCATAATAGGTTAGGACATCCAGCAGATCAAGTGCTAGATGTTCTAAGAAAAGATAATTCAGAAATTAAACTTAAAGGTTTGGAACCTTGTGATGTCTGTCATAAGGCTAAACAAACTAGAGAGTCTTTTTCTTTGAGTGATCATAAAACCAAACAACTTGGTGATATTGTTCATCTTGATGTTTGGGGACCATATAGAGTTGCTAGTAGAGAAGGATTTAGATTCTTTTTAACTGTGGTTGATGACTATACTAGGTCTGTGTGGGTTTTTTTATTAAAAAGTAAAACTGAAGTGTTTTCATGTGTTGAAAGTTTTGTCAAGCTTATTGATAATCAGTTTAATAAAAATATTAAGATTTTCAGAAGTGATAATGGAACTGAGTTTGTTAATAACAGGTTTTCTGAATTTGTTAAACTTAATGGTATTGTTCATCAAACCACTTGTGCTTATACTCCACAACAAAATGGTGTTGTGGAAAGAAAACATAGACATTTACTTAATACATCTAGAGCCCTCATGTTTCAGGGGGGCATTCCATTAAACATGTGGTCTGAATGTGTGCTAACTGCTACTTATTTAATTAACAGGTTACCTACTGCTGTTTTATCTGGTAAAAGTCCTTATGAAATAGTTTATGAGTCTAAACCAAGTATTCTCCATTTAAAAGTTTTTGGCTGTTTGTGTTTTTCCAATGTGTTAAATGTTTCTGACAAATTTGAGTCTAGGTCTGAAAAATGTGTCTTTGTTGGGTATGCTTTTGATAAGAAGGCATATAAACTGTTTAGTTTGGAAAGTAAAAAGTTTTTATTTTCAAGAGATGTAAAATTTTATGAAACAGTTTTTCCTTTCAAAAATGATGTGATCAGTAAAGAATTTGTTTTTTCTAAAAATGGTGTTGATGATTTAAATTTTTTTAACATAAACAGTCAAGTGCCTAGTGAATCTGATGATGATAATGGAGATAGTATAGGGAGTAAGCATAGGCTTGTACCTGAAACTAATGATAAACCTAGTGAGAACACTGTAGAATCTTGTAAAAGCAAAGAAGGTGTTCATACTACTGATACAGATATTGTTTCTGAGGTAGATAGATCATCTAATACTAATACAGATTCTAGTAGGAAGGACACTAGGGTTGAGTATGCAACAGAAGAGGTTTCTGAGGGTATACCAAACATTAGTAATGATGATGATAATTCCTCTGAGGATGAAGGCATTGAGTCTTTTGGAAATTTGTTTAATTGGTCACCAGAACCAGCAGCAGAGAACACTGTTAGGAGAACCAGTAGAAAAACTACTTTTCCTTCTAAGTATAAGGATTTTGTGCTTAACAAGAATGTTAAATATAGTATTAATAAAGTTGTTAGTTATGCCAATTTAAGCATTGATAATTTTGTGTTTATCACTAATCTTAATAAAATTCATGAACCTACTCATTATTCTGAAGCTATCAAAGATAGCAGATGGATTGAGGCCATGAATCAAGAAATGGAAGCCTTAAACAGAAATAATACATGGATTATTACTGATCTTCCTGAGGGAAGAAAGGCTATTCCATGTAAATGGATATGGAAAGTTAAATATAAATCTAGTGGTGATGTAGAGAGATTTAAAGCTAGATTAGTAGCTAAGGGCTTTAATCAAAGAGAAGGAATAGACTATGATGAAACTTTTTCACCAGTGGTTAAAATTGTTACAGTTAGATGTGTTTTAAGTCTAGCTGTTAGCAATAACTGGCCATTATTTCAGTTGGATGTAAATAATGCTTTTTTATATGGAGAACTGGATGAAGAAGTGTATATGAAAATTCCTGAAGGTTATGGTGATGAGAATGGTAACAAAGTTTGTAAATTGGTTAAGTCTTTATATGGGTTAAAGCAAGCTCCTAGAAAATGGAATGAGAAGCTTGTTTCTGTTCTTACTGAAAATGGATTTATTCAGAGTCCTAATGATTTCTCGTTGTTCATAAAGAATAGCAATAATGTTTTCTTAGTTTTGCTTGTTTATGTGGATGACATTGTTATCACTAGAAATAACCTTGATGAAGTTAATAAATTTAAACAGTTTTTAAGTACCAAATTTCTTATTAAAGATCTTGGAAAACTTAAATATTTCTTAGGCATTGAGGTTATAGACATTGATAATGGTATTTGTCTAACACAAAGAAAATATTGCACTGAGTTGTTGTCAGAATTTGGTATGTTAGGATGTAAACCATGTGGTGCTCCTATTGAAGTTAATCCAGATAGTAAAAAGCTAAACAAGAAATTTGGTGAGGATAAAAAACTGACTGAGATTACTTCATATCAAAAACTTGTTGGAAAACTGATATATTTGACTATGACTAGACCTGATATTGCTTATGCAGTACATTGTCTTAGTCAAGTCATGCATAATCCTATGACTTCTCATCTTAGACTTGCATTCAGAGTGCTTAGATACTTGAAAGGTGAACCTGGTTTAGGTATCACTTTTAAGAAAGGTGATTGTAGTAAGCTGAATGTGTTTGTGGACTCAGATTGGGCAAAATGTAAGATAACCAGAAGGTCTTTGACTGGTTATTGTGTTTTTCTGGGAAACAATTTAGTTTCTTGGAAGAGTAAGAAACAAAGTGTTGTTTCTAGATCTTCCACAGAAGCTGAATATCGGGCTATGTGTAATGTTTGCTGTGAAGTCATGTGGATTCATAAAGTGCTTAATGATATGAAAGTGAATGTTGTTCTACCTGTTGATATGAACTGTGACAACAGTTCTGCTATTCAAATCTCTTTGAATCCAGTGCTTCATGAAAGAAGCAAGCATTTTGAAATTGATCTATATTTCTTAAGAGAGAAAATATCTGCAGGATATATAAAACCTATAAAAGTTAAATCTGAACATAATACTGCAGATATTTTTACTAAAGGATTGCTTATATCTGATCATAAGAAGTTTTGTAGTATGCTTGGTTTGTATAATGCATTTGCAGGTTAAGAGCTTAAAGGGGAGTATTAAGAAGTAAGCTATTAAACCTGGAGGGCATTAAAGTAATTTAGCTAAAGATGGAGGGGGAGTATTTGCACTTGAATGGAAGAAGCTATATTCTTGAAGGACTGATTATGCAAAGTGTGGAACTTTGAGACAGCTGTGCGAGTGGGAGTATATAAGCTACCTAACAAACTCATTTTATTCATTCATTCAGTTTTTTATCTTTCTGTTATCGTTTCTAGTGAGAGAAAATAAGATTGATACTTCTTGATCAATCGTGTGAGTTTGTGAGCGTGTTTGTTTGATTCATTCTTGTATTCAGAGATATTGTAATTAATTCATTGATAAAGAGAGCCAAGGGGTGGTTGGCTCTGTTATAAGTTCTTGTGATTTTGATCATTGATTTGTTAGTTTTTACAAGTATACATAAAATTGTTCTAGATATTCAACTTAGAAGGTTTCGAGTGAATTGTAAGAAAACGGGGAAAGAAAAGTGAGTTAAATTGGTAACATCGACTTCATGATCATATAAAATGTCATATCTGATGAATTTCATTTGTGTTCAGCTGCTGTTTGGTATGTATTTCATTTCAGTTCTATTACCTGGTATACAAACTGCAACATGGACTAAATTGTGGGTCTGCAAGTTAGATTGTTCTGGGTCTGCAGTCTACACTGCTGGCTTTCCTCATTGTTTATAGTTTATTGTGGCTCAGACATGTCATGAGAGTGTGAGTTTATTCTAAAAGTTATAGATGGTGCTTTGCTCTTCTATTTTATCTTTGGAGTGTAATTTATTTGTAATTGGGTCCACTACATTTACATTTATGAGGCATATAACAGTGTCGTCAAATTAACCAAGAGATGCTGCGTTAAATAGTTAAATCTACACACGCATTGTCAACCTCACAATTATATAACACATTAACACCGATAACATTACAAACTCCAAAGTAGGACTCAGGCAATGCAATGCCAAGGCAGGAGTGAATTACATAAATGGCTGGAATGAAACTGGAAACAGAATGATTTACAAATGCATATAAAAGCCTTTCAAAATGCACACTCTACTACTCTTCACTTTATTTATTTACTTATTTTTGTGATGTAACATAGAGCACAACTTCTGAAACATCTTCAGCTCGATTGACCACCCTACAAAGTGCTCCTCACTTATCCTCGTCAACAGCCAATGGAACAGACTCAGCCTGCAACGGAATCGGTAAACACCAACCTCATATATCAGATGATTCAGTTACTTAAAAAGGACATATAAGTTAACAAATTAACTTACCAAATTCCGGTACTTGAGACCATAAAACATTTCAAGATAACGACGAATCTCAAGCCTGTCAAGCTTTGACACATGCTTCCAGAATCCATAAACTCCAGCAAGTGTCAACAACCTTTCTGAGTAAATCTGCCATGTGTATCTGTCCAACATATTTCAAGTTAGAAACAAATATCCTATGTCTTAATTACAGTAATAATTGAACATGAGGTTTGTGGTTTGCTTACTTCTCCTGGATACGCTGTAAGCCACCCTCTGAAATGGCATCCCAATGCGAAGGGTCTTGTTTGGTTTTCTCAAAGAAGTTGACTAGCAACTCGGTGACTTGGTCCCCATGGTATGGGTCAATGTGGAAGCCAGATTTCCCATGAACAATGATTTCAGCAGGTCCTCCATGAAGTGTTGCAAATGTGGGCAACCCGCAAGTCATTGCCTCCACCACGGTCAATCCAAATGCCTCGTAAAATGCTGGCTGGATAAATGCTCCTCTTGTATCTGCAATCACACGATACAATTCTCCATTCCTCACTCTATTCATCTGTGAAGAAATCCATCTAAACTGTCCATTGAGTTTGTAGTTTTCGATGAGCTCATACATCTTCTTCATTTGGGCTTGCTCTTCAAGATCTTTAGATTCCTTCCTTCTATCACCACCAACTACAACAAGGTTCACCAATTCACGAAGCTTGTCATTCTTGGCATACCACTCCACCAGTCCTGTTAAGTTCTTCACATTGTCCAGTCGTGCCATTGTGAACAGAATTGGCTTATTCTTGTCTTTCAACACACACCTATGCAACACTCAAATGTTACTTTTAATTTTAATTGACCCCATAAATAATAAATACATCATGTGTGTAAACAGTAAGCATACAAGTGCTCGTCGTTCTCAACAGAACTGAAGAGAAGTTCATCGATTTCAGGGTGGAATGCTGTGAGTCTCTTTTCTTTCTCAGTGTAAGAGTAGTAGATTCCCATATCAGCACCGGGTGAAACAATATTGAACTTAGGGTCAAAAACATCAATCCCGTGAACCACCCTGTATAGTCCAGGCATTGTAAAGGCAGTATGACTCTCGTACTGTCCAACCGTGTCCTTGCTGCATCATCCATTTTCTCACATTACATTTAGGCTTTTCATTTATAAACAAGAACTGTGAAGAAAATGAGAATAGGAAAATATACCTTCCCGCAATCTCTTGGAAAGTACTAGTTATGATGAAGTCGGTATGATTCATGGCAATAAGATCAGCTGTAAATTGCGATGAAAAGTGATACTTTTCCTCAAAGTTCTTCCAGTATATATCTGAATCAGGGTACTTGGTTTTCTCCAAGGCATGGGCAATCGTACACTACAATATGTATAAGTTATAATTAATTGAGTAATTATCTAACTGATACAATTAAGTATGAAAATGACACACTTAGGAAGATACCTGAGTGACACCCAACTTGTGAGCAAGCAAAGAGGCAACCAGGTTTCCCTCACTGTAATTTCCTATGATCAAATCCGGTTTTGCCTGTAGCTCTGCTGTTACTTCTTTCGCAACATCCTAATATATTAGTAAGCCCCGAAAAAACGCAATTAGTAACTTGAATAAATCTTGATAAATAATCAATGAATATGTAAAGAAAATAGGAAAATGATGTCACCTCGGTGAAAGTCTCGATGTATGGCCAGACCTCAAAACGAGAGATCCATTTACGGAGAATACCCTTTTCGGTACGGAATGGAACTCTGAGAATATGAGAGTTCTCTGATCCAAAGACTTTCTCAAGACGCTGGCCACACGTGGTTCCAACGGCATCAGGAAGTAGCCTTGTGACAATGAGAATGCGAGGAACAATATCAAGACCTTGCTCTTTGATCCTCTTGCGCATCTCACGCTCCAACGCAGGAACTTGATCAAGAATGTAAACAACCTGACCACCTGTGTCTGGATATCCCAACACGTTCTCTTGAGCAAAGTAACCGTGTGGTGAAAGAATGACCACATTGAAGACCATTGGGATTCTTCCAAGGAACTTCTCAAGAGTGAATGCATCAGGCGCCTCGAGAAGATCCAAAAGCATATGGATCATCTCCATGACACCTTCTGCTTTGTTACCCCAACCTCGCTCCAATCCAATCTCTTGAAACTTATGTTCAAACTCAGAGTATGGAGTAGCTGCATCCAGTGTGGATAAGTACTCTGACGCCTTCCTCAACACAGATTGGAGCGCATTCAGGTTCTGGATTCTGTCATTCAACATCATGGTCTGCATATCATAACTTATGTATTAGTAAATTACAAGAACATTTTTGATTCAGGGTTGCATGACTAGTGTGAGTTCCATGGGTCACGGGACAAGGATTTTTGTGGTGTAGTCCCAGTTTTTGTAGCACCATCGATTTTTCTTAAATGCATCTGGTCTAAAAAAATATTTACAGATCTGCTTAGTTTTCTGTGAATGCATCCTGTCAATGCGTGTACTGGTTTGGTCCCTGGTTTGAATGAATAATGAAAATAGTAGTGAAATGGTCGGTACCTTTCCCTTGCTTTGGTGAGTACGGAGGAAATCGAGAAGAGGATGCAGGCTTTCTTTGTCATGGAACATTTTGGCAGAAAGATGTCTGTTAAGGAACTCGACTCCGTTGCCAATTGATTTGGTGAGTGTAGGGCGAGGGAATGATGCCGTAAATGGTTCAAAATCAAGTTCAAGTACAAATTTATCTTTAGACCTGCAGCATTACATTAGTGAAACCATATACTATACTACTAGATCGTATAAGTTAGAGAAAGAAAGAAAAATTACTCGGTTCCGTTAACGAGTTCTTCTTTGAAGTGAAGGTATTCAGGGACAGAGAGTTCTTCAACAACAAGAGCATTAACATTAACTTGAACATATTCCCAAACACCGGGACGAAGACGAATAGCAAGAGCAACCCAAGGAGGCAGGACAATGGCTTCCTGAGTGCATTTTAAAACCTTGTAAAAAGCACCATCTTCATCAAGCTTTGTTTCGTCTTCTTTGCAGATTGCTTCGAATTCAGCCATCACTTGGTGTGGCTTCAGTATTCCTTTTCCATGGCTTTCGAGCCTTTTTTTTTCAAAAGAAATATTGCATTAGTTCCTACTCTATACATATATACAACTTATAATAACCATATAAAATGATGTACCTTGAAAGAAGCATGAGGATTTCATTACGATGAGTCACAAGTATCGAATCGAGACGTTCACGAAGACTGTGAACACGGGTCAGAACACGTTCTGCCATATTCAGTGAACTTAATTTGTATATATTTATATGGATGATCAAAGTATAATTCAACTGCCAAACAAGAAAACAGAATCACAGAGTTAGATGGATCAGATTAAAAGTTACTAAAGTCAATTATTTAAGAAAAGACATTATCGCTAAACTTTATTGATCATGTTTTGTTTTTATAATACACACGGAGTACTATAATATACTATTAACCAGCCAGCTTTATTACTATTATTATTATTAATAAAGAAAAAACAACAAATGCTAGCCAGGTGTTGCAACTACACGCACTACTATATAATAGTAGTAGTAGGAATATTATACTATTATTATCTAGCTAGTGTGTATGATACTCGTAATAAGAGTATGAAGAGATGATCGTAATAGAAAGAAGAAGACTACCTTTGTTGTTAACTACCTTTTTAAGAAATGAAACAGAGGATATGTGAATTGAAGAAGAAATGGAAATGAGATGAGATGAGTAAGTTGGGCAAGCTTCAGATTAGATATATAGGAAGAAAAAGGGAGGCAGTACCCTTATTAAATTAACTAGCAAGGTGGTGGTGGAGGCTTTGAAACAGGTAACTAGTTTTTGTGCATTGTTTTGTTTTGCGACTAGTTTTGGGTTGCCACTAGTATTACTATTAATAGAATAATTATCTTTACATGTGATTTCTGTCTAGGGTGTCTATTATTTGGATTTGATCCACGAAAATTGAAAATCGAATTGATCGAATAACAACTGAATCAAAAATAGAATTTGGGTTATGGATCATAACCGAACCGAACCGAATTACTAATATAGTTTTCGGGTTGGATATTGGTTTGGCAATCGGACCCGAAAACTGAAATTGTACAAACATATATGTTTATATATATATTTTTATATATTAAATAATTATTAAAATTAAATCTTTATACAAAAATATAATTTTTATACTTGAAGTAATTTTTGTTTTTTTTAAATATTTAAATAATTATGTATTTTTTTAGAAAATGCAGATAATTCGGGTCAACCCGAGAACCGAACAGAATTTAAATTCGGTTCTCGGTTCGGTTCGGTTGAAAACTAGTTTGGTTTGGTTCCGATTTCAGGTTGACTCAAGAAAAAAAAATTAATCGAATAACCCGAACCGAATAAACCGAAAACCTGAGAACCGAACAAAGGACACCCGTATTTCTGTCAAATCTTTACTCTTATCCTTAATTCTTTTCTTTAATTCGTTCTTTTCGTCTGTGATTTCATTTTAAATTTCTCTTTTTTATAAAAGAAATTTAAAAGTTTACGCATATTTACGAAAATTATATAGCAATAAATAGTTAAAAATACGTTAATTAATCTGGTGGTGGAATCGGTAATCTAGTAACTTGATCGATTGCCCAGATCGTCGAATTAGTGAACCGGTGACTCTACAAGATGATCCAATGATCGAATTCGTGCATCGTTGACTCGATCAGATTGACCCGGTGGTTGAACCCATGACCCGATGACTCGACTTGATCGACCCGGTGGTCAATCTCGTTACCCGGTGGCCGAACTCGTGACTCTATGAGCCGACTGGATTAACAGCGATCTCGTTACACGATGACTTAATCTGGTTAATCCGATAACTCAATCGGATTGAACCAGTAATCAAACTCGTGAACAATATATATTAAGAAATGTAGAAAATTTAAGATTTTCAACAAAAAAATACACTCTTTATATATTATCCTTCTATTTAGTAAAGTAATAGAGATTTGGTATTATACTATGCTAATTTAGATACAGTTTAAATAAATGTGTAAATCTGTAAATATGTAAAATTTAGTTATATAAATAAACTAGCTAAAAGACCCGTGAAATTCACGGGTATTTTTAAGTGACGTTAAAAAAGAAAAGAAAAATACATTGTGTATTATCAAGTTATAAGTTAGAAAGAACCATATAGACACAATAGTCAAAAGATAAAAGAATGAGTATTTGCAAAAGATAAAGTCAAAATATATATAAGTCCACTTTGTGGTTTGTAGCCGATTCAATCGAGTAGATGATTGGGTATTTGCAACTAAGCTAAAATATATCCTAACTTTCTTAGTAAACATTATAGCAAAAAAATTACATTAATGTTACAATATATCTGATAATGCATATACAACCTCAACATGCATATACCACCTCAACCTCAACATCTAAGACTCACATACATGAGTCTAAACTGTATATATCACCTTATGATATATTCTTGATAAGATCCATTAATATGGATCTAGAGACTAAAAAGGTGATTATCGCTCTACGTCTTTGTGTAGTTCTTGGTGATATAATCAAGAGTGGGACAATAAAGTAGCCATTGTAAGCTCGAGTGCATCCTTCAACGTTACACTCACATCTTGCTCCATGCTCTAATTTTGCATCAAATGTGTATAAAACTGGATATCTAAACTCCAATATGCAATATCAAGTACATAGCAAGAGAGAATAATAACTTTCTTCGAAGCACAATATAGAGAATGGGTATTATGAAAACTTGTACACCAAAAATTAAAGCGTTTAATATATCGTTCTTTGACCAATACCTCCATCTATGATAACTGGTATTCAACCTTAAACGGATGAAAGATAATCAACTCCTACTTCCTCACCTTTAATGATTTCCATCATACACGATTACATTCTAAATTTTAATAGCTGTCATACCATCCTTGTGAGTAAGTATGTCCTTTATAATGACTTAAATGCTTGTAATGACCTTGACCTAGCAGTGCCTTGGTAAACGAATGAAAAGTAATCACTTCTATATCTTTTGTGTGTATTTTGAGGGTTCGTTGTCAATATGAATTAGAAAATTATGAAAAGTAATCAATGGTTTATACCTTCCAAGAAGATATTGGATGCAAAAGCTTCAATATTTGAACCCTCGTTATTCAAAAGCAAGATGCTCGAATAATAATATTAATGTTATGTAAAAAATAAGATATTTTCATTTAGAGTGTCTACTTTAGAATACACAAGATCTTCACAGTTCTTAGCCTCGGCTACAGTCATACTACATCAAGTTACCAGGTGACACTCCCATTAATTCCTCAAAGGACATGAGCATACAACCTACGATATGTTTGGCCATCATACTCAGCCATATAAGACAAACTTCCTAAGAAAAAAACAATGAGATTAAGTGCAAGTGTATTCGCTTCTTTGGTAAACTAAAATACAGATAAGAGTAATTCGCTATTCGTTTGTTTAGGCCAAATCCTAACCTTGTTCTTAATCTATTTTGCATGAATATTCCTTATCTTGAAACTATATATGTAACACCATTTATATAAAGAACGTAGTCAAAGTGCAACAACTCTAATCTATCATAATTCAGAGAATATGTGAATAAAATATCATCAAACGGAATAACAAATTAAATCTAGAAGATTTTTAAGATTATAATAAACTTAATTATTATTATCATTACTTCACTACAATAAGAGTGTTGAACATTTTTATATATATTATTTCAACAATAAAAGTATTGTTACAAACGACATATATATAAAGTATAAATATGAGTTCATATAACACATGAATTCCATTTCAATCTGTATGAGTAATTCCATATCAACCTGTATGTGTTTAAGTGCATCAAAATTCTAATGCCTATAGTCGTGTTCAAACATTTGACATATTCCATACTGTTTTTGTTTTTAGTGACCTCAAAACGACCTATTTTTACTTTTTGACCAACATTCTCTAAGCACTCATTTAGGCACCTAAGTTGAGCTTTGCTCATTGAGTTTCTTAGAGGTCAATTTTGGGTTAAAGTAGTGTAGATGGTAAATAAATTGAAAAAGTTGTGAGCCATCTATAGCATATCAAGCGTAACAACATCAAAAATTGTATTGCTATTACTTTAAATGAATTGGACAACTATTTTAGTGACATATATTGTTTAAAGTGTTGATGTCATGACCATCTATATTGTGAACCAAATAGCTATTGCGTAAAAGGTTTAGTAGCCTGTATATGGGGTTTTAAAAGAAATCCAAGACAACCAAAATGTATTCCTATAACAAAGAACTTAGAATAATGTGTACTTTTTCACTAACCTATTCGTGTAAACCAACCACGTCTTCTTTTTCAGCACGTAAAGCACATAAAAGCTTTATAAATATTTTGAATGCATTGACAAAATGACAACTTTAACAGAGAAAGTATTAGGCATGAAAGTATGAACGTAAACAATTACTACAATTCGAACTGGTTTGGTCCTGTTTTGCTTCTCACCAACAAAAAAGTGGACACCAAATTCTTTTTCACTTTACGAATCTCCTTAGAGGTATGTACAACCCATTCAAAACAAATGGTCAATATATCAATAGGGAAGATAATTTCTCACTCTCATATGCTTCACACTTTAAAATAAAACTTATTTTATTAGGTGACTTAGATATAACTATAGCATAAGTGATGAGACTGCTTTTATACATAGTCTCATCGTCCAAATCGGGCTTAAAATGCATAAAATATCATTAAAACTGACAAATATATGCTCGTGTTTGTTGCTTGTGTATTTTAGGTACGAATATTGAGGAAATGACAAAAAGATCACAAGAATCAATCAAAATCGGTAGCATTTTACCTCCGGTCGGTGAAGACCGTTGGACGATATTAGATATCGTACCCGTGACGGATAGTTTCAATTAAGTAACTTCCTGACAGGATTTCGCGGGTAAACCCGTTCTCTTTATTCGACCGTCCAAAGCTGACTGCGAACATAAAGAGTGAATCATTTGGATAATAATATCCGCATGATTTGAAGCCGTCAATTCATGTTCCTGGAACAAGTGAAATTCAATTAAGAACCGCACCATCGTTGCTTTCCAGTTGTCACGAGCTTGATTCGTATAGAATCTTGCAAGTTACCTACCAAGTGCTGTTTGAGGTTAACACTAGAAGGATTTCCACTCATCACCGTGAACACAAAGGTATCACTCTAAGTGTTCTGGCAAGATCACTGAGATATTGCGTAGAGGCCTGGAACGTGTTTAAATTCAGTTAAGAATTAAACAGCCGTTGCTTTCCAGTTATCACAAGTTTGATTCATAAAGAATCGCACAAGTCACCTACCATGAGCTTTTTGATATTCGCTCAAGAAGGATTTCCATCTTCATTGTAAATACTTTCGTATTACTCGGATGTTCAGGCAAGATCATGAAGATTTTGCGTAGGACTCTTAAGATCTTTCTTACTTTTCACAGTGTATGAAGAAGCAAGGAATTATGAAAGTGTGTCCTAATGAGATATTTAATTATCTCAAATGGCTCTAGACTCGATCGTGCACTTTGGATTTTAGTGATCGGAGGCTGGAGAGGAGTGCCACCTTTTCAATACCAATTTATTCGGAGTGAATAAATCAATAGATAACGTGTTGTCTCCGTGTGATTAAAACAAATATCTTTTAAGAGATATCTGAGTTAGCTGGGATGGGTTGTGCTTTGCATCACTGGGTCCATGATGTCTGTCTTCAATATCAAGAATCATTAAACAATGATCTTAATAGCATATGTATTGACCCGGTTTCTGCCTAAGTTGTAAGGAGGGCTTCTTTCTTTACACCCTTTATCTTTACAATTCTTTTTCATTCTTCAACCCCTTCAATGCTTACCAATACGTCATCACTAGCACCTTGTTGTGATTGTTCCAGTGCTAACTTAAGTACTTGGTCGGCATTCAGCTACGTTCACAATCTTTCTCCATCTTTCCTAAGGACTACTATTTCTAGCTATGGAATGTCCTTGGGAAGATTCCTCCGGTTCTAGAGGAATCATTGGACTTTAACCTATCCTACCATCCTTATGTCACCACAATCTTCACCGTCGTGAATAGAGATGTTTTGGGTAAGTGTATGTCACCATGAAATCCATTTTGATAGTGCAAATCCATTTTGCTCCCCCTTAACATATGCCACAATATCCGAAAACATTTCGCACATGTCGGGATGAGCTAGCACGTTAAGTCAAACCATTTGTGATTAATCATTTCCCATATTAAATCATATTTTCTCCCCCATATTAAAAATATTAACCCAATCGATGTTTTTAATATCAATTGATTTAATAACATTTTAAGAAAATTTTGGGAAGAAAAATGCAAAGCCAATTATCTTCATGAATTACACAAGCTCCCCCTCAAATTAATGAGGGTGTACTTGAAACGTAAATTAAATACCTTTTAAACACAAGTGTAAGGTATTTATCACGTGCAAAGATCAGATATGATAATGTATTCACAAGATTAGCAATTTATGAGGTTGGACCTGAATGATGGAGAACATCATATGAAAGAAGCACATGGTTCTTGTTCACGAATGTTGGTCGCCTCATCATGTCTGAAGTTATCTCTTTACTCCATGTGTACGATTGATATCTTTGTCTTGACATCAACATGTGAACTTGGCACTTTTAGCGTCAAAGATTCTGATTGCTGGACAATCGCTCCTCCTCAATTGCTGACCCGTGTTCTATTGAAAGAGCTGTAGTCGCCGTTTGAGTAGTCGCATCGTCGAGTATGTAGATATCAATTGTAAATTGCTACGGTTGGTAGAGATGATAACTTCATAAAAACAAGATTTCTCTTGTTTTAACAAATAAATGCACTGACACGTACATATATCCGTGTTAGATTGTGTTATAAAGTAAACACAATCCCTTACATGGTTGTAAAGTAAACCATGCCCGAGAAAAATAATTCCCGTTGTTGAGTCAAAGCTTTCCGGTGAAATGCTTGACTTGATTATGAAAAGCGAGTTACTATCTGAAATAATAGCAAACCATTTTGAGCATGTTTTAAACATTTGAACTTCTGCTCGAACTTTATTTACAACCCCGTGTCATTATTGAATGACATTTCTAGTATCGTAAATATTATCGATTCCAGAAGACATGCTCTTTTTATCAAAACATTTTTTGAACACACAATTTTGAAAGATTTAGAAAAACCTTTTTGAGAAATTCTCGAAAAATTGTGTTCAACGTTTTGAAAACCAATTACTTGAGCTTAAGATGTTGAATATCTTACAAAACGAGCTCAAGTCCGAGAAGTTGTAAACTTCCCGTTGCTAAGGATAAGTTTATCATCGGCGATAAACTTTCCTTTTAATTGAAGAACGAGTCCTAAGCTGACATTTACTTAGAAATCGTTTTCATGAGCTTGAAAACTTTGACTTGTTTAACGGAAAGCTCATGACCGAGAAAGGTGAATTTCTCGTTATGAGGAAAAGTTCTCTTATTTAAAAGATTCACTTTCCTTTCTGAGCTTAAAACCTGGAATGTTTTAATACAAGCTCATGACCGAGAAAGATGAATTTCTCGTTAAGAGGATAAGTTATCATAAAAGATAATCTTTCCTTTATTTTAAGTTCGAGTTACAGTCTGACATTTAACTGTAAGTCATTGTGCATGAGCTTAAAAACTTTGAATATTTTTAATATAAGCTCATGCCCGAGAAAAATTAATTTCTCGTTGTGAGGATAAGTTTATCATCGGCGATAAACTTTCCTTAATTTGAAGATCGGGTCATCATCTGACATTTAATGAAGAGCCTTATACACGAGCTTAAAACCTTTGAATGGTTTTAGGATAAGCTCGTGTCCAAGAAAACTTAATTTCTTGTTAAGAGGGTAAGTTATCGTTGCGTAGATAAACTTCCCTGTCTCTGGAGTCCGGGTCATCGTCTGTCATTTAACGAGGAGCCATTGTGCATGAGCTTAAAAACTTGGAATGTTTTTGATATAAGCTCATGCCCGAGAAAAATTAATTTCTCGTTGTTAGGATAAGTTTATCATCGGGATGAACTTTCCTGTCTTTTGAGATCGAGTTACAGTCTGTTATGTGACTGTAAGTCCTTGTGCACTGTAAGCTTAACTGGAAATCCCCTGAGACACTTGTTTCTTAGATATCAGCTTCTTTAGCAACCAAACTCTGAGAGTGTCCTTAATTGAATGGTATACAATGATTGGACCGCTTCGTTCTTTTGGAACATCCTCTTTGGTACCTGCATTCTCATTTGGAATTTGCATGCTTTGATATGGGTTAGCGATATCTATCTTAGAAGCAAGTGGGGGTTCACAGTTTTCTTTTCTTGTGTTAGAGGTGACCTGAGGAGATGATTCACTTGTCTTAGCTGGTAAACGTTTCCTTTTATAGAAAACCTTAAGTTCAGGCTTAAGTGACGCATCCTCCTTTTCAATTTCCTCCCTAGTAGTCTTAATAGAATCGGAGACTATCCTAGTTAAAGGGCACTGGTTTTCTACAAGGGTGAAAATTCTACCAGTGGGGCGCCACACTTTACCAATGGGTTTGATTTTGGCAACCCACTGGGATTTAAGTCTAGCACGGGAGTTCACCTCATTAAGTAGTTTTTTGATACAAGAATCATGATTTGCCGTAAAGACACATTTTCTACATGTTTTACAAGTAGCATATTTAATGTCCGAGTAAGATCTAGAATTCCTAGATGATTGATTGATGCTCCTAGGATGTGACATGCTACGGTTAGCAATGTTGGGTAAACTAGAAGGCATCTGACTAGGTTTGAAATTCATATCTCTTACTTGTGTCTTTTGCTTAGCTTCCCTTAGACCAAAAGTATGGCGAACGTCATTTGAACTAGTTCCAGACGTATTCTTAGGACTATGTCTAGGGAAATTAGAGGCAATCATGTGATTAGGTCTTGCAAAAGCTGTTTTAGTCACATTGGGCCTAGATGGTGGAGTGACTGTTCTAGAAAGATGAACCATATCAACTTGGGAGGCAAACCGCGGTCTCGAGGATTGTGATCGCTCGGATCTAAATGCAGTAGGTTGTCTGACAGTCGGTTGTCTGACGAACTGATTTGTAGGCGGTTTCCCCAAGATTGATGGTTTTTCAAGCTTAGTGTCCACACTAGGTCCTTTAGTTTTCCGCAAATCATTTTTCAACGCAGCTATAGCAAAGACCTTTTCCTGTACTTGAGCCTTTAATGTCTCATTTTCTTTGAACAATTCATCTTGGGATGCCAACTTAGATTCAAGCAACTTAATTTGTTTCAAAAGATTATCCTTTTCAACTTTAGAGTCTAGAACAGTTTGATCCAATTTTCGTTCAAGAACAACGTTTGACTTTTCAAGTTTTTCAAAATATGTTTCAAATTTCTCCGTTTTCTTCGAAAATTCAATTTTGGCATCCTCAAGCTCTTTGGATTGCTGAGCTAAAATCGTTTCGAGCTCTCTAATCTTGGAATCAGAAGCAGTTATAAGACAATTATCATGATGTCTAGCATTTTGAACACTTTCTCCCCCATTATGACTCACATCGGATGAATCAGAAGTGGTATTTCTATCACTCTTTTCCATCCCATGTTTGTCATAGTTAGGTTCAGAATGCTCAATATGCGGTATTTCATCAGCATATACATCATCAACATTACATTGTACCATGTCCGCAGGCTCTTCGTCATTAACGGGTAAGGTGACATCAAATGAGATCTCGTGAACATTGCCTGACGTGCCACTGGTATCATGTTGTCCTCCTGATTCCGTGCTCTTGCCATCGTTAGGCTCCAAGTTGTCAACCGTATGACCATTCTCCTCTTGTATTTGCATCATAGATTCTTGCACTCCATTATCATACACTTGGTGAAGTCTAGATCTTTCATAAATCGAAGACGAAACTGATGTCATAAATTTCAACAGTTTATCACGGAAATCTTTAACATCGTTCTGTGTGTATTGAAAAAATGACCGGCATATCCCTGAATTGTCATACTTGATGATATTGAATTGGAGGAAAGGCGTGAGTTGTGTCACAAGAGCCTGATATGCAGTTTCTGATGCAGAGTGATTAAAGTCTTCTTTGTGAAGTTGCTCAGCTAGGTGGTCCAAGTTGAGATATAGTGAATTGATGAATGTATAATGATGTTGACCAAAGAGTGTCACAAATTCGCTTCCTCCTTGAACCCATGCAATAGTCCTAAGATGTGACTGAAGTAGTTGACATGAAATTATACCACTTTCTCTAGCTGTGTTTTGCATGTGATGCAAGTCTCCCTCTTGAAATTTCGAATTCAAAGACTCCATTGAATTATGATGAAAAATAATCGTGATTGTGGTTGAATTCGGGATTTTATGAGTCGTGAATAAACGGAAAAATTGAATTCACGGGATTTTAGAAACCAACGAAGAAATCGTAAAAGTTCTTTGAAAATCCTTGATTGATTATGTAACTCTTTTCTTGGCTCAATGATTTTTGACGGCTCAAATGTAGATAAAGTAAACCCGAGACTAAGAGGTCTAGTTGCCTTGTATAAAAAAAAAATAAATAAATAAAATAAAATCGTCTTGAATAATTTATGACTCAAATCCAATCAAATTTCAAATGTTAACTGTGGCGCCATTATTTTTTAACTCATTTAAAAAAAAAATTTAATATAAAAAATTTATGTATATAAAAAAAATAAAAATTTCTAAATGTGACTTTTATTTATCCCAATTAAATTTGAGACCCACGAAATTTGAAGAATCAAAAAAAAAAAAAAAAAAAAAAAAACTTTAAGAAATCGTAATCAAAAGACACCACACAAAAAAAAAACGTGTCACCGTTTAAGTCATGTATTCAAACGTGG
Organism: Glebionis coronaria; assembly: GCA_025667525.1. NCBI lineage: Eukaryota > Viridiplantae > Streptophyta > Magnoliopsida > Asterales > Asteraceae > Glebionis > Glebionis coronaria. Next base: position 168,438,027 of record CM046876.1, on the reverse strand, counting down.
CAATTTGAGGTCTCCTTGGTTTCTATGCATATAAATAAACACAACCTCTTTCTCCTTTGTAAACTCCGTCCGTCTCTTATCAAATAAATAAAAAAAAAGTACAGCCTCCTATCTGGTCATCTATCTCATCTATCTCGTCTCCTATCAGATTATCCCACAAAGAAGCACATACACAAACACAACAAATCCTTCTCTTTGGACTGATATAACCCACGAATCAAATCCACGGTTAATAGTTTATCAGAGTTTTGGCTTCAAGATCATGAATTGGTCGCGGGTAGGTTTTTCTATTTTATTTTCTTGTTTTGGATCGATGAGTCTTTTGAAGAAAAGTGAGATCTTGAATTGTACGAGTTTGAGTCGAATCGTGGGTGTGTCTTGAAGTTGTGGGTGAGTTATGATCTCGAGTCAGTCGTGTGTATGTTGATTTGGGTAGAGTCTGTAGGTCGAGGGAGGGTGGGTGGGTTGAGACGAAAAGGGTGTTTGTTTTAGACGAGAGAGTGATTTTGTTTTAACAGTTGAGAGTCTTTGTTTGAGTGGATGTTGGTCTGGTGTGAAGTGAGACGAGGGTGTTGGGAGAGACGAGGGAGTATTGGGGGTGGTGTTGCGAGGGTGTCTGTTGGATTTGATTGAGTTGGATTTGTCGAAGATTGAGTCGTGAGTAGTGGGTTTGTGAATGAGTCTTGTGCGACGAGGGTGTGTTTGTGACTAGAATGTGGTTGGTCGAGAGATGAGTCTTGATTGAGTATGTTGTCTGTTAAGATGATGTGTTCGAGGGCATGAGGTCGAGGGAGTCGAAGTCGAGAGTCGAGGCTGAGTGAGTCCTGTTTCGAGTCCTATTTGAGTCCAGTTTCGAAGGAGGGTATGGTTTGAGGGTGTTGTGTTGTGGTCGAGTCTTTTATGTGAGTCGGTGTTGTTGGTCGAGAGTTGGTGTGAGTCGGTGTATGGTCTGGGTCAAGTCAGGTCTTGAGTCTAAACCAAATTTCTATCGCAATATTTTATTTCATCGCAATCACAATTAAAAAAATTTCCATCGCAATGCTTGAAATTATCCATCGTAATCTTCAAAACACACTCATCATCGCAATGTGGAAATTTTTTTGGCAGAGTTTCGTTTCTATAGTCCTTAAATCCGTCGCAAACACGATCGCAAAAGGCAATCGCAACCCACGATGGAATAAGATATCGGAATCCTTGATCGCAAAGTAGAACCCGAGGGTTATTGCGATCAAAATGTCGAAGTATCGGAATAAGGCAGCTTACTTATCGGAATGGGACAAAAAAAAATGAAAGCATTGGAAAATCCATCTGAAATTACAAACCCTTTTCCAATACAAAGTGGTGATAAAAAAGATAAAGCAGAAAACGATGAAAACTTTGATAGCAAGAAAGACAAAATAGAAAACAAAAAAAAAATTTATCAAATAAAAAAAATGTAATTGAAACAGTAGAAAGGTAACCAACTTTTTATTAAGAGTAAAAGAAAGATTTTTGAAGAAAGATTGCCGTAAGCTTAAAGAAAAAAATAGACGAAAGAAAGAAAAAAAAATTGTGATATAAAGAAATTTTACCACTAAATCAATAGATAAAACATGTTAATCCGAAGAATCAACCATGCTCTTGATACCAATTGTAAGATCTTAGTTTTCTAAGGATTTAGCAAGTATGGATTATCTATTGAATGGATGATAAATGAGAAACTTAGAGAGAGAAAGAAGAGAGAGAAAGGAGAGAGTTGAAAGGAAAATGGAAATGTGATTGAGTGAAAGTGGAAGTGAACCAACAACCCCTCCTAACATGCTAGGAGGGGGGTTTATATAGCCCACCCTACATGTGGGCTATATGGGCTATATTGGATCACGAGCCCAATATCATTGGAGTGACCGATCCTTTCTAAATACGTAAAAACGTATTTCCAACACATGTTTTTAGAGACTTACCCATTGTCCCACCCTTCTATTTCTTCTCATCTATTTTCTTGAAACCCTTTGGGTTTTTGTTGACTCATGATGAAGTGGCGTTGATTTGTTTTTCCAATGAAAACGAGAACGCCATCTTCGATCCCGGTATCTTGCACCATCAAAGGACTTAGTCCTTTATAGCGGTTGTTTTTGGGCCTTGTTTATCATGTAAGCCCCACCAAAAATTGACCACACCATGATAATCCCTAAATGATCACATTTATGGGGATTCGAGTCGAGCTTTTGACTCGGTTATTGATTTAACGGTTACACCCTTTCCATGCTAGATTAGGCATTCGACTACGTCTCTAGTATGGGGGTGTTTTGCACCCCTAGACTCGAAACACTGAGGACAATGTTTAACTTTAGTATGGGGGGTGAATAGATACTTGCCTTGCCAAACCTTCACGCTTTCCAAAGTTTATCTTTTTGTTATCGTTTTTGTTGCAAAATAAGGCTAAAAATGGCCAAATTTTAAAATTTTTCTCATGTTTTATAAGTGTTTGAAGACACGAATGTAGGTTTTTCGATGGCGAGAATAAGAGTAATTTTTGACTCGACCGTGCGTGTTGAGCACTTAGCTTTGGTTCCTTAACTACACATTAGGCTAAGTCTCTTAAATGAGGACGAGAAATGATAGGGTTAATTATAAGTTACTATGCTAAACGTAGAGTACTCGTATTCTTTCAAAAACTCGTGTGTTCTCGTTGTTTGCTTATTCTCCCTTCGCATGTAAATATTTTTTGCTTAATAAATATTGACTTAGCGGTTTAGTTAGGATTGTTGGGTTTCTAGTCTTTTCTAGTAGCTTCCGTGTAATTAAATTGAGAAGACATTAAGGTATCGCCAGCGTCACGGTTTTGAAGTATTGGCACCCGAATAATCGAAAGCCTCACCCAATAATAAGATTTCAAGTGCTCACCTAAATCTAGCAAACAATTTGAAGCCTCACAAGGCCGAAAAATCTATGCAAAATTGAAAGTGAATCAAGCCTTAATCTTTGAAGCTTTAAAGATCCAAAATTCGCTTTAGCGTGAGGATATACGTCTTTGGCTAATAAAACCACCGATGAGGCGGATAATAAAAGGCAAGGCAAGACCGAAGTCATAATAAAAGCTTCATGGCGAAGTTGAATAAAAGATGGAGGTAAACCAAAGATAATAAGGCCCTTCCGTTAGGGGGCGTATAAAAGTCTTGGTAATAAGTCTCATGTTCAAAACCGTTATAAAACCGTGTTTATCGATTCTTCTTGTCAACTTAATTTATTGACATCGTTGTCTATTGGGAGGGGTTATTGATTTGATGGTCTTAGTTACACCGTTAGGACTCTATTTTTAGACCTAAATCTCTATTATCGCATAAGTCAAACAATGTATCCTCGTGAAACATTCAAGACAAAATAAAATATAAGAGATACAACTTAGGAATAATGGGAGGATAAGTACGTGATTAGGGCATATGAGTAGTGTTAGCATTACTAACTTATAATGACAATGATCTCGTTGCACGCTTGGCATGGAATTAGGGTGAAAATCGAGGACGATGAAATTATTTCTAACGAAGCATTCACGTGTTCTTATTCTAAGAACCTAAACGTCCCATTTTGCGATGAAAATCATACATTATGTCTAAAACGCAAGTAGTAGTAATAGTAGTAGTATAGCTAGTTTATCATTTCAATAAAAGTGAATAAAATTAAATTTTGGAGGTGCTACGATACTTTATTCTAGCATTGCGTGAGGGCACGGCAATGGTTTAGTATGGGGGAGTGATGAGACTGCTTTTACGTATTTATGAAGGATCGGTCGCTCCAACGATAATTATGTAATGGGCTCGTGATCTATTTACTTTATGTATGGTCCATATAGCCCACATGTAGGGTGGGCTATATATAACCCCTCCTAGCATGTTAGGAGGGGTGTTGTTGATTACCATTTTCAATCAATCATATTCATCTTTCACTTTCTCTCTCTACATTTCCCCTTTTCTCTCCTTTCTCTCTCTAATCCTTCATCTCTTTCCTTCATTTCCTTATGATTATCATCTAAATCAACCATCTAAATCCACCAAATCCATGATATAGAATAGGCCATTAATTTCGTAGACCTTCAATTGGTATCAAGAGCCATGGTTAGTTTGGTTTATTCTTGTTTTATTTCTTTTTGATTTTGGTGGGTTTTGATTTAATCATGCTTAAACTTTAAAAAGTTTGTATTTTTTATAAAAAGTTTGTGTTTTTATATCAAATCTTCAAATTTATTTACTTTTTAGATAAAAATCACAAATTTTTATATAAAAATCAAAAATTTCTTTATAAAATCTTAAAAAGTTTGTGTTTTTTATGTTTTAGATCATAAAAAGTTTGTATTTTTTCATAAAAAGTTTGTTTTTTTTTATAAAAAGTTTGTATTTTTTTTATTTTTTTATTGTCTTTATTTTTTTTATTTTTTTAATCAGTTTTTTATTTAAATATTTTTTTTAATCAGTTGCGTCCTGTTATTTCTTTTTCGTTTATCCGTTTTTTTTTTTTTTGTCAAGTTATCAGTTATCAGTTTTTTTAATCAAGTTATCAGTTATCAGTTTTTTTAATCAGTTATCATTTTTCTTTTGGATTTTTCTTAATTTTTTGGTCAAACTACCTATTTGGTCAACTATTATCTCTGTCCAAAATTTGTCCCATCAACTGATACAAAATTTGTCCAAAATCGGTCCAGTCATATTCTGTCCAATTGTCCAAGTATTTCAGACCGAACCTGTTTCTGTCAGCCTAAACGTTCCGAATCAAACCACAAGTTCCGTATCAAACTAAAAGTTCCGAATCAATATCTAAGTTCCGAATCAAACAGAAAACTTCCGAACCAAGAACTTCCGGATCAAGCCAAAAGTTCCGGATCAAGAAGTTCCGGATCAAGAAGTTCCGGATCAAGAACTTCCGAACCAAGAACTTCCGGCTCAAGCCAAAAGTTCCGGATCAAGAAGTTCCGGATCAAGAACTTCCGAACCAAGATCTTCCGGATCAAGAAAAAAGTTCCGGTGAAGCAACCATATTCAAAATCAACGGGCAAATCATCGTCTTTTCAAAAAGACTCATTCCCTCGACATCAAAACAAAACGACAGACTCCCTAGTACTCCTAGACCAAACAGACTCGATCACTCACACAAAACAATACCCTCGAAAACCCTCTCAATAGCCCCCACCCTCGACTCATTTACCCACCCTCACCAGCACACCCACTCGACTCTCGTTACCACCTCACCCTCGTCCCCACCAGACCCTCGTCCCCCCACCCAACCCAACACCCTCACCTCCATCTAACACTCTCAATTTGACTTCACAAACAACTGGAACTACAACTCCCCTCGACCCTTAACCTAAACAGACCCAACTACACACAATTTACCCACCCACCACTCTCTCGACTGACAATCACACACCCAAGACTCTCTCGACTCGCACTCACAATCACACATACACAAACAACCCGTCTCTAACACCCTCACCCTCACCAAAGATCTTGACTCGACTCAACCCAGAACAACACAACCATCGAAAACCCTCACCCTCTCGACACAAAGAAAGACTCGTACAGTAGAGAGAGAGACTCAGACTAAAATTAAAACGTAAACCGACTCGTATACCTACCCGAGACCTTCTTTCTGAAAAGATCTTGAAGATGATTCGTCGTGATTCTTGCCTCCCATGAACGAGATTTGCTTCGTCGGGATCATTTGATTTGGTGGTGTTTTTGATTACTTTGGTGGCTGCGTAGGGTTGACTAGATATCATTTCTGGGTTTGGCTGTGTTTAGAGAGAGAGATATTGGAAATAGCTAATAATTTTGAGAGTTTTGAGATTGGGTGATCTGCTTTGTTAAATTGAAGAGAGAGAGTCATGGTGGGGGGGGGGGGGGGGGGGGGGGGCGGCATAAACAAAGAAGACATGGAGTATTGTGAGGAGAGAGAGTTTTGTAAGCAGGTATTAAGTTAGGGCGGATATATCTAGAAACAAGTGGGGCGGTGGAACTTCTCCTATTGGGCCACGTATCTTGTTTTGACGGAGAACACAAGAAACAGATTTATTATTGGGACACGATAATTGCCACGTTTCACCATTTTTAAAAAATCGTTACGTTTTTTTATTTTTTATTTGTGTCAACAGTCTGTTTCTATATTTATTTTCAAATTTCAGATTTTGTATTTGTGTCACAGATTTTGTATTCGTGTCTAGTTAACATCTTTGACAAATCAAATTTAAGATAAAAAATATATCAGATTCAAGGAGGGAGTGAATTTGTGACAATCTTTGGACAAGATCGTCATATATTCATCGACTCAATCTTCACCACGTTGACCCAACTCGCCGAGCAACTCAACAATAACAACTTTAATCACTCTGCATCGGCACTTGCATATAAGGCTCTTGTGACACACCTCACGCCTTTCCTCCAATTTAATATCATCAATCCTGAAAGTTCAATGATTTGCCAATCTTTTCTTCGAGATACAAATACCGAGCTTCGATTTTTTCGTGATACAATATTGAAACTCATGACCTCGGTCTCGTCTTCGATTTATGAAAGATCTCGACTTCAGCAAACGTATGATAATGGAGTGCAAAAATCAATGCCGCAGATGCAAGAGGAGAATGGTCATACGGTTGACAACTTGGAGCCTAACGATGGCACGAGCACAGAATCAGGAGGACAACATGATGCCAGTGGCACGTCAGGGAATGTTCACGAGATTTCTCTTGATGACACCTTACCCATTTATGACGTAGAGCCTGCAAACATGGTACATTGTAATGTGGTTTATGATGTATATGCTGATGACATGCCGCATTATGAGCATTCTGAACCTAATTATGACAAACATGGGATGGACAAGAGTGATAGAAATACCACTTATGATTCATCCGATGTGAGTCATAATGGGGGAGAAAGTGTTCAAAATGCTATAGTTCATCATGATAAATGCTTTATAACTGCCTCGTTAACTGATTCTGATTCTAAGATTAAAGAGCTCGAAACGATCGTAGCTCGGCAATCTAAAGACCTTGAGGATGCCAAACTTGAATTTTCTAAGAAAACGGACAAATTTGAAACATATTTTGAAAAACTTGAAAAGTCAAACGTTGTTCTTGAAAGAAAATTGGATCAAACTGTTCTAGATTCTAAAGCTGAAAAAGATAATTTTTTGAAACAAATTCAACTGCTTGAATCTAAGTTGGCATCCCAAGATAACGTGCTCAAAGAAAATGAAACATTAAAGGCCCAATTACAGGAAAAGGTTTTTGCTATAGCTGCGTTGAAAAACGAGTTAAGGAAAACTAGAGAACCTAGTGTGGACACTAAGCTTGAAAAACCATCAATCTTGGGGAAACCGCCTACAAATCAGTTCGTCAGACAACCGATTGTCAGACAACCTACTGCATTTAGATCCGAGCGACCACAATCCTCGAGACCGCGGTTTGCCTCCCAAGCTGATTTGGTTCATCTTATTAGACCAGTCACTCCAGCAACTAGGCCCAATGTGATCACTCCAGCTTTAGCAAGACCAAATCATATGATTGCCTCTAGTTTCCCTAAAAATACCAAGACCACGTCTAGAACTAGTTCAAATGACGTTTGCCATGAATCTGATCTTAGGGAAGCTAAGCAAAAGACACATGTAAGAGATAGGAATTTCAAACCTAGTCAGATGCCTTCTAGTTTACCCAACACTGCTAACCGTAGCATGTCCAATCCTAGGAGCATCAATCAATCATCTAGGGATTCTAGATCTTACTCGGACATTAAATATGCTACGTGTAAAACATGTAGAAAATGTGTCTTTACGGCAAATCATGATTCCTGTATCAAAAAATTGCTTAATGAGGTGAACTCCCGTGCTAGACTTAAATCCCAGTGGGTTGCTAAAATCAAACCCTTTGGTAAAATGTGGCGCCCCACTGGTAGAACTTTCACTCTTGTAGGAAACGAGTGCCCTTTAACTAGGATAGTCTTCGATTCTACTAAGTCTACTAGGGAGGAAACTGATAAAGATGATACTTCACTTACGCCTAAACTTAAGATTTTCTATAAAAGGAAACGTTTGCCAACTAAGACAAGTGAATCATCCCCTCAGGCCACCTCTGACTCAAGAACAGAAAACCGTGAACCCCTATGTGCTTCTAAAATAGATATCGCTAATCCATGCAAAAGTATACAAACTCCTAATGAGATTGCAGGTACCAAAGTTGATGTTCCAAAAGAACGAAGCGGTCCAATCATTGTATACCGTTCAACTAAGGACACTCTCAGAGTTTGGTTGCTGAAGAAGCAGATATCAGAGAAACTAGTATCTCAGGGGATTCATGGTTAAAGCTGCACAAGGACTTACAGTCACATAACAGACTGTAACTCGATCTTCAAAGACAGGAAAGTTCATCCCGATGATGACTTATCCTAAAAACGAGAAATTCATTTTTCTCGGGCATGAGCTTATGTTAAAAACATTCCACGTTTTTAAGCTCATGCACAAGGACTTATAGTCACATCACAGACTATAACTCGCTCTTCAAAGAAAGGAAAGTTTATCGCCGATGGTAAACTTATCCTAACAACGAGAAATTAATTTTTCTCGGGCATGAGCTAATAATAAAAACATTCGAAGTTTTTAAGCTCATGCACAATGACTTACAGTTAAATGTCAGACTGTAACTCGAACTTAATATAAAGGAAAGCTTATCGTTTATGATAACTTATCCTCTTAACGAGAAATTCACCTTTCTCGGTCATGAGCTTGTCTTAAAACATTCGAAGTTTTAAGCTCATAAAGGAAAGTGTATCTTTTAACTAAGAGAACTTTTCCTCGTAACGAGAAATTAACCTTTCTCGGTCATGAGCTTTCCGTTAAAACAGTCAAAGTTTTCAAGCTCATGAACACGACTTCTAAGTAAATGTCAGCTTAGGACTCGTCCTTCAGATAAATGGAAAGTTTATCGCCGATGATAAACTTATCCTTAACAACGAGAAGTTTACAACTTCTCGGACTTGAGCTCGTTCCTAAGATATTCCAAATCTTAAGCTCAAGTAATTGGTTTTCAAAACTTTGAACACAATTTTTCAAGAATTTTTCAAAGATTTTTTCTAAATCTTTCAAAATTGTGTGTTCAAAAATGTTTTGATAAAAAGAGCATGTCTTCTGGAATCGATAATATTTACGAACCTAGAAATGTCATTCAATAATGACACGGGGTTGTAAATAAAGTTCGGGCAGAAGTTTAAAATATTTAAAACATGCTCAAAATGGTTTGCTATTATTTCCGATAGTAACCCGCTCTTCACATTGAAGTCAAGCATTTCACCGGAAAGCTTTGACTTCAAAATCCGAAGTTATCAACTCCATAATCCAAAGTTAGTTGCAATTGATATCTACATACTCGACGATGCGACTACTCAAACGGTGACTACAGCTCTTTCAATAGAACACGGGTCAACAATTGAGGGGGAGCAATTGTCCAGCATTCAGATTCCTTGATGCCGAGCGTGCCAAGTTCACATATTGGTGTTAAGACAACGATATCAATCATACATATGGAGTCAAGAGATAACTTCAGAAGTTACGAGGAAGACCAACATTCGTGAACAAGAACCATGTGAATCCTTCATATGATGTTCTCCATCATTCAGGTCCAACCTCGTAAATTGCTAATCTTGTGAATTCATTATCATATATGATCTTTGCACGTAATAAATACCTTACACTTGTGTTTAAAAGGTATTTAATTTACGTTTCAGCACACCCTCATTAATTTGAGGGGGAGCTTGTGTAACTCATGAAGATAATTGGATTTGCATTTTTCTTCCCAAATTTTCTTAAAATGCTATTAAATCAATTGATATTAAAAACATCGATTGGGTTAATATTTTTAATAGGGGGGAGAAAATGTGATTTAATATGGGATATGATCAATCATAAATGGTTTGACTTAACGTGTTAGCTCATCCCGACATGTGCGAAATGTTTTCGAATATCGTAGCATATGTTAAGGGGGAGCAAAATGGATTTGCACTTCAAAATGGATTTCATGGTGACATACACTTACCCAAAACATCTCTATTCACGATGATGAAGATTGTGGTGACATAAGGATGGTAGGATAGGTTAAAGTCCAATGATTTCTCTAGAACCGGAGGAATCTTCCCAAGGACATTCCATAGCTAGAAATAGTAGTCCTTAGGAACGATGGAGAAAGATTGTGAACGTAGCTGAATGCCGACCAAGTACTTAAGCTAGCACTGGAACAATCACAACAAGGTGCTAGTGATGACGTATTGGTAAGCATTGAAGGGGTTGAAGAATGAAAAAGAATTGTAAAGATAAAGGGTGTAAAGAAAGAAGCCCTCCTTACAACTTTAGGCAGAAACCGGGTCAATACATATGCTATTGAGATCATTTTTGTTAATGATTCTCGATATTGAAGAAAGACGTCATGGACCCAGTGATGCAATGCACAACCCTTCCCAGCTAACTCAAATATCTCTCAAAAGGTATTTGTTTTAATCACACGGAGATCAACACATTATCTATTGATTTATTCACTCCGAATAAATTGGTATTGAAAAGGTGGCACTCCTCTCCAGCCTCCGATCACTAAAAATCCAAAATGCACGATCGAGTCTAGAGCCATTTGAGATCATCATATATCTCATTAGGACACACTTTCATATTCCTTGCTTCTTCACACACTGTGAAAAGTAAGAAAGATCTTAAGAGTCCTACGCAAAATCTTCATGATCTTGCCTGAACATCCGAGTAATACGAAAGTATTTACAATGAAGATGGAAATCCTTCTTGAGCGAATATCAAAAAGCTCATGGTAGGTGACTTGTGCGATTCTTTATGAATCAAACTTGTGATAACTGGAAAGCAACAGTGGGTTAATTCTTAAATGAATTTAAACACGTTCCAGGCCTCTACGCAATATCTTAATGATCTTGCCAGAACATTCGGAGTAATACTATTAAGTATTTACAGTGACGAATGGAAATCCTTCTAGTGTTAACATCAAACAGCACTTGGTAGGTAACTTGCAAGATTCTATATGAATCAAGCTAGTGACAACTGGAAAGCAACGATGGTGCGGTTCTTAATTGAACTTCACTTGTTCCAGGAACATGAATTGACGGCTTCAAATCATGCGGATAATATTATCCAAATGATTCACTCTTTACGTTCGCAGTCAGCTTTGGACGGTCGAGTAAAGAGAACGGGTTTACCCGCGAAATCTTGTCAAGGAGGTTCTTTATTGAACCTACCTGCCACAAGTACGATATTTAATATCGTCCAACGGTCTTCACCGACCGGAGGTAAATTGCTACCGAATTAGAATGAAATGTTCAAGGCCATTTCATCCGTGTATATTGTTTTGTTGCTAACTGTCTTATGCAGCGTAACAAGAAGGTGGCATTGCGGTGTACAAACCAGAAGAAGTCGTCACCACATGCTTATACTACATACAATTAGTACTTCAACAAATTCAAGAAAGCCTGAAGGTCAAGTCTTCCGCTGTATCAAACTCTGAAGCTTTCAAGAATTTAAAAGCATAAGTATGTGGAACATGAAGTCACAAAGAGGCAAATATCACAAGTGAAGAATGCACAAGGTCAAGGCAAGGAAACATGCTCAAGACTAAAGTCAAAGATCACATCAAGCATATTCACAAGAACAAGATCGAAGACTCAAGCATAGATGCTAGGTTTAAGATTTTGTAAAAAGATGTGACCTCCCTTAGGGGGAGATTGTTGGAAATACGTTTTTCCCAATAAAGTCTCGGTCACATCTTAGTTAGCATAGATCACGAGTTATAGACTATTTAGAACTTTGTTTCTTGGAGCGACCTCCCTTAGGGGGAGATTGTTGGAAATACGTTTTACGTATTTATGAAGGATCGGTCGCTCCAACGATAATTATGTAATGGGCTCGTAATCTATTTAATTATTGTATAGTCCATATAGCCCACATGTAGGGTGGGCTATATATATCCCCTCCTAGCATGTTAGGAGGGGTTGTTGATTCTCATTTGACACTTAATCATTTATTCATCTTTTTTTTCTCTCTCTACATTTCCCCTTTTCTCTCCTTTCTCTCTCTAATCCTTCATCTCTTTCCTTCATTTCCTTATGATTATCATCTAAATCAACCATCTAAATCCACCAAATCCATGATATAGAATAGGCCATTAATCACGTAGACCTTCAAAACTGCCAAATATATGCTCGTGTTTGTTGCTTGTGTATTTTAGGTACGGATATTGAGGAAATGACAAAAAGATCACAAGAATCAATCAAAAACGAACACGGGAAACGAAGCCGCACAATGAACCGGGCCCAAATCTGGAATTTCCAAAAATGACCTTGAAGAATTGAAGATTGGCAACATTGGTCCCTCAATTTTTAAAGACTTATCAAGATTGGTCCTTGTAGAAATCAATTTATGCAAGAAAGGTCCTCCATGTTTGAAGATATTACAAGAATGGCCCTTGAAGATTGCATTTATTGCATTAATAGTCCTTAATACAAGTTTATAAACATGTTGTGCCAAAAATGCCAAATGCTGAAACTTGTTATAAAGGGATTTGGAGTATATTGCTGATTATTTACAACATGAAAGAAGGAAGAAACATGGGGGGATAAACTGCCAAACAAGTAAACTTCATCCACCACTCACACCATGACACCTCATCAAAACCCGACCCTACCCATTACACCTCACCCATACCCGTCCAAAACCCAACCAATCCACAACCCAAACCCACCAGGTTTATTAAATAAACCTGGTCAAATGGTCAACATTATTTCCCACCAAACACACTTTTTAAATTAATCACCCCCATTTTCAGATTAAATCCACCCTTAATCCTAGATAAACCCTAAAAATCCCCAGCCTTAATCACCCTTAAATCAAAGGGGTTTTAAGCACAACTATCCAGATTACTAATTGGGGTCACTCTCATCCCATCCCAACTCACCAAACATTCCCATGTGAACCATGGACCCCATTCGTCCCACCCCTGCTCACGTCCCTTTCCACAAACCCCAACACCAGACAAAATGAATGGTGGGATTTCACTCCTTGGACCCAAAGCAACTTTTAACAGCCAAGATTGATCAACACAAGCTTCCAAACAGCCTGGCTCATCACATGGCACCACATTTGACCAAGATTCGTTTTTTGAATTTGAAGACTCAAGGGCTATATTGGAAATTCATCATTAGGGTTTTATGCATTCTAGTAACTTCTGTAGCTCATTATATAAGAGCAATAGGGCTTTCATTTATCCTTGTTCCGGAATTTTAGCAAAAATCTTGTAATTCCTTTTTAATTAATATAAAGTTGGTATTTGATAAATGTAATTCCTTTTATGGTTATTTAAAAGTTGGTAAATGTCTTTGAGCTAAGTATTCTGAGTTCTATGTTTTTGAGTTGTCAAAAACAATTTTAAAAGTTTCTGAAAAAGTGATTTTTCTTGGTGAAATCTTGTTCTAATTTGGTTTTTCCAAGATTATAAGTGATTGTTCAAGTGTTTTGGAAGAAAGATATTTGAGAGGATTATTTGGAAGTTGTGAAAAAGGTTTGAAAGGTTTTAGAAAAATCAGAAAGTTGGTATATTGTGCTTTCTTCATTTTCTCTTAGCAGGTTTAACTTGAAGCTTGCTTGTTGTCTAAGAGTACTGCACAGACCCGGGTCTGTTAGGAGATGGCTAGCAGCCATTGTTGGGCCTTGATGTAGGTCCAACAAGGTACCACCTTGTCCTTTTTTTTGAGTTTTATAAATTTTCAGTTTTATGTGATTTTTCATGAAAATTGGTTATGTGTTTGTAAGCTGTTCGATATTGCTTATTTTAGGTTATTAAGCATGTTAGGATTGATTAGGATCAATTTGGGTTGATATTGTTTGAATTTGGTGTGAAATATTGATTTTCAGTTTTTTAAAGGGGTGTTTGGATTAGGATCTAAACTAGGTGGAATGATTTTAATCTTGGTTTAAAACCTGTTCAACATACTTAATTGGTTGTTATTAGGTAGCATAAGTACTGGTTTTCATTTTGGGTGAGTTTTAAAACAAGTTTCATGCTATAAAAGTTGGAAAAGTGAGCAAATTCAGTAACTGCCTTTTGTGCATGCTTTTGTGAAAATTTTGCAATCAAACTTTGGTAGATGCTAGTTATTAGGTCTGTTTAGGTTTGTGTAGTGCTTATTTATCATTTGGTTGGACTGAGTGCAAGTATTTGGCCATTAAAATTCGTATTTGTGCAAGTAATCTAGGTTTACTGTTCATCAGAAACATTAGCCTTAATCAGTAACTTTCTTGCCCATTTTGTGCTTAATTTGTTAAGTACTTGCTTGTTTTTTTGTGTATATTGACTCCCTATACTCAACTGAGTATAGGGGTGCCTTTTGTTCCAAAAGAAACCAAGCATTGAGCTTTCCTAAGCTCAAAAGGTCACCAGACCTAGAATTTACACTAGCAGTGGGAAAAAGGTTCCCCCTGCTAGCACACAAGTTGGTACTGCCAAGCAACAAGACAAAACCAGCAACATGTCACTATCAGTAATCTTGATTTTTTGTCTTTAGTGCCCTTAATTGGGAATTAGGACTTCAAACTTGTTTCATATTTTTTCTAATTTTATTTCTGATTTTTTAGTTTAATTAGATTTTTATTTACTGTTCATTTACTATTTTTTAGCTTTTATTGCTATTTTAATCACTTTTATTATTTCTGTTTTTGGCATTTAGTGCCAAAAATACTTATTTTTCGGTTTAAACATTTTTCTTTTATTAAGAAAAACATTTTAAGATTTTTAGTTAAAAAAGTTTTCACTGTTCACTTTTTAATTATTTTTTAGAATTAATTTAAGTTAATTAGGGTTTTAATTAAACTGTTTTTGTCTTTTAGTGAAAAATTTAATATTTTTCAAACTTTTTCATTTTTATACTGTTCATTAGAGTAAAATAGGATTTTTAAAATTGGTAAATCTTTTTTAGTATTATTTTATTATTTTTTATAATTATTTTAGTTTAAAAATAGTTTTTAGTGATTTAAAAATAGAAAAATAGTTTTCAAAAATTAGGAAAAATACTTTTTAGTTTTTAGATAATATAAGTAAGTTATTTGTTCAATAAAATAATATTTTGGACATTTTGATTAATTATATTTAATTTTAGGGCTTTAATTAGCATTTAAAATTGAATATTTAATTAATAAAAGGTTTTAAAATATTTTTATTGGATTTTTATTCTTATTTATATTATTTTAGACTTATTTTAGCTTTTAATTAATTTTTAGGTTTTAAAATTTTAATTTTGTAGTTTTTTACGGTTTTACGTGAACGCTTTTTCGTCTTAGCTCGATCCGTCTTCGTAACCGTCATTTCTTTCTTATTTCTCTTTTCTTTTCTTCTCAATATAATCACAAACATTAATCAATTCATCACACAACACACTAGCCTCCTCGAGAACGAACTCACTTTATTTTAGGGTCATTCACACACGGTTTTCCTAAATCGTCGTGCATACTTGCCCTATATTTTAGTTGCTTGTTTTTCCTAAAGCAAGTATCTAATTTTACAACTATCAATAAGTATATTCCAATAGGCAGACTTCTTATGACAACATTACTATACAATTAGCATCACGTTGTTTAACTTATCATGTTTACCTTTAAATTAGTGATCACAGTTATTCGTTAGAAAAATACTAAAATATGTGCATGACTTACGTGTTGTCACTTAGCCGATATATGCGAGGATTAAGCAACTCGGTTACACCATCATCTACCTCACGAGGATAGCCGTTGATACGTCTTCATATTTTTAAAAAACGCACAATCATTTTATACGACACTTCTAAAAATACATGTTAGGTTAAAATTAAAAGGAATCCATCACCTAACTGAGATGGTTTTAGGATTAGTTCCAGAAGTTATTGAACTATCATCAATACCAATCTTAAGTATTCTCTCTTAACAAAATAGTTGAAATTATCGAGATATTCCATCGCCAAACCTCACACCTGTAATGCTAACAATATAAAACTTTAATCCTTTAAACTGTATTTATTCAAAGTATATCTATGAGAACTTTCAGGTTTTGCTACAATACAAATGAACTGAACTCAATTATTCTAAATTTAATTTAAATCTAAAAAAAGAATTGAATAAATGAGAAAATTACCAATTTTATGGCGTGTGCAACTGGTTGAATCGAAACAGTTTTCGTGTTTCTGAATCAGCGATAATGAGGCGTATTCTGAAGTGGTGGTGTCAAAGAATGCACATCGGTTTTTCTTTCTGACGAATTGTAACTTATCGTACTTGTGAAGTTTCAATCAAGTGATATGTTTATATCAAATTAAATATTGGGGACGATGTGGTTTTGGAAACACGCGTGGTTTTGAATATGAGTTTCAAATAATATGATTTAGTCAAATGATATTTGATTGAGGCTAATGATAAGGTTTGCGATTTGATTGAAACACATTAAACATTAATCATTAATAATATGTTTTCAAGATGGTTATCTTTTTAATTTTCAATGAAGGAGGTTGTATTATGTATAAAATTAGGGCTAAAGTTTCGGTCAGTCAAAACATTCCGAGTTATGGTTTTGTAGTTCTTTATGCATTTGATCATTGTACAAATTGTCTAATTATGGTATGATACTGATGTCGTTTTTAATGAGACTTTTCAAATATGCGTATATTTATTTGAAAAGATTAAGAAAGATTACAAAAATATATTTATTAACCTATAATCAGTTTGTATATTTGAAACAAACTTTAAGGACTTTACAAACATAGAGTTACCGTAATAAATTGTATACGTGTAATATTTTTTCCAATACATTAAAACGCATGTTTCAATTGATCACATAATTATTATTTTTAATTGTTTTTTAAAACAGGTTTTTATTTTTGTAAGTTAATTTTGGAATGGTTTTTATGACACAATTAATTTCAAGCTTTACAAACTTGTACAAATATATTATTTTAGGAAGGCTATTAATTTTTGCAAGGTTAATGAACTTGTAAAGAACTTCATTTTATTAGAGAAGACAGATAGATTTTTGTTATAAACTTTTCACGCCGGAATTATTTTTCTTTATAAACATTTTGTTAAAACTTTCCTAAACAACTTGTATTTTTGAAACCTTTATAAAAATTTGTACACTCTGATGAACAATATAAAAATGAAGGATAATTATTTTTTTAATATGTTATCTAAAGGATACATAATTTTTCTTAAAGAATAATAACTATTTATAAAAAATCGTGTTTTAACTTTTTTTGTAAACACTGTATTTACCATTAGTTTAGAATTATTTATTTTTATAAAATCTATTAAAACTATTTTTTTTTACTAAATTCGCACAACTGATATTTATAACTTTTTGACTAAATCTTTGTTAAATAATATTTTGCAAAAACTTTTTCATTCCCGAATCTTTTTTTTAAAACTTTCTTTAAAAGCTCTTATTTTTGGAAATGCTTTTAATAGCCATTTAATTTTGTTACATTATGTTCTTGTACACTTAGGCTAATAACTTTTGAAAGAAATTACTACTACAATGGATCATGGTTCAAAAATACACGTGGCAGCACCATAGTTAAAGTTATATTAGGAAAAAAATAATTAGATGGATGCTTTAAAAGTTGTACAATGACTGCTTTAGAGAGCTGTACAAAACTGTGTTTTATTAGATATAATAGATGTAACAAACTTTAATAAGTTACATTTCTGTAATACCACGTGATTGTAAATGAAAATTAATACTTTATATTATAGAATATTTCATAACTTTAAACTTTCAGGTGTAGCTCTTACTACGTATTTGTTACACTTGATATACCCACACTCAGTGACGAGCCAGTGATGGGGCTAGAAGGTGCTCGGCCCCTCCTAACAATGGTAGAACCACCTTACATCTAAGTGAAAAGAAATAAAGACACTAACCAATATATATAGCAATCTGGTATTCTTATTTTAATGGAGGTTTGGAGTTTCATATTCAGATGAGGAAGAAGACTCAAAAATAAAAAAAAAATTGTTTGCATCTTTCTTTATATTGTATCTTTAATAATAGTGGGGAATCACGTTTCCCTAGAAACAGTGATCCCCTCTCACACGCCTATTATTAAATTAAAACAACTCTCTCACAAACTCCTCACACCCTAAAGTTTGTGTGTGTGATAGTTCCTGTAGCAGTCTCATCTTCCCCGCCGTTGATCTTCGATTTGAGTTCTGTAGCACTTCTTCATTTGGTACCGTTGATTCACACACCAACCTTTCTATTATACTACCACTTTTATCCCCATACTTCATTGACTTTTTGCATCTCTCTCTCTAGAAAAAAAGATCTGATTGATGTAGGTTCTCTCTCTAAAAAAAAGAGTTCACATCTTAGGATCTAGGTTATAATCGAATACGCGATCCAAAAGAAAGAGACTGATGCAGGTAATCTTTTTAAATATTATTAAGTTTATGATTTTGAATATTTCTTTTCATTATATTAGACTTTTGATTGAATATTACATGAACACGGAATTTAGAGGGTTTTTTTGTTTCGTTTGATTTTGTTTTTTTTCATGAGGAGATTGGATTTTTTGTTGGTATTTTTGTTTAATCAGAAATTTCTTCTTTTTGTTGATGTTTTTAAGCAGGATGATGAGGAGAATGGATTTTTTTCACAATAATCGTGGTATGTAGAGTAAGTCTGTCACACCAGACCGAAAAACAAAATAAATAATAACCGATATATTCAATTCGTATCATGGAAACAAATGGTCTATGTTCTTCTGTTTGATTTAATGATTTTCAGGTTTTAGTCAATGGGATATGATTCTTGATGTGCCGTATTAACTGGAATGTGGGTATACACATGTGGAATACACTATTATTATGGTTGTTGTTGTTGGGGTTTTGATTCGTTGACATCATTAGAACCGTCGCTTGGCGTGGCAGGTCATTGGATTTGCAGCCGCGGCGGGTTGACCATTTGTTTGTGTTGCTTTTGCGAACACATTCCAGCTTTACGATTTTTTAAATGTTCATAAGCGTGATAAGTGTAACACCCCCACAATTGTTATGCGCAGCGGAACTACAACAATGGGTGCTACACAGTATTCATTGCACACAAGAGATATCAAACGACGCTAAAAAGACGTCGACTTAAAATTTGAAATTTAAAATTGTTAGATAATACATGTCCACAGTTTTTCCAACCCCAAATAGTGCACAGAGTTTAGCGTTTTCGGTCCCCATGAATCTCAACCCCAAAAACTTCAGTTTTACAACCACGTGACATTAAACATAAAAATTGTTTAAGTAGAAAAGGAGGGAAAAACAAGCGGACACCAAGCCGATCACACAACATCCATCCCATGCATGCTCCATCCTACTGCTCAGCGGTTACCTGAAACACATGCCAAAAATTTGGTCAACGAAAACGTTGAGTGGAATTCATAGGTTTTTCAATCCATTTGAACGTATATATAATAAAAACCATTCGTGATCATTTATAGTCTTGTCGATCAAACAAACTATAATCAGGATACTGACAATTGTGTTTAAGCTCATGACACTAATCCGTTAACTCAATCACCCGCGTAAAAATACCGGCATGATTCAGATGAAACCAGTGCCCCTTCTAAAGGCATCAGTTGCAATTATACCTTATTTCTCATACAAAATAATCTACCGCAGAACTTACTATAAGTACAGCTTCTCGGCTAGCATTGGGTCGTTAACCCCGTAGTACTACAAATTGCATAAGCGGCTATTTCCCCCTACTCGAGGGCAAGACAATAGTTAATAGTTCATGAATTTAGGGACTTTTGCAACTTTGGTACTCAACACAATTTCTAAGGCAACTTTCGGGTCTAACAATCATTCATGATATACGTTCCTTTTTAAAAACTAGCATGCATTTCCCTCGCGGGTAAAACAATTTGAAATAATATAAGCGAGGCTATAAATTCACACCTTATATCTTAAGTAGTCGGTAGTTCGAGGAGTGATCACTGACGATGTTACGGATGCCCGGGTAAATCAACACCTATCACAAATAACGCGTAATGAGTAATCTCATTTAAATACTTACGGTACTGTATAAAATACATATATACAAGTCACTTAAGACAAATATAACTCACGCCAAAAACAAAAACAACAAGTATCATTCATTTTATACCATTCATTCTTATAACCTACGTTGTCCATTTTTACACGTTCTCGCCGGTACTTGACTAAAGTACGGGCTGTTTTACCTTATTAAACCATGCTTATAAAATTTGACAAAATTTCCAAAAATCCTATATGACCTGTAGATAACATGTTTTTAAGCCCAACAAAAGTTTTCACTTTTACGACCCGTTACGCAACTCATTTCCACGACTACATTTTACGGGCTGAAATTGCGCTTCGACCAATTTTGACCACTTTGACCTATATGAAAAATACCTTTGACTTCCTTGACTCATAAGTCAACATATAGACCCATTTGTACAGGTTAGGGACCAAATTTTGACCCTTGACCATTTACCAAATTATACTTGTGACCCTCGGGATTTGACTAAAACTTTGCACAAATTCGGATTGTGAAAGTCCTCGTCTCCCGGTACCCGATCTTTAAAATGTCATAACTTTTAGCTCGTTTTGAGTCACGGGCTCTACCTTATACCAAATTAAAGCTAGAAAAACCCTCTATCACTACATTTAGTTTTCAAGACCTGGAACAAAAATCATTTTTATAAAATAGACCAAATGTTTCTGCCTAAAAATGACTATACCAAAATCATGCTTAGACTCGATTCCAAGACTTCTAACCAACACTAAACATCATCCTAAGCCTTCCCAAACATATCCTAACATCAAACTTCCATCCTACCCCTATTGATCAACCAATCTCAATATCAAGAATCAAAGAAAATAAACATGCAAGTAGTAAGACCTACATGAATCATCCTAAAACAACAAACCAAACACAAATATAACATGCAAAATCAACAACCACCATGGCTCCCCAAACACCCCCTTTGCCGTGGGGTTTGGGTGACCCAATCACCACAACCAAATTAATTTTGGTGGGTTTTCATGGTGTTTATACTTCCATAACACTAAATTATCAATATGCACTAGCTCTTTAAGCCTCAAAAACGAATTTGGATCATATGGAAAAATCTTGAAAAATTTTTATCAATGCATGTTGGATTTGAGCACATGAATAGGTGGGGAATGACCAAACTAAGCGTGGTCTAACCTTAGATTTTTGAAAAATCAAGTGGAAAAGATTTTAGGTGGATTTTTGTGTTCTTGGGGTGTGCCGTGAGTTTGAGAGAGAAGAGAGGGAGTGGGTTTTGATTTTTGGTGAAATGTTTAGTATGTGTTTGTGTGTTTAGTCATTTAGGCCCTTTTGATGGGTTAGGAGGGACCTAAATGCAATTTTGGGCTTCTTTTGTCCTTAAATAGAAAACGACCTCAAAACTTTGCGGGTTTGACTCATTTGTCAATTTTGAAAATTTTACGGGAGTCGGAAATCTTCCCGAATGCTCCAAAATATTTTTGGGATACTTTAAATGTACTTGGAAGGCTATAAAACTCACCCGACTCAACTTAACACGCACCGTAAATAAAATTCTCGAAAAATTACATTATCGATAAATCGTCAAAAATTATATAAAATTGGGCATCCCTCGGGATCGTAATCGTCATCGTCCTTCTTAAAACGTCAATCGTAAAAATTATAACCTCGAACATCGGCTTTAACCAAAATACTTATAAATTATAGAAATTAAAATTTATCAAAAATTTCAAAAATTAGCGTAATTTAGGGTATCGTTAATGACCTCGATTCTAGGGTGTCACAATAAGCCCATAAACTCATTGTGGTTCCATCCTTACGCTCATTTGATGCACCGTTGCTTTCGTTGCTGTTGTACAAGGAGATAACCTAGAACGGTCTGGGTTAAACCTGAGATTCCACGTATCTTGGCAGGGAAACCTCTCGAGGTTGCAGCCATGGTGTGTGTATCCGGTTTTCGCAAGTGTCCCTTATATTTGGCTATGATGATTCTTGGAATCTGATGCAATTAGGATTGTCCCTTGAAGTTGTGAGGCTAGGTCGGCGAGGTAATGGCTGGATGGCATAGCATATATAGTCGCTATGCAACCGCTTTCTTTGGCCAGTTTCATTAACTTTCATGAGGTAAACACCGTGTGTGAATCTGAGCCTTTATTTTCTGAATATGACTGACTCACCTTTAATCTCATATTTGAAATCTCCATGGTTCAGAATCATTAAATTGTTGCGTGTTGCTTTAGAGTCTTTTGATCTGTTGTTATCCATCAAGGGAACTAGAACCTTCTTAACACCATTTATAATAAACGAGTAAGTATTATCTTTACCCTTGTGAATCACAATTTACATCATTCTCCCATGGTCGCCCGAGAAGAATATGGCAAGCATCCATATCAACTATGTCGCACATGACCTCGTCCTTATATTTTCCAATCTCTAAAGGAATTTTGCATCGCTCAGTAACCTTGATCTCGCCAACAGATTTGGTCCAACCAATACGGTATGGATTTGGATGTTTTATGTAGGTATCTTCAATCGTTGTACAATGTCCCTAGATACTATATTCTCTTTGCTACCACTATCGATAATAACATCAAAGACCTTTTGATGGATAACATACCGTGTTCGAAATAGGTTATGTCGCTGAGAATTCTCAACCAGCTTAGGAGCTAGCATGATTCGACGAATGACACACAACTTTGATGAATATTCACCATCAGCATAAAAGTTACCATCTAAATCATCATTTGCTGCGTGGCATATATCAGTTTCAATCTCTGCATCAAATGTTTCCTCATCTACTCCGTTGTAATCGCGTTCCCTAGTGGTCAAATTAATCTTTCCACCAGTTGCCCTACATTCACTTGAACGATGACCAGCTACCCCGCACTTGAAACACTTCCCGATTATGGGTCGTGCATACGGGTTTGTAGATTTGCTGGTAAGTGTTGGGATGCTATCAGTTTGTTTTTTCTTGTCCAAGGTAGACAATTTCTGAACAGACTGTGTGCTTTCTGCGTTTGATGATGATTGTCCAGCGCTTGACACAAACTTGCTTTTGTTTGTGTAAGGGAATAAAGTTGAACGGTTATTCTTTGCAAGTTGATTTTGAGCCCTAATCGCGAGATTATAAGCGTCGTCTAACGTGTACACAGGAACAAGAGAAATTCTATCTTGGATTTCTGGACGTAATCCATTGATATACCGTGTCACTTGTTGAGACTCGGTTTCTGAAAAATCATTCCTTGATGACAAACGATGAAATTCGGCGGTGTACATTTCCACGGTACGCTTTTCTTGAGCACAATTTTGGAGCAGATTAAACAATATTTGATCATGATTGGGTGGAAGGAACCTCTTACGTAACTCTCGTTCCATTCTTTCCCAACTATTGATGGGAAGTTTTCCTTGTCGCTCTCGTACATTTTGCAAGTTCTTCCACCATGATTTCGCACCACCCTTTAACCCTTTAACTTGTATGCAACCAGAGTAACTCGACTATCCATAGGAATTTCGTAGAACTTGAAAAAGGTATCCAATTCACTCATCCAGTCTAAGAAATCTTCCACATTCATTGAACCTTAAAAAGTCGGGACATCTTTGGCTCATTGACGGTAATCAAAATCTCTAACACCCCGGTGACCAAAATGCATTCCCCTTACTTCCTGTTCATCTTCATAATCGTTCTCAACATCAGAATCTTCACCACTATAATTGTGTTGCTGAACATATGGTTTTTGAGGTCGACCATTCCCACGGCCCGTGTTCTGTCGCTGTGGATTAGCACGAATCGGTTGGTCTTCGTTCTCATGTGTGGTTAAAGTTGCTAGGGTTTGAGTTATTTATTGCAACGACTTCTGAACAGTTTCCTCAAGTCGTTTAAAAGAATTTTCGAGTTGCTCAACTCGATCGTTATTAACATCATCACCAGCCATTATTGAATCTCAATATGGAATACAATCAACCTTAAAATTGATAAACAGAAACAAAAGAAACAATCACGTATCTAAGTTCCATAGGGTTACCTGGATGAATTGCACTTTGCAAACCAAACCGAAGACATATTTTTTTTGGTTTAATCTTCTAATCACCAATCAAGAATCGATTTGAAGTAGAAAAGGTCCTCCAATCGAATCGTGTTTAGGCTCTGATTACCAACTGATGTAGCGTAAGCTACAGGTAGGGTTAGACAATTTAGTATTGTTAGACTTTGTGAGGGAGTAATAAGGTTTACTTTACCAGAGGCTTTGAGAAGAACAATTCTCGACTCTTTTTATTGATAATAAAATCTGTAGGGAAAAACAAGACACAGACCTCTAAACATTCGACCCCTATTTATAATAGAGAAAGAATATTCTGGAAGAATATTAATTTCTGGAAAGTAAATAAAATCCTAATTAAACTTAAACTTTCTGGAAAATTAAAACATGACTAAAAACTTGGGCTTAAGTGGGCTGCAAAGTCTTCATTGCATCAATAATTTGCACTAACATTATTGCACGACTCGAAGAATACATTCTGCCGCTTGGATGTTATTGCACGACTCGACCCACTAACCACTAACATATTCTATTCTAAAATAATAATAATAATAATAATAATTTGCAACTTATACTCGAACTAGGATTCGAGCTCGTTTAGGCTCGATTAAAATGTGCTTTTACCGAGCTTATTTCAATCTTTTCACAAACAAGTCAACTTTTTTCTATCCATACTACCACCTAAGGTAAAATGCTTTTAAACCGGACAAAGTAAACTACCTTTGTCATGGTGAAACGGGTTAGCCATAAATTAGATGTGTGTCCTCAGAAATATATCGTTATCATACGTGTACTAAAACTATTATTCGTGTGATATGTTGACTTTTAATTATAACTTATATCTGTTTGTGGTTATTATTTTGTGAAATAGTTGCTACAGTAAACGTTTTTTTTTGTTCGTGTTGGCGGAAAAAAAACACGAGTCTCTTATGTGTCTTACATGTGTGTATGACTACAAAAACATAACATAGGTATGATCTATTCCAAATATAACCTAGAAAAAAACACACACACACCATGATCTGAAAATGCACACCATATCTCTTATTGAGAAAACACCCTACGGTGTTCTTCAGTGCCATTGGTCTCTTCATTGCAACCGATTATGGTGTGTGGCGTTGGTGATGAGTTGGCGACGTTGTTGTGCTCTTTTTATGATACATGGTGGGTTTTAGTGCTTTTGGTTATATAAAAAACTATCACACTTTCTTATTTCTACTGCTTTGAATTCGGTCGTTGATTCGTATGATGATTATGAAGTGTGTTTGATTATTCCTCAATTTAATTTCAATCTCATTTACAAACCAAATGAACCCTTAGTGTATGTGACATCTTTGGTTAAGGTTTTCGGTTTTGAGAAGTTGGGGAAGTTTCAAAAAAAGTTCAAAAATTTTAGATTCTTTTTGGATTTAGTCTAAATTTTTTTTTTCTACCGAGTAATTTTCAAAAAAAAAATCATACTTGGCTTATTTCTTTAATTTTTAAGTACAAAATATGTTCACTAATGATATTCAAATTCTTCTTGAATTTAACCCTTTTTTAGAAGAAATTTTTTCTTAGATTATGTTTGGCAAAATTAACTGTAAATTGTAAGTTGTAAGCTATTAACTGTTAGTTGCAAGTTGTTAACTGAAAGCTGTTAATTGCAAAGCTCTTAACGTAAGCTATAAGTTGTATGTGTTTTTTTAATAAAAGTGTTTGATAAATTAGTTGTTTACTTTAATATTAAGATCTAAAATGACTTAAAATGACATATTTAAATAGATTATAATATAATTTAAGAGTTTATCGGTAACTTACACTTTTAACAGCTCTTAATAATTTGAAATGTTTCATGGATCAATTTATTAAATATAAAAGCTTGAAACTAACGTGTTCAAACAGAGCTATTTATTTCGAAAATGATTATTTTTAAATCAAAAAGCTAACAACTTAAACAAAACTCTAAAAAAAACTATTACCAAACATAGCCTTAGACTAATTTCGGAAAGAGCCAATATTCTTAGAGGATGTTTAATTGTGGAAAAAAAATTGTTTTTATAATTTTAGATGAGAGAATGATTTCCTTTATAGGGAAGAGTTGAAAATTTTGAAAATTTGTTTACATAGAGTTCCATTTTTCACTTTTAAAAAACGAGAAAGCGTGTAGCTGGAAGGGGAAGAAAAAAAAACTAAAATTGCGTTTTTTAGTTTTTCCATGTAAAAATGGAGAATATAAATTTCTCATTTTTCGAAAATTATTAAAATAAAATACGACTAAATAGGTTTTCTATTTTTCAATTCTCATTTGAAATTCTTTTCTAACAAATGAAATATTTTTCCCTAACTAAACAGCCGTAGGTGTCCATTGGTTCAAGATTTTGAAATTCCAAAATTTTAAATTCCTATTAAAATTAAATTCTTGAGATTTAAATATTACGGAATTTTAAATGCCTACGCATGTTTGGTTGGCAGAAATTCTTAATATTTTGATATCTTGGTTTTTGGTCGACCTGATTAATACAAATAAATATTTTTTTATACAAATTTTATAAATTTTCTATTTAAATGAGTAAAAAGTGAATTTTTACTTTTTATAAATTTTCTAAAAAATTTAAACGAGTAAAACACAATAAATATTTTTTTATAAATTTTTCATTTAAACGACTAAAAATCAAATTTTATACTTTTTATATAAATTTTATAAAAAAACTTATATAAATTTAATATTGTTTTTATATAATTTTATTTTTCTATTTAAAAGAGTAAAAATCGAATAAATAATTTTTATATAAATTTTTTTTAATTTTATAAATTTTTTATTTAAACATAAAACACGAATAAAAACTGTTTATAAAAAGTAATTTTCAAGTAAATGAAAATTATTCATTTTTTTAGAGCAATTCTAATTTTCCTCTTTTTAGCATTTTAGAGAATTTTTAAATTCTTTGTATGTTATATCAAATATAATATTTGAAAAAAATATCTCTCCATATTTCCCGACCAAACGCACCATTTGGCTCTTTTTGAAATTACCCTTTTTTATATTTTCAATTGAGAGTGGTGAATGCAGTTAATTAATTAACTTAACTCCCCACGTCCCTTAAGCACTCCTCTTTGCCCATCCATGTACTCCACGTTTCCATCCTTACGTTATAAACACATTATCATTCGACATCTTTTCATTCATTATCACTTCCATTTCCATGCATAAAACCAGAATGGGCAAATTCAAGATTTCCAAGAAATGGAGCCGAAAAGGGAAGCTTTTACGCGCAATAATCAACGGAATACTTGGCAACAACGTATATTATGATAAAGTTCATGACGATGGTGATCATCATGAGTCCATGGAAGATATCAAAGATGATAAAAAGCCGCACGAGACATCTGTATTTTGTAAAGCGGGGTTGGTGTCATCTTTGGCTAGAGTTCCGAGCCGAGGGTTAAATGAGTTAAGGAAGCTTGGTAGAGTGGTTTCGATGCGTAAATATGAAGGAAGACGAGAAGAATGTGGAAGTGATGAACTTTGCAAGAAGATAATCATAATGGGCAAAAAGTGTAGACCTTTGAATGTTTCGGGCTCTCTTCGTTATGACAAGAATGGTGTTTTGGTACCTGAAGAGTTTGTTTCTTCGTTTGAAGATTCACTTGTTCTGAACTAGTTGTTCGATCTTGTAACTTTTATTTTTCTAGCTTCAAGTTGAACTTCATTGACTCTTTTGAATTTTTTTAGTATTTTGATCAACTTTTATGCTTGTGAAAGTGTGCATTTCTTCTACTTAAGCCTATACATCTATTTGCTCAAGGTTTTTGTGATTTACGTACAAGAAACACATTATTATCCATGGTACTAATAACAATTAATGATTAAGCCATTTTATCCGAGCACTAAACACTGGTTACTGTCACTTACAAACATGTAATAATAAAATAAGCAACCGGAACTTGCAATTTCGTTCATAGGTGACTGAGTCTCGAAGTCGAAGCTAAGACAATATATGAATATATTTTTTGTATTTATAGTCGTGTGAAATATAGGCACCTACATAAAACTTTTTATTACGGTTTAAGCAACTACGTGTTGAATATCTATACTAATCTACTTTATCTAGAAGGTTTATGCCTATGTCATCTTTGACTAGGTGTAAATCTTTTATTGGTTAAAACAATTAAAAATTATTAAATGTTGATGTTATAATACAAAATAAACTTTTTAATTTTAAGTACATAAATGGCTAATTTAAAAGTAGTTTTGAGCTCACTAATGTATTCAAAAGCTTTTTTGAAAAAGATACCCTACATGAGTCCGGTTATTAAAGAACCCTTTTTTTTGTGGAATCCAAGAGCTCAATCTGGGCCATCCATTGGGAGGGCCAAATCAAATGATAAAAAACACGGAAGGATAAAAGTTGTCAATATATTAAAAAGAATAAAAGGACTAAAAATATGTAAATTATCCAACTACCCCAGTTCAACTTTAGAAAAACACGCACATCACCGATCACACTCCATTCTCTCTCTAGAAATCAAACAGTAACAAAAAAATCAAAAACTCTGCACAAATGAAGTATACAAATCATGAAATAAACACAAAAAATAAAACCAAGAACTAGTGAATCAATCGATCCTGAAAAAAAATTGTTCAAAATGAACCGATGCATAACGGCGATGCTGGTACGATTATAGATGTAATAAGTATTACTTTAACACAGAAATTGGTTGTGGACATGGGTGAGATGTGTTTTTCGCTAGTTATGTTGTTGATATCTATGCCAAATGTAGGAAGATTGAGGATGCGAAGAAAGTGTTTGATGAAATGTCAGTTAGGAATGTGGTTTCCTGGATTAGGATGGTTTATGAAGTGATATTGGGGAGCAATGATAGGATATGCTGCTAGTGATTGGATAAATGATGCATACCGGTGCAAAAGAGCAAATCTTCTCGCAAATGTAGTTTTTGCAATTGGGTACTTAGTAATGGTTGGTGCACTGGACCCATATGTTCTTATACTTGGTCGGCTATTGGTTAAGAATCAAATGCGTGCTGCTTGGTTGCTACAACAAAAAAACGGGTTACTCAGTCATCTAGGCTCTGTTGTACTCGATGATCGAGTCTGCTTTAGACACTTGGTGCCCCGGTTTCTGCCTCAAAATTAGAAAAATAGGACAACCCAAGGACAAAAGATTGATCAAATAGATTCTACATAATGCATACTTTCGGCTATAGTTATGCTTCATTCTTAATGGTGGAGGGTTGATTACTTAGAAATAAGATTGGCAATCATCGATGATATTTTATTACTTTGTATATTTATCACCGGTGATAAATGGATATAAATGGCTTATCACCGGTGAAAAATGGCTTATCACCCGTGATAAATGGTTTATCACCGGTGATAAATGGCTTATCACCGGTGATAAATGGCTTATCGCCGGTGATAAATGGCTTATCGCCGGTGATAAATGGCTTATCGCCGGTGATAAATGGCTTATCGCCGGTGATAAATGGCTTATCGCCGGTGATAAATGGCTTATCACCGGTGATAAATGGCTTATCACCGGTGATAAATGGCTTATCAACGGTGATAAATGGTTTATCATCGGTGATAAATGGCTTATCGAATTTTTTTAGCGTTGTTCCAAGAAGCCAGTTATCTTGTGGTTGTTTTTATGTTACAACTTATATCATAAGTTAGTTAACTAGACATAAATCAATTAGTATGAGA
Organism: Glebionis coronaria; assembly: GCA_025667525.1. Lineage (NCBI taxonomy): Eukaryota > Viridiplantae > Streptophyta > Magnoliopsida > Asterales > Asteraceae > Glebionis > Glebionis coronaria. The sequence goes on along the minus strand of CM046876.1, from coordinate 168,408,200 downwards.
TAAGCAGTCATAATCATACCTTTCTGTGATTGCTTTTCAAGTTACTTGTAACTAATTTTTGCATACTTTTTGTAGAATGACATTACTTTTGGGACCTCCAAGGGATGAAGCTGGACCTTGTTTTTTTAGAGATGTATCCATTCATATGAACTGTTTGAGGAAATGCCTGAAACAATATGGCACAACCTACACACTGTAAGAAAACGAATCTCAAATTGTTTAGGAGTGGTATAATTTAATAATCACATTAGACTAAGATTTATAATGATAGTATTATTGATGATGTCCTTGCTAAATTACATCTGATGAGAATGATAGAGAGAAACGTAGGCGTATGATTAAGAGCTTTGTTAGTATGAGATGGTTTTAGCATCGAGTAGTTTTGTTAAGCCGGTTAATATGGAGAGTGTAGTAATTTTGATTAAGAATGACATGATTGATAAAGAGGAGCTGGTGGAGGTTTCTGATAACTGGAATGGTTTGTAGGAGAAAAAGAGGTGCCGGTGGTCAGGAGTGATGTGGTGGAAAGGGACGTGAAGTAAAAGATGAAGTGGTGTTGATAAGGGTGTCCTTTGGAGTTTGAAAGTTAAGGAGGAAGTGGTTGAGTATATGTCTGATGCGAATTCACATTTATGAAGTATGCGTCATAGCAAAGCAAACTGTTTCAGGCTAACGATGATATTTGCACCTGATCTGCCATATAATTTAGGATTACTAAGCCACTACTTTTAATATAATGCATGTATACTTATTCTAGTAAGATTTAAAATGTCACCGAAAATCAGAAGGTGGAAGAGACATTGTTTACCCTGTAAACACAATTGCATTTTTCCTAGTATAAGTTCATTTTTTTCCCCTGTATAAGTTTATTTTTTGGCTATTTATAAGCTAAACTATGGATCTAACCCTCCTAAAAGAACATCATATTGCTATTCAATACGTAATCTTCATTTACTAACTTCTTTTACTCGAAAACACATTGGTTTTTAGTATCTAACTATACGGTTGCATTGATTTAACCTGCAGCTATGGAACATTCTAACAGGAGGCTGTAATAGGTTTGTCACTGTATGGGACGGAAACAACAAAAAGATACTCTATCAGGTATGTTTAGTATGCATTGCTACATTCTCCATATCTGTCAAATAACCTTTTACCATGCTTAAAACTCTTATTTTACGCTCTATCTTCAGTACTCAAAGTACCCTACCAGCATCGCCGCTTTATCTTTCAGCACAGATGGTCGACTATTGGCTGTTGCATCTAGTTACACATATGAAGTGGGAAACAAAGTGTGAGAATCCTAACATCTACATCTTCTTCTCTATGTGGCATGTTTTGTATGTTCCTAATGAACGGGTTGATTTGGGTCATGATTTATCTTTAACGACTCAGATTAGTTGATTTAGAATATATAGGTAAACATGAGTCAAACATGTAAAAATTATATTAATAGCGTAATACTAAAAGAACATCAGTTTGACTCTTATGTTATTTTTTTTATCGTGCAGTCATGAACCAAATGTCATATTTGTCTGTAACGTGAATGAAGGCGAAGTGAAGCCAAAGCCTAACGTTCACCCTGATCCTGTATCATTAGTGGAAACTACATAAATATTGGTTTGTTGCATATTATGCTTTAAAAATATGTTTTAACGGTTATGTAGTAAGAATCTGAGATCGCATAGCTTGTAGGCCGATCCCTTAACTTAACGGTATATATCTCCTTGTCCAGCAAAATATCTTTGCAAATTGATGGACAAGTGCTTTTGAGTTAAGGCTATTAATTAATGCGTGTAGATGCTTGATACTTGTGTGCAAATATTTTGTAAGCATGAATTGCTAGTGATTCCTATTAATATGCATCTATAAAAGATATAGGATGTTTAGTGGTATCATAATTTCAAGTACTACTTATCTGCAATGATCGATTCGCCATTTTGGTTAATACTTAATGGCTTTATTCTATATCTCGAGTCTTGATGAATCGGTGTAAAGGGTCAATGGGTACTTAGATGTGTTGTGATAAAAAGCTTTTGTAGTTGCAGCAAAACACCTTTTCGGCCGTTTTCGCACATTCTCATACTTCTTTAAAAGTATAAAATATCAAAAGATAAAACTAACATTTTTATAATTTAATGTATTATGACATGTAATTTTATTATTGTTTATTTATCACATGTGATGTCAAGGTCGATAAGTGTGAGGTTATGGAGTGGATCTTAGTAAATAAAGTGTGCCCAGTTATTTATCACCGGTGGCTTTTTTTTGACGAACAAATGTTACTCGGTGGCTATTTTTTTTACAAACAAATGTCACTCGGTGACTAGTTTGTTAGATTAATTTAAGCACGAGTGATACTTATATCACCGGTGATACTTATATCACCGGTGATACTTATATCACCGGTGATACTATATCACCGGTGATATTTAAATATCACCTGTGATATTTATCCCCAGTGATATTTATCGATATTTATCACCAGTGATAAATGATAAATATAACCTTTATCACGCGTGATAGATATAACCTCTATCAAGTAAGATTCACTCGTGGTTTAATACGATATACCTCTGAGTTTGTAATATCACCTGGGATAAGTATAACCTTTATCACTAGTGATAAATATAAGGTTTATCACCAGTGATAAATATAACATAACCTTTATCACTAGTAATAAATTTACCCACGACATACACTGATTACCCGAATTGACCGAACCCGAGTGATCCTTAGGTTTTAAAAAGAGCAATGCCCTTCGATAAAGACTGGGCGCGAGGTTTCCAGGCGAAAGCACAAGTGGTATTAGACATGTGATATAAAAAATATCACAAATGATATTAGACATTAAATATGTTTATGAAATATCACAAGTTATTTAAACATGCCAGACACTATTTATCACAAGTGATATTAGACATTAAGTATGTTTATAAAATACCACAAATCATTCAGATATGCTATATAACAAATAGTAATACTATAAGCTAATTATCTTTATAAAATATCACAAGTGATATTAGACATGTCATATAACAAATAACATGTCATATAACAAATATCACAAGTGATTTTAGAAATTTTATGAAATATCACAAGTGATATTAATCACGTCATATAACAAATATCAAAAATATAATTAAACATTAACATGTCATAGAACAAATATCACAAGTGATATTAGACAAAACAACAAAATCAACGAACTTTAGCATCAAACCCGCAACATCAACGAACTGAAAGACAAATAAAGTAGCTTCATTAAAAATTATAAAAGTTCACAAACTTACATGCGTTCATTTTCATGCAATCCTATAAAATTCATTTCACCAACAACTTGAACCATTTATACAATTGATATTATGTTAAATGTCTCGTGAAGGTCGTCGTGGCAGCCACCCTCCTTCTTTCTTTGTTAGGATAGTTGCTACCTTTACCTACATACATGGAACACACGAATTTGTAAGTATGCATATAAACAAACCAACTCAAAAACTTAATGTATCCGAGTTATAGACTATGTACTAGGTATACAGATCTTGTCTGAATTTTATGTTGCTAAAAATTAAACTCACAAATCAATGAAACACATTCACAATAAAGCAACCATACACAAACACACTATCAACTACTCTACAAGATTTCAAACACATTTCTTTTCACATGTGACATGTAATGAAATAATTATGATTGTCGAGACCTTTTTTATCACAATCACTAGTATGAATAATGTATACCGGCAAGACAAGAACACTAAAACATACAAAGTTGCAAAGAATATAATGTTAGCTCCAGGAGCCTATGCACAATCAGTCACAAACATAAATGAAAACCAAATTTCTAAAACCAGTTTACTTTTAATACAGGTTGACCCACATAAATTTTGTGTTGTTTACAACATCTATAAGTACATTTTTAAATTAAAGATTATACTAGCATACTATAAGCAGTTTAATATTAAAGATTATATGAACACAAGAACAACATGAATGTATCTCTTGATTCGTGGATAACTAGGAAATTAAAAGTAACTCATTGGTGATAGATAAATTAGTGCAATCTAAGAACAAAAATTATGCAGGTAGACGCCATTGCTTAAAAAAAGAGCAAATTTTTGATAGTGAAACTTTACGCGAGCACAATGCTAGTAATCTAATAATGGGTAAGTACTCCTATAAATATTAGCACAAGCCGACTCGTTTGGACCCAAATTATAAATAACGAGTTTTACCCATTAACCTAACCATTTTTTACACATAAAAAACAATATAAATTTGGTCTTAAATTCAGAAGTGAAATATGAGATTACATTATCACTAGAGGTGTGATCGTCCTCGAGTTGCTTACAACCAAATATAGACCTTTCCTGATACAGAGGAACCCCCTCCTTGTCCTGGATCTTATCCTTAACATAGTCGATGGTGTCGGAACTCTCGACCTCGAGAGTGATGGTAGTAAGGATCTTAATGAATATTTGCATCTTACAAAACACAAAATCAGAAGACATCACGAACCGTAGCACCAAATTATACCACAATCGATCAACACCTATATAGAACCAAATCAGCAAAGCGATAAACTAGTTCCAAATTTCTGGACCAATACATAGTCGGTGCCCTCGACTAATGTATCATATAGATCTCAAACTTAAGTTAACTCTCACATACTGACCTACAAATTAAAACAGAATAGTCAATGCTCCGGGGGTCGCTACAAATTACTTGAGACGCTAGAAGTAGAACCATGGTTGTCTAAAAATGGCCAATCGTTGTACTAATCAGAAGAGCCTGATTAACAAATGCATACCAAGTTCGCTACCATCTGCAAATCGTTACAAGTATGGCTAGAAGGTTGATCATTAACCTAGGTAAATTACCTAGAGTCGCTGATTCACACAACAACTACTCCTTATTTTCAAGACACACCATTCATCTTCCACCATCACTTAAGCATTTCATCAAACACCTTGTCATCAATTAGGTTCCACAAGATTTACCAACAAAACGGTATCTAATTGCTAGAATATTGAATGCCTTTTATATACCAAAGATTGAGAAACACTAATGAGACCTATTAAAACACTTAAATCAACAACTATGAATGCATATGTGATACCTCCTGACTACTAATTAAGGTATTGTGACAATGTGTTAGAGCACAAATAAGAAGGAAAAAACTCTAAATCTCGTAAAATTAAGATCACTTACGTTTAGGGGTATGCTACGGCGCATTGACAGAAGATTGGGTGGTTAGGGTTCGGAACGGATCTGCGCCGGTGGCCGGTGGTCTGGTAGTTTGGTGGTATGTAGAAAGGAAAAGACAGAGTCGTAAAAACACATTTAACTGTGTGAAAAGAAAATGAAAGATTAAAAAAAATACTTTATATAATAAGACAAGTAAATAGATTTAGACACATTAAATCTTAGATTATTTCTAACCATTAGATCAAAGGCAGATTAATGGTTGGGATTTCTCCCTTAGATTGCAGTGAAAAATAAGGATGCAAAATAACTTTTGTCTACCCTACATACTTTTTTCTATTGGCTAAATTGTGAGGCAGTTTTGAAAGACGAAAAAAGTTTTAATTAAAAAACTTAAAATCAAAACCAAAAAATACAGTATATCGCAACTCGGTTTCCTAAAAAGGTTCAAATTTGAAACTAAAAAGTAAAAACCACTCCATTCTCATTTTTTTCAATCATCTTCTTCAATTCGGTGTATCTTGAGTCTCAAACTTGAATCCAGTTTTTGCTCATAAAAAAAGGTATGAAAGTTGATATCAATCTTTTCCAGTTTTAAGGTTTCTGTCCTTTATTCAAATCCTCTATAATAATACATGTCTATATTAAACAAAATGGAAGATGTGTAATTTATGGTTGTTGTAAGGTTCTTGGTTAATTTTTTCCTTTCAAAATTCCTTTAACTTGTGTTAATTTTGTTGAATCGAAAAAATTATTTGTTGTGTGATAAATAGTGACTATTTCTTAAAGGGATAATGTTTTTTAAATATGAAATTACTAAAACCTATCACGTCTATCTGATTAGGTTGTTTTTACCAAGCTGTAAAGCTTTTTTTTCAAACCAGCCTCTTAATCGCCTTTAATGTATCTTAAATCCAGAAATCAATAGTTATTGATTTTCATCTCAAGTTTATATATCTTTAGCTTCCAGTTAATAGCAATTGTTTTTTTTTCTTTGTTTTATCTTTGAGTAACTTTTAATTGATAAATTCGTCTCTATCTTATGCAGCTCGAAATATGTAGAATTTTTTAATTCACTTCATCATCTGTGTCTTCTTCATTGCAGTTGAGCAGTGAGATACAAGGTCTCTTTCCATTTTCTTCATTGGTGATCTTTACAATTGCTATGTAAATCAATACTTATGGTTCTTATAAATGATACCTTTATGGTGTTGTTAAGCATCTTTTTCAAAGCTGATTAATTTAATTGTTCAAATTAACAATTTTCAGTGCATAACTTGCATCATATAGAGCCTGTTGTTTACCATATTAACTCAGACTCCAAATGCATGTGCAGCTTGAATATGTTGCTCTTGATGCTGCATTACTCGTCTGCACATTCTGGCATGTCCGCAGCCAAATGCAACGTATGGTGTTTCAAATGAGCAAACTCAGATGGAGTGAAAATCTCACATTGTAAGTAGAATAAATTACTACAAGTAGAGGCGGCAAACTAGACAGGTTTGGTAACAGGTCAAAACATGTACTTTGGTGTACAGGTCGACAGAATATTGTGTTTCTAAATAATTTGTTTGTCAAATATGATGAGAAATATGCATTTAGTTAAATTACAATTTGGCTTGCTTCTTTGAAACTTTAAAGTTAAAACATAAACCAAACAATTTATTAATAAGAAATGAGCCATTATAAACAAGTACCAACGTGCAGTACCATTGCACTCTAAATGGGCCTCTGGTTCATTACGTTTTTCTGATAATTTTGTTAATAGATGCATCTTTTATGTGAACATGCAGATTTCTCATGGAGGTGACCCCACCAAAATGAATAATGTGAACAATGAGAAAGTCTCTAATACGGGTCAGAGGAGCTCATCATGAGATTGAGAGTTAAGGGGTACAAAAATTGACTTTTGGCAAGTGCATATGGCCAAAAGTGTAGTAGTAGAAGTCTAAAAATGGCCCTAATCTAAATCACCAAAAACCCTTTTGATAAATCTGCAGTTTTGTAGAGGGGGTGTTTGGGTAATCTTCTCTAACGCTTAAGCTCAACCAAATGGCTTACATATGTAACCATATTTTTTGAGCTTTTTGAATTGGGTGGAATACATTAGAATTAATTTTAACTATGCTTCTAATTCGGACTGATCTAAACTATGCTTAATGCAACGAAATTGTGAGTGGTCTTACCTTTGAAAATAATTAAATACATTACAAGTTCAGAGGTCATATAAAAGTAAATCAAATTATTTATCATTTCGGAACTTCTCATCTTTTTCCTATTATAAGGTTTGTTTATAAACTATTCTTATTTAATTTTAATTATATAATTTCAAGGTTAACGGTAGTCTGCAGAATGCGGCTTATTTTTTTACTGGCATAGATGTTCATTGCACCTGACTTTATGTGGTTGCGTCCCTCTGCACCGTGCCAATCGACCATACAATACAACTGAGAAACTAAATGGTAATCTGGCATGGAACAATTTTAATAAAATTCTATAACTTACTACTTCACAACTATTTGAATCATGGTTCTGTGTAAAGTCTTTCATGTGTCATTTTTTATGAAAGAATATGGAATATAAAATGTCATAATTGTATTTGATTCACTTAGTAAAATGAACCTATGACCATCCTTTCTGTAGATACTAAATAATGAAATGGAAAGTTGGCTTAATGTAATGAACCTGTTAGGCTGTTAATGGAAAGTTATACGGTAAGTAATATTTTACATTATCAAGAAATGAGTAAACGGAGCATGGTGAACCTGTTATTTATTCACCTCATGTTCCTTGGTATGTGAGGGGATGATTTGTGAGGAAGATTGCTTCTTCAGTTATAGGTACATGACTCTTCGATTATTTTTTACCTTTTTTGTGTTTTCAGGGGTTCATCTAGATTTCAAATATTTCTATTAAAGTTAAGGTTTTTGTATTTTTTTTATTGTATGTTGCGATACTTGACAATTTTCAAAGTTATCAAGTAACGATTGGTAAAGTGTGCATCATGTTCTGTTGAATCTGAATATCTAATTTTGAGCTACTCTCTATAATTATATTTAAAGATAGGTAAAATGTGTTGGATAACAGGTCTTTATAGTCTTTGTATGTAGGTTTGAAAACTAAGAACACTTTTAATGTATGTGTAATGATGCTACTGCCTCATACTTTGGGAAAATAATCTGCTTATAATTAAATGTTTGTAGTTGTGTTTTTTGAACTTCGTAAGCCATCAAGCCTTTTATATTTAACAAGTTATTGTGCTTAAATAACATTTTAGAAAAATTTAAAGTGTTTTTAGGTCGTGTGCTAAAAAGTGATGAAATGAAGGTTCGATGTCATTAGGCTTAGGCCGAGTTACAATGCAAGAGGCCTTATTATAGTTGTTCGCGAAGACATATTGTATGATCAGCTTAATTATATGAAATAAAAACATATGTAATCTACAATTTTTGTTTAAACTAATACATGTAAAAGCTCGTGTATTACACGGGTCTTAAACTAGTATATAAATTATAAGGGAAGTGATACTTACACATACCAATTTGATCAATACACATACACTGTCTGATAAATAGACTATTATACACTACACATACACTGTCTGATAAATAGACTATTATACACTTTCTTACTTTTTCTTTTGAAAGGTTTGCAGTAAATCACTATATTACATACAGTATTTCTTCCGTCACATTCTTCCTGAACCATGTATATCGTTTACTTCTTTCTATCTTAAATGTATTGTGCTAGAACATTTAGACATATTTCTCTGTGTTGTTCTCAATATCGCTATCACTATTTCTAAGCCGTCACAAGTTAAATACGTTCCAGTTTAATGTCACTTCATTCCCAGTCATCATGCAATTTTTATATTCTGCTTGCGTATAATGCACTCATTGATTAAAGGTTTGAATTGTTTATATCATGATGGAAACTAGGGGTGGGAATCGGGGTCTGGTTGGTCGGAGTTCGGGTTATTCGGATCGGATTGAGGGTAAAAATAATTTACCCGAACCCGACCCGAGTTAAACTCGGATTAGTTAGGTTCGGGTCTATTCGTATTCAGGTCAACCCGAGTATGGGTAAAATATTAAAAAAAAAAGTTAATTTTTTTAATAAAATTTATATTTAATTTAAATTTTAAAAATAAAAACATTTCTTATCACGGTCAATCGAGTTGACCCGAACCCGAATTAAACATAAATAGTTTACCCGATGTTCGACCCGGTTTCGAATTCGAGTTAGTCAGATTGACCCAACTAACCCGAATTGAAATTTCAACCCGAGTAACCCGACCCGATGTTCGGGTCAGGTTCGGATCGGGTCAAACTCGGGTCAGAAATATTGACACCTACTCGTAACCAAATGTGCATGTATAAACAACAATTTTATCAAGTTATATGATTTATGAACAAGATTGCATCATTGTTTTCCACGATCTTCCAAAACAAAGTTAACTACAATTTTAGTTATTCCTAGTTGATGATACGTGACATATTGATTGCTTCATTGTAAATAAATGTTAGAAATAAGTTAATTGCATATATATTTGTAAGGAATTATTGGGTGAAAGTGGAGTCGACCACATTCGGCAAACTGGACAGATACATAAACGTACAATGACTTGGTTGAAGAAAAAGGGGTACAAGGATAAATTAGGGTATAATAGAATCATCGAGTCGATTCGGTTAAGTCATCGTGACACGAGTTGACGAGTTTGACCACCGAGTCAATCTGATCGAGTCACTAGGTTACAGGTTCGACCACAAGGTCACGGGTTCAATCACTGGATCACGGTTCGACCATCGGGTCAGCCCGGATAAGTCATCAGGCACGGGTTTGACCATTGATTCAACCCGGTCGAGTCACTGGGTTATCGGTTTGACCACCGGGTCAATTAGCATATCGTTAACTATCTGTCGATAGGCAATTTCCGAGTTACGGGTTCGATCACCAAATCAATTAACATATTGTTAATTATATGTCGTTAGGCAATTCCGCTGCTATTCACGGCGGATTGTTAATTATATGTCTCCTGCCAAACGTCCAAACCCATTGTGTTATTCACAGGTGAAATTCATGAATTTAGTAACATTTATATGGAACCAAATTAATCATTGGACCAGTATAATAGTACATACACAATGAAACTTGTCAGATTGCAGGTAAACTTCTTAGTATAGAATGAATGTAATATGGCATCACAGCAGTACAATAATAAAAAAACCAAGACGTAAATCAATTACTGAATTTCGCAACCTCTCGAGCAGCATGACATCAATGATTAGGAAACTTTCCATATCATTGGCATCGACTGCAAACCGACTACAAGGAATCCCAATATCATGAAATTCTGTTTTAAGGCTTTCAAGATCAAATGAAGCAAGCACATCCTTACAAACAGAGTTTGCAAATTTATTACTTGCAAACCACACACCTCCATCACACTGAATCCTGCACGCATTCGTCCAACCCCTTGTAATTTAATCCATCTTACATAACTCCAAACAGCCACTAGGTTCACAATTCTTCGAGCATATAGCAGATAATGAATCAGATGATCCCCTCATCACTAACAGACAACCTGGGAAATCTAATCATGGCTGTTCAACTACTCTAAACCTCTTATTATCAAGGTCAAACGACATAATATACTAGTACAAAACAATGAAGCAAAACATGCAAAAAATTCTGTAAATACAATTAGGTTGAAAATTACTTCTGCTCTAAGGATTTTTGTAGTAAACATGAGATATCTGTTCTTATGCAGTAAATCGAGGCCGCTAGCCAATTGTGCTTGCAGCCCCATTCGTAGGTACCCAAATCTGTTTGCAGTAAGAAACAAGTGTTATACGATTACTCTTTTGTTATTCAAATAAATCTTTCTGTGTTATTCAAATCGTATTATATCCTAATCTTAATGCCACTGGTGCTTGCTGGTTATTTCAAAATGCCAGATGATCATGGTATTGTTGGTTCAGCTAAAGCCAATGTAAATTGTCGCTTTTCCGACTCCTTAATTCATGTCTTATATTCTTTTAGCCAACACCCATTATTAATCCCATTTGCAAACTAAATGTTCTGCCTGTAAACACCATATTAGTAAAACAAGGAAAAGAAGGCACCAAATTAAGCCTAACTCACTATGCCGGTAACAATGTTTGGCTGGGTACATTTCATACTGCTTAATATTGTCTAAAACAAATACCTTTGAAATCAGAAATCATGTCTAATCCAAGTAACTGCAATAATATATACTTACTGAGAAGAAACTATGGAGCAAAAATTATGGAAGTAGCGGCGTGCGAGCATGCCTTGTTACAAATGACACCAAAATAGTGAAAATCAAAGCAAACGTATATAACTTCCATGCTTCAAAACTTTTAGGAAAATACAAGTCCTTCCCCTCATCGCGGGAATTAACTCTATAAAGAGAAGAATACAAAAAACCACCCAGCATGGACCACATTAACAATACTTTTTTTACCATAACAATATCTATCTACAATAAATGTGTTCTAAAGAGCATATCATAACATCGTTTCAACACGTGCGCAAGAACCAAGTAACGAGATCAGGGATTTAGGCCATAAACCCATCCCAACAAGAATGCATGAATCGGTTCCAATATTTCTTTAACTATGAGATCTAAAACCTATAAGTAGAACCTGAACCGGGTGGTGCTGGTGGCATTCTGTTAGGAGTACGGCGGCCAGTGGAGTTTGATCTGGTGCTTGGGCTATCGTGACCGTTTTCAGAGGGCTCACCATTCCTGCGGCTTTGGCCATTGGATCCAAATCTGGAGTCAAGAGACGAGGGGCCATTGGCAGCAGAATCAAAAGCAGATCTCCAGTCACCTCCTGAGGCTCCACTACTTCTTGGACTTTCTGCTCATGACACCATTCATAAAAAAAAGTTACATCATGAGTAAATGCTGTATTTTAATCCCTTTATCTCAAAGTGGTTAAAATTCGCACAAAGTCCACCTTTTAATGCATACAACCTCCCAATGGTTTTGTTATCAAAATACTGTTGGTACATAACAAATTTATTAAAAAATAGCCAAATTTGCGTGTCAACCCAGTAACTCGAACATGTTCTATTGAAAAGAAACGTACATGTATTAGATAATTATTACCTGCAGGGCTATCATTTGGTATGCCTGTGGCTGCAGCTGCTCGATTATCATGTACACTGAGTTGCCTGGTGAGTTTGGAGAGCAGTGAGGATTGCTTCTGTACTTTTTCTCTTTTTCGCTTAACATTACCATCCTCTTGAAGTAGCTCCTCTATCCTGGCCGTACTCTGGGAACTATTGACCAATACATATAAATTAACAAAATTAAGAATATGAATAAGTCAAAACTCCCACCTGACCAATCCACAACATATACATAAATGACCGTTATAAAGGCTAACCTTACAGAACTGTAGAGTTTATTCAGCATATCTTCTTTTGCCTTTTCTACTTGGCAAAGAACAACCGCCTGCATAACCCACAAGAAATACACAAATTACAAAAAAACTAAAACAACAATAACCAACATGGCAGTTGAATAGAACTAATTAAAGATAGCATTAAAAGGGTAAACACCTTCGGAACATTCGCTGCAAGACTGTTAAGAACAGCCTCAACATAACCACGTACTTCCTGAGCCATCCAGCGGAGCTCTTCCTCTGGATCAACAGGTTTTCTGGCCATTGTATCCTATAAAATTACAAATTATTAACAGCCTAATTCTGATTTCAAAACAAAATTATTATAATAATAATCTAATTCTTTAACAGAGCAGCTTACAAGGTTGAACTTGATCATTTTTTGCATGGCTCAAGCTAAAACATTTGCTCCATTTTTTTAAGAATTAATATGCCAAAATAAATTATGTTGGACCAGCTTCAACCTTTAGACACATTCCCCATTTACCAAATAAAAAATAACCCAAACCAACATATATGTGAAAAGTGCATATTTGACACCTCTAGCTGAGTAGCTGGCATATAAAATTTTGGGAATACATTAATAGCAGGCAAAGTGAGAAAAACCTAAAGACATATATAATTTTCTATAAACTTAATGCAAATATGTTGGTGCGGTATCACTACAAATAGCAATATAGTTTTAAAAAATAGGTTAGTAACTTACAAGAGCGCCATCTGAATGAGTTTGTCGAATGGGAGGACCATCTGGCTTCAATTTCACTTCACCCCCTTTAGCACCCATTACCACTCTTAATTTGTTTAACCACTCGGCCTTATCTACAGTGCTCTCAGCCTTTAAGAGAACAGCACTATGAGCTGTAGAAGGCACTTAAAAGTTTAGGTCTGCATTGTTATGCATCTTAGAGGAAATATCAATACACAAGTATGCATGAGCACAAAGCTATTGCAACTAAAACGTTACCTTTTAGCACAGTCTTGTATGCAACCTTGCTTGTAATTTTGAAGACAAGACTTGGAGGTTTTTCTTCCACCTTTTTCTTATCCTTGGAACTCTTGGATGGTGGTTGTGGTTCATCTTCTTCAATTTCTTCGACAGCACATTCCTGAGAATACACTCATGGTCCTTAAACTAACAATATTAAAATAGATCAACAGAATACTAACTACCTCTGTGTCACGAACGTACATTATGACAAACTTATTTTAAAGTGGCATAGCTAAAAAGTATAGCATACTGGTTCGCATTTGACCATCTTAAACCAAGATATTAATATTAAGATACATCGCATATCTGGGTAAGTTGAACGGAAGACTCCGTATAGAATAAAGATGATAAAGATACACTACTGAAATACACAGTAAGAAAGAAGTTGCCAACACATACCTCCAAAGTGATGACACCACGAAAATTCCTCTCTTCTTGTTTTTTAGTGTATCCAAGCTGCAAAAAGAGAGTAACATATCAGATTCCATGATCTAGAAGAGATTTTTAAGTGCTCTGTGTTTAAAATCTCAAACAGCCATTCAACAAACAACTAGCATTCAACATACGTTTTATAAACCTACTAGAATTTTATATCAAATATTTTAATACTACATAAGTAAATCAAAGGTCCTAAAATGATCCTAACCTTTCCAGTTTTCTCGTTTAGAACAAACCATCTCCGGCTCCACCCATTAGTTTTTGCACTTTTCTTTAGCAGGAACCCTGCATGAAGATTAAAAGTTATAGACTTATAGATATATCTTCCTTTTGAGCAGTAATTTTAATATAAAGAATCGAAACGTCGAAAATTCCAAAGAAACATCATGATATCCTTATAAGCAAGTCATATCTATGCACAATCATTTACCCACGGTATCCTATTTTTCATGAGAAATCTAAGATTGTGGTCATACAACATTCTACTGCGCTTTGTCTTATGAATCTAGCAATATATAGTTTGAAAAGTAAACCAAGTTGGTTGATAAAGAAAAACTAGGGTAATTAAAGCAGTAAAGACTACACAATGTTTTTATGCTCAAAATCATTCAAAGTGAAGTTTAGCTTACAAATGTGAGTCTACTCACACTGCAAAGCATGTTAGTTATATGTGTTACACAACCATATATGAAAACTGCATACATGTGTAATCGCTTGACCAGAATGTACGATTGCTCTACATTTAAAATAATCATGAATGTTTAATAAAACAGATGGTAAGTCGACTATAAGTTGAAAAAGATGTCAAAATGCAAACCTGCTGTTATCTCCCCCTCGGGTCCTGCAGTCTTTAAAGTGGGTCCTTCTGGTGTATCTTTATCTTGCTTGGAATCTTTCAGGGATTTTCCTGTTTGAGGACTAGCTGCCTACGGAAAACAAAAAACATATAAACAGAATTAAAGTCAGGGATATCTCAAGAAAGCTAAAAACTGCCGAGTTCAATTAAAATGATATTGTTACTGCAAAACCAATGAAGTCAAGCCCCGACAAGCATAGTTTACCCTATTTAGCAAGGATTGCTCTGCATCAACAGCCTTTTTGGAAGATTTCGTTTTTATCTCTTCCTCTCTTCTCTGCCTATCCATCCTGATACAGTAAAAAAAGAATTGCTTAATAAGGGAACCCAACTTAATCTATTTGTACATATCCTTAATAGAATCTAAAAGAGGCTATGGTAAGCCCACATTCATGGATGTTTTTAATCATCAAGAGCTGAATGTTAAAAGATAACGGGATTAGATAAGAAGATATCACAATTCCAAACTAGACCCATCAATTGTTAAACCATTTATGAGCAATCACATAGTCACATGTCAGAAATAAGAGCACTTCAACACAGTGAGCATACCTTCTCTGCACCAAACGAATAAAATGCTGAGGTGGAACAAAGACTCGCTCCATGTCAACTAGTGCAGTCACCATGGTCTTTGCCTCATTCTTAAACCCCTCAAGAGCAGAAGTAGCAATCGTCACTACCTAATTAACAAAATATAACATAAGTCAGGATAACATTACCAAATGCAAAAATGTTGACAACGTTAATTATAAAGGTTATAATATTTTCAGTAGTCTAATACAGTACGGAGTATATAATTACGCACCTCTCTCTTGAATGGAGGGTATCTGCCAAGCCCAGGTGTAGCATTAGCTGATGCTGAAATTATGTCAGCAAGTACACGATGAACCTGTATTCATAAAATCATTTACATAAATGAGAAGTGACATACAAAACTACAAATACAGTCATGAGATAAGTAGATCACCAAATCAATTTCGATTTCAGTGATTTATACACACATTATACTGCAGAGAATTAGCATTGTATTCGCAGTGATTTTTATCCAAATCAATTTCTGAATTATACTGCTGGGAATTATCATTATAAAGTATCTGCATGACTGACGAGTGAGGAGTACTAACATACACAGAGAATCAAAGAAACTCCAGGTCACTGGATGGCACCAACACAGAACAAAATCCATAGGCATGACAGATAAAAAAGCAGCAAGCAAATAAAGGGAATCATACCAATTCACCCATAAATAGAGGGTTTTAAAAAATGTAAAAACAGCTTAAACTTAAAGGAAACTGACATTAAATTGTGAGTGCTATTACCTCGTCAACACAGAGACGTGATGGCTCCTTCGCCAGCTCTAATACACCTTTTATCAAAGAACGCAGACCTTTCTCCGGAGATATAAGGTAAGGCTGATAACCATCTGCTTCTAGCACAATCTGATACCATTTCCACAGTCAACATTAAGCAACAAAATTAACTTAATGAAATAAATTTAGAAGAAACTATACCCTCTTGACGTTTTGTAGGTCGAAATGTCTGTCAAGTGGAAGCTGTTTGATTCTCTCAGGAAAGTTCCCCTCAAAACTTGCAACAACTTTCCAGCCACTACCCTGAAAAAATACATGCAAATAGGTATGTGCATTTAGAACTACGTTTCCATTTGTGAACAGGTATATATAGTGCAATAGGAAACCTTTAACTACAAAAATAAATGCCATACCACTGAACTTAACCATAGTCTACAATAGTACAGCTTTAGTAGCTTTTAGTGCGTTTCTTATTTGACATGTTAAGAGGCCTTTCTTCAATTTATTAGAAATATTATATCATACTAAAATCAAGACAACCTATCTTCCTACTTCTCATCTACTTCACTGGACTGTTAGACAATTGTCTATGAACCCTTTTTCAGAGAACACATTTTACAACATAATTGTTGTTTGGATGTTCTTGTCCTTGGTAATTTGATGTACATAATCACTGATGATCAGTTCGATTGTGGAAAACTGTTTAGTTTTAATGATTTGTTTTAAAACTTAACGGGTTGGACATTTTTGTATATGTCTCCGGGCATCCCATCAAGTAGCCGAAAGTAGATCTTAGATATACTAATAATCATTATTATATACGCTAACAGTTAACACAATTGATTTAACAACAAGGCTAGTTATAAATATAAGTTAATCATCAAAACAAACCACCATTTTGTTGTCTTGGTTCTCATCTACTTCACTAGACTGTATGTTAAGTTACACTTGTCTATGAAACCTATTTCAGCGAATAGTTGTTACAACGTAGTCATATGGATCTTCCTGTCCTTAGTAATCCAAAGTACATATTTACCAGATGTCGGTTAAACTATGAAACATTATTTGGTGTGTTTAGTTGCTAATATCTTTTGATAAACTTAAATATTACACATGTATCTCTGACATCCACTCAAGGAGTTGTATGGAGATTCTTATAAATGTTAATAAATAATTTATATTGCCCTCACATATTTAGCCTTTAGACCTTTGAGCATTTCAAGGTAAAAACAGAATAAGTTGTGCTCAGCCTAATCAACATTACATGGTTGTATCTTCAATCAACAACATTTTTGGCATGCTACAAGACGAAATTGAAAAGCCAAGAACACTAGGGAAAATAAGACAATTAATATGATGGTTTATGGTGCATGTGGAGATGGATATGTAAGAAAATAAAACTTTCAGCATCTTAACATGCTAGTGACAGTTCCCGGAGTGAATTTCTTTCGAAATGTCATAGTTTCACACAAACATTTTCCGCTTAGCTTAGATTTTTTCATGCTAACAAATTGGTGCTAAGCTTAAGAAGAACCTTGAAATCAAGCATATATATAACTTCATAGTCAAATGAAAGATTAGAGGAAGGGCAGGAGATTGCAAGAATATATTTCAAATCCAAATTAAGTAGCCTCAGAATGAGTTTGTCTTTATAAGTGGTACTTTAAATCATGGATCAGAGCTTGTCATTTTTGTTGGCCGGCATATTAATTGACTAACTCTTACAAAACCGTTAATAACAGGTTGTAATAAGCTTGGCTCTAGTAATTTTCAGCTAGAATCTTGTGTGAAGTAGATATGGAATAGATGATCCGCAAATCTTTGTATAGGTAATTTGATTTGAGTGCAGTGTGTTGATAAAACCTAAATACAGATAACTTGATGTCCATTCTGTGTACTCACCTCGCCGGTCATTATATGTTGCAGAAATTTGTCTTCAAATTCACGGCAAAGTTCCAAAGCCAAAGCTCTTGTACCCTCAGAACTGGTGACCATCGATTCCCCAAGCCTTACCAACTCATCTTGCACGATTTGTGACTTTCCCTGAAGCCTGCATGAGATTTTGATAGTAGCAACTGATTATAGGCCTAATAGACAGATGGTATATAATGCAACTCAAGAAAAATATTGTAGCAAATTTTGTTAGTGTAGGCATGCCACACTTATCCATGAAGAGCATAAAAACAACAAATACGAGGATGTGGTGCATCAGTGTGCAGATACTAGGGCTGCATTTAGTTGGATGGAAAATACCCTGTTTTCTAAAAAATGTATTCTGGAAAACAAGGAAAACAGAAAACGCGTTCAAATCATCGTTTCCAAAAATATTTTCTAGAAAATGCAAAATCCCTGTTTTACCCTTTTGCACACAAAACAAAAAAACTCTTTTTTGTTTTTAGGTTTTCCTTTAGACAGGAAATTCATTTTCATTTTGTTTCCTTTATACTTTTGGAAAATGGAAAACACAAACACATATTTCTCCAACTAAACGCGTTTCCAAATTTTTAAATGTTTTGTGGAAAAGGAAATCCCTTATCTTTTTCTAGAAAACAGAAAATGGAAAATGATAGAAAATGTTTTCCAACTAAACGCACCCTAGCTATTTGTCGCAAAACAGAAACAACAACAATACCCAATAGCGCCAGTGCGGGAATGGGGAAGGTAAGATGTAGACAGGCGACAGGCATACCCCTACCTGATGGTAGAGAGACTACTTTATCACAAAAGTACGTTAAAGTTAAAAATAAAAGTAAAAAAAACTATTAAAACGTCAACATAACTATTAACAGAAGTATTTTCTAACTTTCATAAATGCCTATCAGTTATACACAACTTGCTAGCTAGATACTTGAACAAAACTATATTATATAGAGAAATCCAAGCAAAACACTGCTGTTCTGATGACGTAAAATGACACACTCCAATAAACCCTTGAAAAGTTCATATGGTACTTGATGTATCCAGGATATGGCCTGTTACCAAACCGAAGGCCAATGTTTTTTTGTTATTTTTTTTTTGGTAACCTGGGTTTCCGACTCGACATAGGGAGCCGACTAATCCCAGGGCAACTACCCTTTCAGATAGCCCAGAGTAGGCACAGGTGAACCACCGTGGCGACAAGGGGATTAATTTTCTCTCCTTTGGATTCGAACCCTTGACCTCCACTTTGGAAGGTTGGTATTCTAACCGCTGGATCACCCCTTGTGGTTCCGAAGGTCAATGTTGAAGACAAGAATGGAACAGATAGCCTTTCAAGGATCTTACACTTCACTAGAATATCATTCATCGACTTTATGTAGGCTTTAAAAGCTTCACATAGAATGAGGTTAAAACAGATAGAGCATTATCTAAGAAAAACCATACCCTGATAAAAGACTTGGAAGCCTGATTTTCATTCGGCTACGGATCTGATGAGCAAGGGTCTCCACCAGGGCTAATCTACCAAGCTTGCTCTGAGGGGCTCCGGTCAATATAGATTTTAAACTTTCACTTTCAGCTCGCCAAGCAGTCTCTAACGAGTTATCAGATCCCACACTTCCTGGTTGTGCGGAAGCGATGGAAACTGATTGCCCAATTAGAGCAACCCATGGTATATCAGCTGCAATCCGTGGTCCTTGACCCAAGAGAAGTGCCTGAACAGCAGCTAGGATTTTGGGATCTGAAGAAGCTTGATCTATTTTACTGATGACACCAATAGTCCTTGTAGCTACAATAACCAGAAAGGAAAAATTAAAACTTGAAAACCATAAAAAGAAAGGAAAAAGTAATGTTGAACAAGCATATAAGAAAGAGCAATAACACGGCAAGATAAGGATCAATTGTAAACGCACATTCTCCATCATACTCCTTTGCTAATCTGAGGGCTTTTGCAGAGGCAACTTCTGGTGCCAGAGCAGCAGGTATAACAACCAGCAAGATTGCATCGTTGTGTTGAGCATACTTAGTCTGCAAAAGTTTCAGGTTACCATGTCTTTCAACAAACGAATTAACCAAAAAAAAACCTAAATGACGTAAGTGACTAAACAAAGATAAAGAACAGCCAATTTCACAAATACCCACCAAGGAGTCATCGAGATTGCCCTTGTCAACTCCAGGCAAGTCCACCAATTTCAAGGGAGGAGCTGTAAACCAAAAGATCAAGTTAGAAGATCCATAAAAGAGATAAATCAAAGCCAATGGATTAAATACAGTTAACGTGTAGCAAAAGACAAAGCACATAGGAAACCAGTGATGACCCCCATGAAATGAAATTAGTTTAATCATCCACTCTGTGACACCCTCATAATAGGAAGGAACCAAAATACCCTTCAACTCCAATTTAGACTTTTGTAACTTAATAAATGGTAAATGTCGATGCCTATCTTTTTTCCTTTAGTTTTATATTTAACTTCCGAAATGAAAATTAAACAAAGCATACCATTTCACTTCTCAAATACACATTGATTTTTACATACTTTACGCTACTGACTGTCATTTCAAAGATAGTCAGCTCTCATAGTAGGGTTACAGGTTATGGCTAACCTACCAAAAGAACCTCTAGCTCGCAGCTCACACATCAGTGAATGGTGAAATAGATGGAGTACAATCATATGTTTGTACCCTTCATTTGGCACATGTATGTAGACTAGCTTATATTAAATGAGCCTAGAGATGTGGCAAATAAAGCAGATACTTTATCGAAGTTCAATGCATCAATTTTAGTAGCACTCCATTTGGACGAGTTTCAAAAAAGATGCATCAATTGGAGCTGGAAAGCTGGGATATAAGGCCTCAACACAGAGAGAAGAAATAGAAAGAAATTGGCAAAGAAGAGAGTATGAACGTTAACAAGAGCAACATGCTATAAACAGATCCCATAACTAACTCAGAGACTACTGAAGTGGCATGTCAGGCTCATCTTATTTATGTTATGCACCTTTCTTCCAAGGTAGTTTCTGTCAGGTGTATTATTTCTTCCTACTTCCTTTACCTGAACTTGTCCCCATTAACTTCCAAATCCCTAAGTAACTAAATTAATTTAGAAAACAGTACCAAATACGCCAATCATTTACAGCAAGTTGTTTGATTACTGGAAGTGGAAATAGACAAGACTAATAATGTATGATTTCATCGTTCAAAAGATCTAGTGTGATATGCAAGAGCTGCATCTTCAACATACCTATCTGTTTCCTTACTTATGGAGGAATCCCATCCATTTCAAGACACTAAAATACATTACAGAGCAATGCAACATAGACTACGGCATCACAAACCACAAATGAGTGTAAACAAAACAAAATCAAAGATATTCTAGCACCTTACAAGGTTAATATGTCTCTATCTTTATAATTGCCATAAGAAAACCCTATCAGAAAGATATGAACAGAAGAAAGGGCACATACTAAACATATAAGTCTGAAAATGCTCAATGAACTAGCAAAATGAATATACACAGACTCACCTGTACTTGTTTTAAGCTTCAAATATATCTCGTCCCGACTCTTGCTAGAAATTTTACTAAGCCTGTCCTGTAATGAGTGACGAAGTCCACCTGTAGATAGACAAACGACAGCATTCAAATTCAAAGTCAACAGAATGTGCAGTTGGTATATAACCCTCTTCTATATGTGGGTGTGTTTGTGTGAGTGTGTGTGTTTCAAACGGCTTAAGTATGACATGATAACTCACTTGCAGACACTGGTTGGGGTTTACTGTCAATCTGCAACACAATCGATTTGCTGCTTAAGTTCTCGTCTCTCTTTAAGTCGATGCATATAGGCGCACGAGTTGCACCACCTTCACCAGTTGGCTGTTTTAGTTAAGAGCAAATATGAATGTGAGTTAGCAAATTATCGCTACACCACCACGTCACGGAAAATAAGAATACTTTGACTACATCTGTAGTATAGTATGGACTTCTAACTGATAAGAGAGGTGCTTTATCTCTTGAAAATTTATTGCAACTTTAGTTATAACCATAATAAGCTTGTACGTGTATATAAAATTAGTGCAGAGGCCCCAAATTGAGAAATAAGAAGAAGAAAAGGTCTTACCAAAGCAGGATGTCCAATCAGGCTGTTTAATACTGCTGATTTACCTGCACTCTAAAAAATCGGGAGCCCATGATTAGAAACTAGAAGAAGGGGATTTATTGATAAATAACCCGAAACTAAGAGAATTGAGAAGATACGACAGAGTATAAATATAATAGTGAAACTTGTTTGAGCCATGAAATAACATCAAGTACAATACGATGATGCTTGCAAAAACTATAAGCACGTAGCACTCCAATTGCCCTCAGTTCATTAGTAAATAAAGTTTAGGATTACATTATCCGATTTTTTAGCACCCTTTTTGATGTATGAAATTAAGATTATAATTTATAAACCCCTAGAAGTGGGTCTCAGATAAACGTAAAACTAAGTATTGTTGTGTGCAATTGGCATCATAAGGGGATTACAAACACAATTGAGATCCAATAACTCTTCAATGCCAGTAAACCGAACATAAAAAATACGCAACAATTCTTGTGACGAAGAACAGCGTGAATGTAGGGTACCAACTCTTTAACAGAAAAACACAAGCAAAATTGGGATATAATAACAGATCTATCTACATCCACGTCTTAGTTCGGTAAAGCCTAAATTACACTTGAATAGCGTTAGATCTACCTAGACATTTTTCTGGCACAGCTTTTCTAGATCGGCATAGGTGGTAATCTATAATCCCTAATGTTAGTAGATCAAACCCTTAAAACTAAGTCATAGGTAACTAGATCAAAAGCAGAGATCGAAAATGGAAACATGGACCGACAGAAGAAAGTAAAGTAAAAAGTTTTAAAAAAAGAACATACTGTGTTTCCAAGAGCAATAACGTTTAAAAAGGTGGAAGGGCGTTTAGTTGAATTGTCGTCAATATCGTCATCGTTGAGTAAACCAGCAGCTTGGCGCATCGAATCTGCTAGCTGAGCCAATTCTTCAATCGCGTCCATTTTATATAATAATAATAGTAGATCCACTAACCTAGCTAGGGTTTTTTTTTTTATAGATCCAGTGGTTTTTAGATTTCCAAATTTAATTTCAATCGGTTCAGAGAGAGAGAGAAAGTGGGGATGATGTAATTGTAAATAAATGGGACAAAGAAGAAATTAAAGATTAATGTATATGAGATGGGATCTCTCTCTCTCTCTCTCTGTTGCCACTATATGGAAAGGAGAAATGTCAATTTTTTTTGGGGTTTTATCAAACAAAGATTTTACTTCTTTTTTTTCTTTTTTTGAACGATTTTACTTCACTTTTGTTTCGCTTCTTTCTTAAAGTTTTAGAAAATCACATTTAGGATGTCTTTGGTTTATTTATAAGAAAATATTAATGATATGAATTCTTTTGTTATTATGTTTACCAAAATAATATTCTTTACCGAAATAAACCAAAGACCATTTTTATATCATTCTCGTCTCTCACGCAAATAATAATGAAGAATCACTTCTCTTAGACAATGAGACGCACATAATAATGAAAGAGCACTTGGCTCTTAAGAGTGTTCCTCTACGTTTGTTTTTGAGACGCACAATAAAGTGAGAATACCTATGAGGTGCAAAAAAAAGTTTGTTTTTTTTTAATGTGAGTCACACAATTAAAACAGGAGCACTTGGTCATTAAAAGTGCTCATTTGCATTTGATACTGAATTTTATTGTTTTTATGTGAAACGCACACATAAAATAGGAGTACCTAATGAAAGTGTGCCTAAATGAAAAAAAAAGTGAAGAGCACCTCATAAAAGTGCGCCTAGTTCTCAACCATACATTTGTACACGTGTTTTTCATGTAAAAGTTAATTCAAGAATAGTTCATTTTGGTATAAAAAAAAAACTTATGCTCCGTCTCTTTTCGTAAACTAGTACCTTAAAGAGGCAATATACAAAAATGTCTCTATTTATGACTTTACTTTAGGATTTATGTTTGACTTCATTTTGAATTGATTATTGGCTTTGTAAAATATATTTTATAGAATGTATGGTTGGTTCCCAACTTAAAAAGTGATTTGCATTTAATTTTATTATTTAATAATTATAAGAAAGATAATATATTGTAAATGACCTACTCAAAATGTAAGTATGTTAGAGAGGAGGGTGTGGCAACAAGCTAACCCCTCAAATTTTTGCCTAATCACCTGTTAACTCAGCGCCACATCATACCAACACAACTAACCAAAATATCCCTTCACTCACAACACACACAACCCCTCTTCATTTGTGTCCCACCACTATCTTTTTTTCCTTTTTTCATTTTCACACAAACTAAAATTTATTTCACTTAAATTAAACATTACAAATACAGAAATAAAAATTACAAATACGGAATAAAATTAAAAACGATACGATCCGATACGGTACGGTTCGACAGAATTTAATCGGTTTCGGGATCCGAATCAGATTCCGATGAAATACCCCACGATCTCTTGATGAAGCGTGTCTTTTCCCACTTGATCTGCTTCGCCAACTCTTTTTTCTCCCGTTCTTCTTTTGTTAATGCTTCACGTAATGCTTCTTCATCATTAAGCAGTTGATATTCTTGTTCCTCAGTAAGACGGAACTCAGCAGGTACCTGGTATTTTTCAACAGGGCTCTCTGGTTGATGAATAGTAGGAACGGATGATTCACCCATCATGTTTGGGTAAGGTTGTGGAGGTAAGGTTGTGGAGGGTAAGGTTGTGGAGTGTAAGGTTGTGGAGGGTAAGGTTGTGGAGGGATTGTCTCTGGTACCTTTTCCGGTGTCGATGGGTTGCTTCGAGTAGCTTTTCGTTTGTTTTGTTTCTTGTTTACAAAAGTGTTTCCGTGAGACATGTTTTAGAGTATGGTTTTGTGTGAGAAAAAACTAAATGGAAGTAGTATTTATAGTGAAAATATAGTCGTTAGAACCCATTTTAAATATAGCCGTTGGAAAATTCAAATTTAAACATAGCCGTTGGAAAATTCATTACTGAAATTAAAATTACAACATAGAAAATAAAATAACATTACTAAAATTAAAATAACATTATTTAAATTAGAACTAGAATACCGAAATTAAAATTCTCTAATCCATTCTTTTTTAAAATCCATCTGTTTTTCGATTTTAACGCCTTCTTCAACCAAAGCATCGTGTATTTCATCATCTTTGTTCGATTCTTTTTTCAAAAATTCGATTATCTGATCACGCCACTCTTTTGGAATATCCTTGCATTTTTCACATGCCTCCTGCAGTTCAAATTTTGAAGAGGATGCACTTTCAAATTTGAGGGCTAAATCCATAATCGCTTTCTGTCGAATGTTGTCTTCCTTAATTAGTTTAGCAACTAATTTTTTGATTTGATCATAAGTGTGTGGAGCCGAACAAGCCATTCTAGTAGTATTTTTTTGATTGTAGGGAATGAATATGATTGTTAAATTTGTTAAATGAGTGAGAGTTTATATAAAGATTAAGAGAAAAAACTAATAAAACTTTTCAAACCAAACGGCTATAAATAAAACCCAACGGTTATATTTGACTAACCCCTCGTCGTCAACATTTTGCATTTGCGAAATTGACACGGCGAATAGGGGGGTCGGTGTGGCGACGAGCCACGAAGAAGCTCGACGAGGGGCCACGTCATCGCGACGAGGTACCCCTCGTCGTTACACCCTCCTCTCTTAGTATTACTTACAAAACTCAACTATATGGTATCTTTATTATTTACAAAACCCAACTATATGTTATCTTTTCAAAAACCTATACTTTTTAGCATTGTGCATTGTTTCAAATCTAACATTTCTCTTTAAATCCAAAACAGTCAACCAAATGGGCCCTTATTTCGTGTGTGGTGAGCATCTCCCATGCAGACAAAACTTTTTGACCATTATAAAAAGTCTTTTGTTATAAGTACAAGGTCTGAAGCTGGTCAAATTAAGTGTCAAGGACTAAAGGTGGAAAAAGAAAAATTTATGAAATGAGGGACTAAAGTTGCTAATAAAGAAAGCTCGAGGACTGATGGTGAACATAAGCTCAATATATAACATGAGCTTATAACTTAGGGTTTCATATCTTTGTTAGTCGTCTTGTTATACTACACACACACACACATAAACATTCTTTCAATTTGACCTTGTTCTATTATCAAGTTATTCATCTTGATAACTTGTATTGTCTTGATCAATCTATATTGATCTTTCTATGAGTTTGAGAGTATTTTATAGTGAGATAGTTAGATCAACCTAGTTGGGACAGTTTTGTATTTGTATCACTAACACTCGTTTGAGGACTAGTTGTATTGTATTGATTACTTGTTATATTGCATTTGGGGAGGTTGGTTGTGTGCAGATTCATTGTGTGATTGATCTTGATGGTATCAAATACTGGTTCTCTGAATCATGGTTCTTGATATTGATTTTGATCTAGGATTTGAGATCAAGATTTTAGGTTTTTTTATTTCTTGGCGGTTTTGGTGATTTGATTAGTGATTCTTGACGGTCGTGTTAGGAATTCTTGGTTTATTGAAAGATCCGGTGATTTTTTAGTTAGGGTTTTTGAGACCCTAATTTTAATTTTTGAGGGTTTTTAAATTGAATGGTTTTAAGCTCAATTGTGTGATCTCTTGTGTTTCTTGACTTAATTCAAGAACACGAGTGATTGTTTACGCTGTCTATATCAAGCTTTATAAGTTTTTCTTGTTCTTGTTGAATGGTTCCTCTTGTGATTGCACTTCAAACTCGGTGGGTAACATATTGATCATCTTCCCTTTGAGAAGTGTGAGTACGTGCTCTTCCCACTAATAGGTGATAAGCCAGGGGTTTCAGTCTTTTATTTCTTTGTGTTTCTTTTTTATTCTTTGATTGTTAATTATGTCTTATTTGTTTTTATTGTTCTTATTTATGTGGTTGTTTTATTTGTTCTTGTTATTTGTTGTTTGTTATTTTGTTTGTCATTATGTCTGATAGTGGTAGTAATCCTCCTATTTATATTAATGATTTGGATGATGGTCATCATTTACATGTTCAAACTAATGATAATATTACTACTACTACTCTTATTCCTTTTAAGTTGATTGGTACTGAGAATTATAGGAATTGGTTACATGCTAGGAATAAGTTGAGTTTGGTTGATTGGTCTTTTTTGAAATAGTCTTATGCTACTATTGATGTGTTAACTGCCCAACGGGATAGATGTAATGCTATTGTGCTTACTTGGATTATAAATTATGTTTCTCAAGATGTTTATATGGTTCTTGGGTATTCTGATAATGTTTCTTATGTCTGTAATGAACTTAATAGCACTTATGATAAGGCTGATGGATATGTGATTTTTAATTTGCTTCAAAAAATTAATAATGTGAAACAAGGTGGTACTTTTGTGGTTGATTATTATAATAAAATATAAGATATTGTAAATCTTGCTTATCTATATAGAGAGTAGAGAGAGACGGTGAGAACACACACACACACAATATGAGAGACAATATGTGTAAAACACACTTTTACTATGTGTAAAATAAAGTGAACCACACCCTCTCCAACTAAGGAGAGGGTTTATATACCCAGGCCCATAAGATGGGCTTGGTCTTAGCATTGGGTCGTCGGCCATACAAACCATGGACCGGGCTTTGGCCTTGTTTACTTAACTTAATACATTGACTACGAGCTACTAACTAATATATTGTCGGAGTGACCGAATCTTCCTAAATACGTAAAAACGTAGTCCCAATAATCTCCCCCTAAGGGAGGTCACTCCAAACAAGGGCGTTACCCAAGTTACAATAATAAAATAAACCTAACATACTATGCTTGTCTTGAGCTCGTAGTCTTCGTCTTTCTTTTCTTTTTTTTCGGTGAATATGTTGATGTGATCTTTGATATCAATCTTGATCACGTTTCTCTTGCCTTGATCTTGTGCATCCATTACTTGTGATATTCGCCTCCTCGTGACTTCATGTCCCACATACTTATACCTTTGTAATTCTTGAAAGCTTCAGAGTTTGATACAGCGGAAGACTTGACTTTTAAGCTTTCTTGAATATGTTGAAGTATACAATGCATAAAATATAATCATGTGGGGACGACTTCATCTCGGACTCTGCAACGCCGCCGTCTTTAAATGCCGCAACATAAGTACACATGAACGAAATGGCTTTGAACATTTCATTCTAATTCGGTAGCATTTTACCTCCGGTCGGTGAGGACCGTTGGACGATATAAAATATCGTACTTGTGATAAGTAGTTTCAATTAAGAACCTCATTGACAAGATTTCGTGGGTAACCCGTTCTCTTTACTCGACCGTCCAAAGCTGACTACGAACATAAAGAGTGAATCATTTTGATAAATTTATCCTCATGAGTGAATTCGTCAATTCCGATTCCTGGAACAAGTTTGATTCATTAAAGAATCACACCATCGTTGCTTTCCAGTTGTCACGAGCTTGATTCATATAGAATCTTGCAAGTTACCTAACAAGTGCTGTTTGAGGTTAACACTAGAAGAATTTCCACTCATCACTGTGAACACTAAGGTGTCACTTTGAGTGTTCTTGCAAGATCACTGAGATATTGCGTAGAGGCCTGGAACGTGTTTAAATTAAATTAAGAATTAAACAACTGTTGCTTTCCAGTTATCACAAGTTTGATTCATAAAGAATCGCACAAGTCACCTACTATGAGCTTTTTTATGTTCGCTCAAGAAGGATTTCCATCTTCATTGTAAATACTTATGTATTACTCAGATGTTCAGGCAAGATCATGAAGATTTTGCGTAGGACTCTTAAAATATTTCTTACTTTTCGCAGAGTGTGAAGAAGCAAGGAAATATGGAAATGCGTCCTAATGAGATATTTGATGATCTCAAATGGCTCTAGACTCGATCGTGCATTTTCGATTTTAGTGATCGGAGGCTGGAGAGGAGTGCCACCATTTCAATACCTATTTATTCGAAGTGAATAAATCGATAGATAACATGTTGATCTCCGTGTGATTAAAACAAATACCTTTTGAGAGATATTTTAGTTAGCTGTGATGGGTTGTGCATTACATCATTTGGTCCATGATGTGTATCTTTAGTAACATATGAGTTGACCCGATTTCTGCCTAAGGTTGTAAGGATGGCTTCTTTTTTTACACCCTTTATCTTTACAATTCTTTTTCATTCTTCAACCCCTTCAATGCTTACCAATACGTCGTAACTAGCACCTTTTTGTGATTGGTCTAGTGCTAACTTAAGTACTTTGTCGGCATTCAGCTACGTTCACAATCTTTCTCCATCTTTCTTAAGGACTACTATTTCTAGCTATGGAATGTCCTTGAAAATATACATCCGGTTCTAGAAGAATCATTGGACTTAACCTATCCTACCATCCTTTTGTCACCCCAATCTTCATCTTCGTGAAATAAATGGGTTGAGGGTAAGTATAAATCACCATGAAATCTATTTTGAAGTACAAATCCATTTTGCTCCCCCTTAACATATGCCACGATATACAAAAACATTTCGCATATGTAGGGACGAGCCATCACGTTAAGTCAAATCTTTTGTGATAGATCATTTCTCATATAAATCACATTTTCTCCCCCATATTAAAAATATTAACCCAACCGATATTTTTGATATCAATTGATTTAATGAGGTTTTAACAAAGTTTTTGGGAAGAAAAATGCAAGTCCGTTTTATCTTTATGATACCGATTTGTGATGATACCAATTTGTAAAAATATACCATATTTGTTAAAATAGATCACATATTCACCATATTATAAAAATAATGACAAGGTTGGACCTGATTGATGAAAACATCATATGATAGAATCATGTGGTTCTTGTCGGCAAATGTTGGTCTTCACGTCACGTTTGAAGTTATCTCTTAACACCACATGCACGATTGGTAGCTAGACAATTGCTCCCGCTCAATTGTTGACCCATGTTCTATCTAAAGAGCTGTAGTCGCCGTTTGAGTAGTCACATCATCGAGTATGTTGATACCAAATCGTAAAGATCTTCGATTGTAGAGGTGATAACTTCATACAAAAATGATTTATCTCGTTTTAACAAATAAATGCACTGATGCGTACATATATTCGTGTTAGATTGTGTTATAACGTAAACACAATCCCTTACATGGTTATAAAGTAAACCATGCCTAAGGAAATTAATTCCCGTTGTTAAGCCAAAGCTTTCATAAGAAATACTTGACTGTAATATGAAAGCGGGTTACTATCTGAAATAATAGCAAACCATTTAGGCATGTTTTATAAAATATTTACAACTTTTGTACGAACTCTATTTATGGCTCTGTATCAATATTAATCGATATTTCTAAGGCCGTAAATATTACCATACCAAAAAGACATGCCTTAAAAAAATTTAAAAATATTTTTGGATTCTTCTGAAAATTTTCAATTTTTATGGGTTTTATATTTTTATATCTTGCTTTTGAGGATAAATATATAAACAATATATACACATGATCACCAAGGATACTAAGAATAGTTTACCACCACTATTCTTTCGCTTCCTCTGCCAATGCCTTTAGAGTCTCGGGCAAGAAAGTTTTCAATTCTAGCTTGTCGGCCAAAAATTCAATTCGAGCGCGATCTAAAGCCTTTGTAAAAATATCCGCCAATTGATACTCTGATTTGACAAAGTAAAGCTCGATCACTCCATTTTTCACTTGCTCCTTGATAAAGTGATAGCGAATGTCAATATGCTTCGACCGGGAGAATTGGACATTGTTGCAGCATAGGGCAATTGCACTATTGTTGTCGCAGTACATCAAAATTTTGTTGAAACCTAGACCATAGTCGGTTAACTGCGATCTCATCTAAGAATTTGAGCACAACAACCAGACATAGCTATGTATTATGCCTCCGTACTTGAAAAGCGCTTTTCTGCCTTTTCGATGCCCAACTTATAAGTCGATCTCCTAGTAGTTTCAAACTTCCACTTGTGCTACGCCTTGTATCTTGACATCCCGCGTGGTCTGCATCTGCATATGCTGTCAGTGCAATGTAGGAGTCCTTCGAATACCATATTCCCGTATTAACAGTTCCTTTGAGATAACGAAAGATCCTTTTAACGGAAACTAAGTGTAACTCAGTAGGCCTAGTTTGATAACGAGCATACATACATATAGCAAACTGAAGGTCGGGTCGACTAGATGTACCGATCATTCCACGATAAAGTGTTAGATCAATAGCAATCCCATCTGGATCTGCATCTAGCTTAGTTCTTTCCACCATTGGAGTATCCACGGGGTCGCAAGATTCCATCTTATATTTCTTTAACGATTCAAGGGCATACTTAGATTGATTGATAAAGATGCATCTGGGACTCTAAGATATATGAAGACCTAAGAAAAATGATACCTTGCCCATCATTGACATCTTAAACTTGGAAGACATGAGTGTCTCAAATTCATCCGATATGGTTTGGGTCGAGGCTGCAAATATAATATCATCAACATATATTTGTACTATAACATATTTTTACCTCGTTTCTGAATGAACAACGTTGGATCCACCTTGCCTGTAAAACCCACATTAAAATCCTATGAACAGTACACGTGAACAGTAACTCATGAAAACATGATAAAATTTAAATTATTTATAATATTAATACACGTGTCACGACATTAAATAACGAATAATCATAAATATTATAAATATGACACGATCACGAATACCAAATTCATGAATATTAAATCACGAACGTACACGACTATTATTTTGAACACGGAAAAGTTACGGGTTTCCCTTGTTGGGCCCCATATGTCGCGGCCAAGAGACAAGAGGAAAGGGAAAATGGGCTTTTGACCCATGTCACTAAACAAACAAAACACAGGGGAATTATTTTTCTCATAATTTAGGTTTTCATAAAAGACACTCCTCTTGCCTCTTATTTGGTTCTTGTCGCCGGCCTACATCAAGGAAAAGGAAAAACCGGATGATTTTTGTTACTTGTTATTTATTCATGATCATCTCTTCGTTCTACACATGTTGGTATAATCAAAACCCTTTTTATCTTATTTAATTTCTTATGTAATTCATGTTTTAAATTAACTAATCATCAAGAACATGTAAGAACAAACCTAAGATTAATTAATTTCATGTCACGGGTTAGTTTGGTGTGTGGTTGTGGTTCGGCCGAGACACCGAGACCCCAAGTGGGGCTCGGCTTGTTTTCTTCACCACCACCGAGAGTCTCAAGACTCTCGGCTTGGTGTGGTTTGGCTCGGACGCAGCAAGAAACCCTGACTTTAGGTCGGGGTATGTTGGTTGTTTGTGTTTGGTTCGGTTTGTGTGCACCGAGACACCACCGAGACCCCCAAAGGGGCTCGGCTTGGTTTGTTTGTTCGGACCCGAGACCAAAGGACCCCGACATTAGGTCGGGGTATGTTTACATGTTTGGTTGATGTAGTTAGTGTCAACTGAGACCCTTCAAGGTCTCGGTGGGACTTTGATTTTGGTCTATTTTGATTTGGCTTATATAAAACACGGGTTCGGGCTCGGTATCAGGTTTTTCATGAAAACTATTTTTAAAGTCATGTTATGCTAAACCTTAGTCTAAATTAATTTATTTAATTAATTCATGTATAACCTAAGGTATTTTTACTTAGTCACTTAATTAAAACATGTATTTTAAATTAAAATCATATAACGTATAGTTTAATTAATTAACCAGTTATTTAATTAATAAGCTATAACCATGACTTGTATTGTACTAATTAAACTTTAATTATTAATTATAATCCAGCTTATTTCTAATTATGGAAACTTACTATTTTTGGAAACTTTCTATTTTTAGAAACTTACTATTTATGGAAACCTGCTATTTTTAGAAAGTTACTTATTATTACAATACAAGTATTATAATACACTAATACATGAATAATACACAACAACATCAGAATAACTACAGAATGCACAGTAAAACAGGAAACATGACAGAATATGTATAATAAGCTGAGAACACTCAAAACCAGTAAAACACATGTAATTCAGACAACTCATGCACGTCCATATCTCTTATGTAGTATTATCCGTCAAGGCGGAGTAGTCTTTCATTAGCTTCTACTGGACATAAGGTACGGATTTCCCGTCCTTCAGTAAGGGCAATCTTTTCCTTCGTTAGGATTTCCCGTATGCAGCCAACTGTTTTCCCCAGTAGTTACAGACTAAATGCTTATGTTTTATTAGTTACCTTATCCATATACATGAAATAACTGGTTTTTACCAAGTGAGAAAATTTTATCGTCCGATCTTTTCGAATTGAGAAAGGGAAGGATGTGCGACTCACTTGTCTTTTGGTGGAAACAAAAATTTGTCGTTGTAGTGTAATTAAAATGCACAAACTATAAAGTAAAAGGCAGGTAAAATAATCTAAACCTAATTTAAAATAAAAGACGAGAACTTAAAAACGTGACGAAAAGTAAATAACGCAAACTTAAAACTATCCTAAAGGCAAGCTTAAACTTAATCTAAGGCAAGTAAACTAAAAGTGCGACTAAGTAAAAAGGCGGGAAAAGTAAAGTTTAAAACTTAAAATAAAATAAAGAAATGCTCATTCGGAAAAACACCTTCGTTCGGAATAATCCTTCACTCGGAATGATTCTTCTTTACTCGGAATGTTCTCTTCATGCGGAATAAAACACTCATCCGGAATAATATCTTTATCCGGAATAATAGCTCATCCGGAATAACAAGTTTATCCGAAATATACCTTCGTTCGGAAAAAAATGCTTCACTCGGAATAATGGTTCATTCGGAATAATCACTCCTTCATCCGGAATATTAGCTCATCCGGAATAATTCCTTTATTCGGAATATCAGGCTTGGTTCGGAATGTTTGAGAAAAAGTGCTCACTCGGAATAATTCAAATGAAAGCTTGATTCGGAATATGGGCTTGGTTCGGAACAAAAGTGTTCATCCGGAATAGTTGGCTTCGTCCGGAATATTTAGGAGAAAACTTTCATTCGAAATAATAAACTACAAATGCTGGTTCGGAATAAATTGCTGATCCGAAATCTGGGAAAAACAAACTATGCGAAGAACAAGGAAGGAGATAAAAGCTACGAATTTAATCAAAACTAACCAATATAAACCAAAAGATTAAGCAAGACTAATCAATAAACATCTACTAAAGATAACCTATCAATCCAAATCAATAAAACTAACAATAATAACCACAATAATCAAAACACACTTAATCAAATCAATAAAAATTAAAGAACATAAACATAAACATGAAGATTAATATCAAAACAAGAAAGGTAGATAGGAGATTAACAATAAAAGTAAAGATTCAATAACAATAAAAGTAAACTTACTTGGAATTAAAGGAATTAAAGTGCAAGACAATTAAGGAAATGACATGAAATTAAAGTGCAAGTAATGTAAATGGTGGAGAGTTAATTTGTCAAATTAACTAACAAAATGAAAATGAAACTAATGAGGTCTATTTATAGGAGAGGATATGATTAGTGGAAGGTAACTTCATCCTCTCTTTCTTCTTTCTTTATTTCTCATTTAGTCCTTCGTCTTTAGTCTTTAATCTTCTAAATTCTTCGACTTTTCAGACTTTGTCTCGGGATTACTTTAAACTCGTCTTGTAATTTCTTCATAAATTAGACTTGAGTTCTTCGGCTTTATTAAACTTCCGTTTTTAGACTTTTTCTTCGATAAATCTTCAGAATAGGCCTTGGACTTCCGTTCTTTTTGCACTCTTGATTTCTTGACTTCGTCTTTTGTCTTTTTCTTCGATAAAAGCCCGTGCAATCCCGTGTTTTCTTCCCTTTTTACAGTTTGATCCTAAATCACAACAAAAACACAAACCACGCATAATTCCGACATTTACGACATTAAATACACGTTATGGTCCCGTTTTCATTAGAATTAAGTGGTAAAAGGATGGGTGTTTTCACACCTATCAAATCCCCTACACTTGACCATTGCAATATCCTCATGCAATGCATTAATTACAAAGCAAGATTACACTTTTCATCACAATCAAACCACATTGGCCTTTATTAAAGAGAAAGAAAATAACAAAAGAAATCAAAGACTTAACTTAGGGTTTTGAAATGTCATGAATGATTATCATCCTCAAGTTTCACGTTCCCCATACCAAGCTTAAAAACGAGATCATTGTTATTATAAGTTAGCAAACTAACATGAACTCATGTGGGCCAATTATTCACTTAGACTCCTTTATTCCTAGGTGTATCTCTTATATTTTATTATTGTCTTGAATGATCACGAGGATGCATCGTTGACTTATTTCGATAGTTATTAAGGCTAAAAATAAAGTGGGACGATTTAATCAATAGTTAGCTAAAGGACAAAATCTTTTAAAACTGCTTCTCGGGACCTCATAAAGTTCATATCTTGGCATAACTCGTTTCACGATTTGAGACCTTTCTCGGACCGATATTTGGCAGTGAATTCATACTTCAAATCTTGAGAGACGTACATGAAATAATGGTCTTCTCTTCATAATAGGAATTTCTTCACTTGAAGTTTTGAGAGATTCTTCATACTTGGACCACGACTTCTTCATTTTTTTCCAATCTTTATTTGTACTTTGATATACAACGATCCGCCTCCTTTTAGGACTTGGATCTATTTATCCTCATACCTTGTTAGGGCCTTTTTGGATAGACTTCTCCATGATCTTTTGGGGAGTATTTTGCTTTTCGTCGTGTGTCTCGATCCTTCGTATTGATTATTGATAAATGATTCTTCACATCACTTGGGATCTTTAGCAACAAAATGTAGCCCTCATGCCTTGTTAGGGTCTTTTCGGACTCGCCAATCTTCGCATCCCGCTTCAATAAGTTATGCCTTGGCTATGAACTCTAGTTAGTACCGAGCAACTTTTAAACGATCTTGGGCTAGAAGCTAAGTAACTTTTCAAATTGTACAACCTTATTTATTGTAGATAAATTTATTAACAAGCGATGAGAGAATAGGCTTATAATCAACTCACATAAATTCAGAAAGAATACCAAACTTATAATTGACTCTATCATCTCTCGTTCTCCACAATTTAAAATCTCAAGGAATGAGACTCGTGGATGCTTAACCAATTAAATCAAAGTTTTGGGTTTTCGAGTCATCTATAGGATCTTGCAAATTCTTAGACTTTTTCAAGTTTAGAATTTGCAATTTAAAGTTCCCTTGATAAACGACTCTCTAGGATCAATTATAGGAACTTGCGAAAAGTTCTTGTTCTTAACCCGTGAGAGTTAAGACTTTCGCGTTTTAAAGCTCCCTATATAAAAGCCTAGCAAAACTTGGCTTACACACGTTAAGGATACTAGCTAGAGTAAACTCGGGTTGAGTCAAAAGATTCACAACGTTGAAAATTAAAACCACTTTATTAAAATTATTATAGTAAAGAAAGAAAATAACTATACAAAGGTAAAACTACTAGGCCAAAATAGATCAAAAATTTAAAAAAATGTCGAAAAATCAATTTTCTGGTTAAAATGAGGACAAATACAAGGAAAATGCCACTTAACTTCGATAGAAGTCCCCCTACACTTGATATAAACATTGTCCTCAATGTTTAAGCATGTGGGAGTAAACTCCCCTACACTTAGGACATTGTGCACTTTGTTTAAATCTCGCTAAGAAAGAGACAACTAAAGAGATTCCTATTTTAATATTGAGAAATATAAAATAGTGAATCGAAAAGAGTTTAGGATAGAACCGGGAAGACGGAAACACGAAATCATGGGTCGTCAAAAATCATCAAGAGTGGATCTTTGAAAGCTCGAATCCCTGAATGTGAGAAGAGAGGAAATAGCAAACACCAACGGGTCTCCCCTACACTTAGGATAAAGATAGCTAAAAGATAGATACTTGGGTTGCCTCCCAAGAAGCGCTTGATTTTTGTTCACCGAGTCGTGAGCCTGACTCGACCTTGATTAGCATAGGAAGAAGCATGAAACACATCCACCGGGATCAAATACATGGTTTTCGTCCATCAAATAGCACAAGCTTAAGGCGAACAAGGCAAGCCAAAAAAGAGTTTAAGCAAAGATGGAGCACGGTGGTAGCAAGGGTGAAGAGGTGCAAGCATATCTCCAATAGTTCCAAAAATCTTTCCTTTTATTTCATCAGATGGATACTGAGATGGCTTGAAAAGTGTAATACCGGGGTCGAACACCTTTTCCTTTAGGGGAAAATAGCACTCAGGCTCAACAGAATTTGAAGAAGATCCGCTAAGAAAATGCACAACCTCGTTCTCAGAAGGTGGACAAAGAGGTGTCAAAACATACGTGCTGCGGATGTTGGTGTCGTCTGGTGTCGTATCCCTTGAAAGAATTTTCTTCAAATCCGTAGAAGGATGAAGACCATAATCATCAAAGTCCAAAGGAGGGGCATCATTCTCATGAGGGAAGTATGTATTGAGAAAAGTAGAAAAGTCTTCCTCAAATGAGTAGTCATCTAAAGTAGGATCAAGTGTTGTTAGCGGAGGATCTTCATCATGAGAAGAATCACTCGAAAGAGTATCGGCCTCATCAAAATTATCATAAGTGGGCATGTCGGGATACTCGGAAGTAAAATCATCATAATCATCTCCATCGGAACTAGAATCATCATCATAAGCATTATAGATCGGTGGAGAATCATATGTGGGTGGGGGTTCCAAATTGGAGAGAGAATCATC
The DNA here is from genome assembly GCA_025667525.1 of Glebionis coronaria. NCBI lineage: Eukaryota > Viridiplantae > Streptophyta > Magnoliopsida > Asterales > Asteraceae > Glebionis > Glebionis coronaria. The sequence continues at coordinate 168,370,320 of CM046876.1, read as the reverse complement.
GACATCATCTTGAAATAGTGGATTATCATTACAAGAATCGAATAGAGGATTGTTGTAGACGACAAAATCATCAAGCACATTAATCATATTCGCCGATTCTCTTCTATTATATTTTCTTGTAAGCTTCCCCATTTCAAAAACTTGTGCATCATCCCCGACTCTTAAGATGAGTTCACCTTTATCCACATCTACTAAAGTTTTACCGGTTCTCAAAAATGGGCGTCCAAGTATTAACGGAATACGAGGGTCCATCTCATAATCAACAACGACAAAGTCGACCAGAAAAGTGAATGTGCCAACTTTAATGAACACATCTTCGACAATACCAACGGGGTAAGCCTGAGTGCGATTTGCAAGCTCAAGAGTCATCTTCGTGGGTGTAAGGTCGGGCAATGATAACTTTTTCCAAACACTTAAAGGCATCAAATTTATACTTGCCCCGAGATCGGCTAAGGCAGTAAATTTGTCGGTTTGGTTAAAAGTACATGGTAGCACAAAACGACCGGGATCTCCAAGTTTCTCCAGAAGTTCTTTAAGCAAGACGGCAGAACAATTTTCATTCAAGCAAGTATTAACAAACTCGACCATCTTCTCCTTCTTACTAAGCAATTCCTTAAACATCTTGACAAATTGTGGCATTTGGGCAAGAGCTTCAACAAGGGTGAAGGTGATGGTCATGCCGGCAATCTTGTTCAAAAAGTTAGAGATTTGAACGTCATTCTTAGTCAAAATTCTAGCCTTGTTGAGTCGAGAAGGGTAAGGAATGCTTGGGTTAGGTGGTGGAGGTGTAGTAGGTGAAGGTTGAGATGTTGAAGGGTTAAAGGTGGAAGGTGGGGTTGGTGGATGATTCTTCTTGGGTACTTCTTCATGACGAGGCGGAGACGGTAATGGTGAACTAATACTAGGCGTGGGAGTAGTAGGGATAAATGGTGGTGGAGGAGGTGTAGATGGTGTAACTAGGGGTGGGGGTAGATGGTCCTACTAAAGTTGCTCCACTACGGGTAGTAATAGCACTCACATTCGCTCTCGGGTTGGTGACAGTGTTTGAAGGTAGAGAGCCTGAAGTAGAGGGTTGAGTGGTTGGTAAGAAACTAGCCAGCATATTCTTCAAATCATTTGTTTGAGAGCTGAAGGAGGATTGTATATCATTTCGAAGCTCGGATCTAATGTCATTCCCTTGCTTAGTGATATCCCCTTTCAAGTTGATAATTTGGCTTTGCAGATTCTTAATTTGCTTTCCTTGGGTTCTCATTAAGGCTTCAACATCTTGATTGATGGGTGGGGCTTGTTGAGCGGGTGGGTGATAAGGACTAGAAGCTCGAGGTGGGATTTGGTTGTTTCGATTGTAATTGTTGTTGGGGTTGTGGTTTGGAGGAGAAAAACCGGGTGAAAGGTAGTTGTTTGACCGGTAACTTAGCAAATTTCGATCCCCTTGAGGTCGGGCTTGGTAATTTTCTGGTGAATAGTTACCATAAGCCGCATACACATTTTCTGGATTTCCTTGAGTAGAAGGACAATCGGTGTATGAATGAGGACCGCCGCATGTCTCACAAGAATTTGCTACAGCTTTAACTTGTTGTTGTTGGTTTGTAGCTATAAGCAAGATATTTTTGTTCATTTCGGCCATCATGCGGGTGAATTCGGTCATATCGGGGTTTGCTGAAGTAGAAGAAACATTGACTCTCGGGTTGTTCCTTGAAGAAGCGGAGGAATCCCAGTTTTTGTGATGAGTTGTCATGTTCTCAATAAGCTCTCTACACTCCTCGGGTCTTCTTTTCATAAATGTGCCACCGACGGCTGCATTAATCGTATCACGATCACGAAAAGTCAAACCGTTGTAGAAAGTATCAATCAACGTAACGGGGAGCATGTTGTGGTTTGGACATCGATCGATCAAAACATTATATCTTTCCCAAGCATCAATAATAAGTGTGAAAACACTTATCTTTTTACCACTTATTTCCAATAATAACAAGACCAAAACGTGTGATTTATGTCGTAAAAGTCAGAATTATGCGTGGTTTGTGTTTTTATTGTGTTTTAGGACCAAAATATGAAAAAGGAAGAAAACACGGGCTTTCACGGGCTTTTATCGAAGAAAACGGGAAAAGACGAAGTCAAAAGATCAAGAGTGCAAAAAGAACGGAAGTCCAAGGCCTATTCTTAAGATTTATCGAAGAAAAAGTTGAAAGACGAAAGTTTAACGAAGTCGAAGAACTTAAGTCTAATAGAAGAAGAAAATTAAAAGACAAGTTCAAATCCCGAGACGACATCGAGAAAAGACGAAGAATTAAAGTCGAGTCGAGAAGAAAAAGAAAGAAGAAAGCACCACACATGCCTCCCACTTCCCTATAAATACCCTCCTAATCACATTAGGAGGGGGTTAGCTAGTTTTTACTTTTAAGTTTTCTTTCTAGTTTTTAGAGAGAGAAAGTTCAAAACTTTCTCTCACTAAGCTTTTCATTTTTCCTTTCTTTCAAGCTTTCATTAATCTTTGTATTTGGATTCCTTTAATCAATTTCAAGTTAAGTTTTGTGTTCTTTAATCTCATTCTACATTTCTTAGTTACTTCATCTTTGATCCGAATTACACATCTCATTCGTATGATTTGATGATTTCGTGAGCAAAGGATTAATCTTCTTGGATTTCACATAAGTTCTTACGCATTTAGGCCATAAGCTCTCTATGCTTATTGGCTTACTTCGAGTTTAGCTTATTGATTTTCGGTTTTCACCAAGGTTTTAGTTATTTTAAAAGTCATTTCATAAAGTTTGAAATCTTTTATGTTTTAGAAGTTATCAAATTTAAGCTTTTTGAATTGTTTAAGGGTCGGGTATAATAGCTTATTGCATTTGCTTATTGAGTTTTATGATCTCCTCCAATTTCGGATTAAGCTACCTTCCATCGCAATCAAGGGGTTTTGTACACATTCCGACGGGACTCAAAGTTTTGATCGCAATAACCCGTTAGGGTTTTACTTTGCGATCGTTTGGTAATCCCCCTTTATTCCGATCTGGGTTGCGATCGCTCATTGCGATCGCACATTCCGACGGGACTAAGGTCTTGTTAAGACGAAGTGCTGCCCGATTTTACTTTACCACATTCCGATCTGAACCATTTTGCGATCTAAGAACATTCTGACGAGCATCATTGCGATAAGTAGTTTTTACAACATTCCGATAGGTGGTGAGTTTAACATTCCGATAGACCTTGTTTGGAATATTCCGATGGCTCTTTCTAGTGATATTCCGATGGTTTTAATTTGGTGCATTCCGATGGAAATGAAGTGTAAATTGCGATGAAACATGTTTTTAACTTTTAAAGCTTTTACTTAAAGTTGTTCTACATAGCTTTTAGTTTAAACACTTTAACTTTATTCAACGACACTTTAATTACTTGCTAATAGTTTAAAATAGACAATCAACCAAACCATTCTCTTGATTCACCAAAAGACGATTGAGTCGCACTTCAGACCGGTTTTCAATTCGAAAAGACTTGGGACTACGAATTTTGATACGAGGTGTAACATCCAAGTATTAATCAAAGAGAGATTCATCAGGTTCTTGCATGAAACCGCTGATTTGATTTCGAAGGCTCGTGACCATGGATGGTGGAAAGTAGCGCGACAAAAATCGTTGAGTCATGTCGTCCCAAGTATGAATGGAATTCTTCCGGAGAGGATCAAACCATTTTTCGGCGTGGTGGGATAAAGTATGTGGAAAGAGTTGAAGGCGAAGAACATCCATAGTAGCACCGGGCAACTTCATGCTTTGAGTAATAGTAATGAATTTGTCGAGGTGTTTGTTGGCATCATCATCAGGCAATCCGCGAAATGGATTAGTTTGCACTTGTTGGATCATGTGATGCTTCAACGAAAACTCCGGAGCCGTGATTTGCATCGGCGCAATCGGTCCTCCTCGTCCAAACATGGTGGGTTGACAAAGCTCCTCCATTGTCCGAAGATCGGGCTGTGGAAGAACATTGTTGTTGTTATTATTGAGGTGCGGTGGATTATTGTTGTTGTTTACACCTGCCATAGCTAAATCTTCACGAGTCTCGGGCTCTGGATAAGTTGAAGATCTAGTACGCATACACCTGCAAAAGCAAAAGAAAACAATACCAAAGCAATAGACAATATATATACACTATAAAAATAAAATCTTTTTGTATTTTTGAAATTTTTTAATTTTTATGGATTTTTAACAATTTTAACTTTTATGGGTTTTTTGAAAAATTTTTAGCAAGAAAAATAACGTTCACGAATGAACGGATCCCAAAAGCAACGCGTCTCTCACAGAAAACAGTTAATCTTTACGAAAAGAGCCGGCAGCGGCGCCATTTTAATAACTGGTTTTTACCAAGTAAGAAAGTTTTATCGTCCGGTCTTTTCGAATTGAGAAAGGGAAGGATGTGCGACTCAGTTATCTTTTGGTGGAAACAAAAATTTGTCGTTGTAGTGTAATTAAAATGCACAAACTTTAAAGTAAAAGGCAGGTAAAATAAATCTAAACCTAATTTAAAATAAAAGACGAGAACTTAAAAACATGACGAAAAGTAAATAACGCAAACTTAAAACTATCCTAAAGGCAAGCTTAAACTTAATCTAAGGCAAGTAAACTAAAAGTGCGACTAAGTAAAAAGGCGGGAAAAGTAAAGTTTAAAACTTAAAATAAAATAAAAAAAATGCTCATTCGGAAAAACACCTTCGTTCGGAAAAATCCTTCACTCGGAATGATTCTTCTTTACTCGGAATGTTCTCTTCATGTGGAATAAAACACTCATCAGGAATAATACCTTTATCCGGAATAATAGCTCATCCGGAATAACAAGTTTATCTGGAATATACCTTCGTTCGGAGAAAATGCTTCACTCGGAATAATGGTTCATCCGGAATAATCACTCCTTCATCCGGAATATTAGCTCATCCAGAATAATTCTTTTATTCGAAATATCACGCTTGGTTCAGAATGTTTGAGAAAAAGTGCTCACTCGGAATAATTCAAATGAAAGCTTGATTCGGAATATGGGCTTGGTTCGGAACAAAAGTGTTCATCCGAAATAGTTGGCTTCGTCCGGAATATTTAGGAGAAAACTTTCATTCAGAATAATAAACTACAAATGCTGGTTTGGAATAAATTGCTGATCCAAAATCTGGGAAAAACAAACTATGCGAAGAACAAGGAAGGAGATAAAAGCTACGAATTTAATCAAAACTAACCAATCTAAACCAAAAGATTAAGCAAAACTATTCAATAAACATCTACTAAAGATAACCTATCAATCCAAATCAATAAAACTAACAATAATAACCACAATAATCAAAACACACTTAATCAAATCAATAAAAATTAAAGAACATAAACATAAACATAAACATAAACATGAAGATTAATATCAAAACAAGAAAGGTAGATAGGAGATTAACAATAAAAGTAAAGATTCAATAACAATAAAAGTAAACTTACTTGGAATTAAAGGAATTAAAGTGCAAGACAATTAAGGAAATGACATGAAATTAAAGTGCAAGTAATGTAAATGGTGGAGAGTTAATTTGTCAAATTAACTAACAAAATGAAAATGAAACTAATGAGGTCTATTTATAGGAGAGGAGATGATTAGTGGAAGGAAGCTTCCTCCCTTTTTTCTTCTTTCTTTATTTCTCATTTAATCCTTCGTCTTTAGTCTTTAATCTTCTAAATTCTTTGACTTTTCAGACTTTGTCTCGGGATTACTTTAAACTCGTCTTGTAATTTCTTCATAAATTAGACTTGAGTTCTTCGGCTTTATTGAACTTCCGTTTTTAGACTTTTTCTTCGATAAATCTTCAGAATAGGCCTTGGACTTCCGTTCTTTTTGCACTATTGATTTCTTGACTTCGTCTTTTGTCTTTTTCTTCGATAAAAGCCCGTGCAATCCCGTGTTTTCTTCCCTTTTTACAATTTGATCCTAAATCACAACAAAAACACAAACGACGCATAATTCCGACATTTACGACATTAAATACACGTTATGGTCCTGTTTTCATTATAATTAAGTGGTAAAAGGATGGGTGTTTTCACACCTATCAACATGCATGATCAGTTTCGCCTAGTTATGGAGGTACCATAACCATAACACTAGAGGCACTAGTGTTATGACTTCACCACGGCGAAGTGATAGCTCGTGGCGTCCCTTTTCAGTTATTTGGCCATTATATTATTATATTATCATGTGGGGCGTATGGGTGCATCCTAGTTACATGTTTCAGTCAGGATTTCATGGTGAACGTGGTGTGTACCTTGCATCCTTCACAAGGAGTTGATCCCTCCTACCCACTTACCAATTAATTAGAGGCATTGATATGAGCTTAATTACTCATATCATTTGTAGCTTAAAACAATGAAATTGTGCATGAAATGTATTAAATATGCCTTGTATACGTGTATTTCTTGTTTGAATGTGTGTAGGTACCAAGTTCGCGAAAACCGACAAAAATCGACACGAGAATGAAGAAAAAAATCAAAGAAGCCAAAATCGAGCTCAACTTTAGCTGATTTCATCAAGTGGGTCCCAAAAATACTTATTGGGCCTGAAAAGCCCAATATTGAAGAAATGTTATGCTGATTTAAGACAAGGCCCAATGCAAGGCCCATTTGGAAAGTTATTACACACGCATGGAGTTGGGCCCAAAACTAAAAGAGATTTTTAAACATGGAAAGGCCCAAATTGGAAATAGAAGGAAACGAAGGAAGTAAAACGAATTGGGCTTTAGGGTTACAAAAAGTGTATATAATTCACCTTTTCACGTTGTGGTCAGTCAACGATATTTCACCCATTCATTTTTCACACGTCATAAATGGATAACCGTTTCACATCCACTCATTTAAATAACTTCACATGTTTCTTACCCCACTCATTCTATTCAATAAATAAATCTTTCGACTTTCTATGTGAGTTTTCTCTCTCACTTGTCTTCCCCATCTCAACCTTAAAAAAACCAGTAACTTTTATAGTTACTGTTTAAAAACCCTAGCCTAATAAAATCACCATTTTATTTAGGGCTTTTTTTGCACACAATTAATTCACACCAAGGGGAATAAAACCCCCTTGGTTTAAGGAAGAGAAAGATTGGAAAGAGCATGCTACGTGGCGTTTTTCTATAGGGTGGAACACCTCATTCCTCCTTATCAACCAATCAAATGGCTTCAAAGAAGCACAACTAGCACACACGGATGCCACGTTGGCAATCCGTGTGCTAGTTGTGCTATATCCACCATCCAATCATGAGAGAGAAAAGAAGAATGATGATAAAGGGCCAAGATTAAAGAAGTCAGAATGGAATATTCCAAGAGATATTCGGATATTCGCTCCTCAGCAAGCCCTTGGGAGGCTATAAAAACCCCCATTTTTTTACTTGTAAAGCATCCTTTACTTTACTTTTAATGTTATTCTGTAGAAATAGTCTTAGGAATTAATCTTGTATTTCTTTTTATTAAATCTTGTAATCTTCTGGAAAGTTAATAAAAGATCAGTTTATTGCACTATAATAGTGTCTCGTGTCCTTTTCTTTACTGCTATAATTGATTTTTACAAATTAATCTTAATTTCTGTTTCACAAGAATGATGTTTAATATGTTAAATATGAGCTAATTAATAGCTCAGATTTGATATAAGAAGCTAAAGTTTAGATAAAACTTTTCCCCACTGGAAAAGTCATAAAAACAAATCTGCTTAAGATGGGTTCGTTTGATTTTGATGGTTCGTGTGAAAAATGGTGGTGTAGTCTCGGTTCATAGGTTGCTCAGCGCATACCTACTACTCAACGGTTTGCTACAAAAGGTGAGTTCCGATTTTAATTTCATGCTATTAGTTTAGATATGATGTTATGTTAATCTGATTTTGAGTTTTCGTTTCATATGCTTAAGTGATGATAAAAATGATGTTCGTTTGATTTAGCTTTATTTGAATTTAAGTCTTGATTGTGTATTGTTTTGGTTACTGAAGTTGAGTTATTTAGTTTTGTTCGAATTTAATAAGTTGTTATAAAGTCTTCTAGGATTTTACTGGTTAAATGAACTGAATGTTAATCTGCTTGGATTGTTATAAGTTGATAGTTTTAGAGTCACGTAGGAATGAGCTTATGTGTAAATGAATCTGTTTAGTTAACTTTCTGTTTCATACAGTGATGTTATTTTCCTGAATGATTGATGTTGAGTTGCCTTGGATCTGTTTTCTCTATAGATCAGTTTAATAACTTGTATGATTGCTGAGTAATTGGACAAATCTGTCTTGATTTAACTTTTAGGATTAAGTTTTTTTCTTAACAGCTTTCGTTTACAATGCTGATATGAAAATTGTAAGTTTAAGATTGAATGTTGATTTGTGGTTTCATTTGATTGCTTAGTATCATTTATCTGTTTTTTTAGTTTAGTTTTACTGATTTAAATGTTCAGATAATTCTGAATTTTGCTGAATGAAGATTGAGTTAATATCAGTTTGAATTTGGTTATGCTTTGCTGAATTTTCTGCTTAGTTCAGATTTTATTCTTGTCTGCTTAATCATTGGTTTATTTTTGATTGTAATGCTTAATGTCTATGTTGGTTAGTTTTCAGCTTATCAGATTCCACTAATCTGATAAGTTCACAAGCTGTGTTCTCACAGCTTATAGCATAATAAGCTACAGAAAAGTCACTCCTGTGACATTTTAACCATTGCTGTCCAAAAGAAATATTTTCCAAAAATAATGTCTCTAATGGGGTTCGAACTCGAGACCATTTGGTTGTGGGTCAAGCGTGTTTACCATCGGGGCTAAATGCCCTTTTGAGTTTATAACTTGTTTATTGTTTAATATAGTGTACTTGTTTTGACTGAATTTTAACTAGTAACGTTTCTTTACTTTATTTTCGTTTTAATACAAAGTTAATTAGTGATTTAAAAAAAAAAGTTTATTTTGTTTTCATATATTATTAATAGTGTAAAAATATAAAAATAAATAAATATATAAAAAAAAATGTTTTTATTAAATTTAAAAAGTTTAATTAGTATATTTTTAATTAATTATAATTTTATAATATTAGTTTTAATTAAAAATAGTTTTTACATAAGATTTGTTTTAAGTAAATTTTAAATAAAGTTTTTATTAGATTTTTAAAGTTTAAGTAGATTTTAAAAAAAAGGTAGAGTAAAAGTTATTTTTATTAAATTGATTTACTTTTATAGAATTTTTATTAGATTAATTTTAAATAGTGTTTATTTTCTAATAATGATTAATTTTTAAGTAATTAATTGATTTAGATTTAAAATTAGCGGGGTTTACGATTCATGCACTTTAGGTTAAAACTAATTAATTTAAAATTGGTAGATTTAATTTGTAGTTTAAAAACCGGAAACCAATTCAAATCGATTGTCCAAATCAAAGCAAAACGTCTCAAATTCATAAGATCTTCGTGTACAACGAACTCGACTCACTCACGTGTTTAATTGAATTCGTCATTGGTATAATTAGTCTATTACTTTTTCCTAAAGGTAATTTTCTAATTTACCCTATAACGTAATATCAAATTATCACATATACTATCCACGACACATCAGGCATCCACTCTAATTTGCATGACGAGGTCACCCCTCCAAGTATTTATGCACGTTGTTGACCTCATGAACTATATTGGATTTTGGTATATTAAACTAATACATATTTTCATAAGTAAACATAAGCTATCTTTCAGAACTAAAACTAGTAAACATGCTATAGTTCCAGGTTTTCCAGGACTTATTCATTTTCGCTGCTTTTCATGCTTTACATTTCTTTTCTATATTATGCCATTCATGTTATGTTATATATCTTTGCACTAAGCGTATTGCTCAGCCATTACTTTCTTTCCATGTCCCAAAACGGTAGGTATTCAAGGTTAGACTAGAGCATTTGGAGGACATGCATAGGATGGGAGCCACCTTGGACTTCTTCTCCTCTTGCCTTCATATATTTATGCTTGTTTAGTCTTCCTTTAGTTCATTTGTATTATTTATGTTTTGGGCTTATGTTTGGGGACCGATGTTTGATTCCGGTTATCCCTTTGGTCATGTATGTTTATGACATATTACATTGCATGCTTTGATGATACGCCATAATTATTCTATGATATTCCATTTATCAAAATGGGGTGTTACATGCCTTTTACGAATCCTTGCGTAATGAGGAATTGTGACAACATATCATACCACGAGCGTGGAGCTTGCTTCAACCCGTAAAGAGCCTTCTTAAGCTGATACACGTGATTAGGATATTTAGAAGTCACAAAACCATGCGGTTGTTGAACATAAACCTCTTCCTTGAGTTCACCATTAAGAAATGTCGCCTTCACATCCATCTAATAGAAGATCATATTCATATGAGCTGCATAAGCGAGGAATAGTCTAATAGCTTCCAAACGGGTGCAAAGGATTCCATAAAGTCGATGCCTAATAATTGTTTTTACCCACGAGCTACTAGACGAGTTTTATTTTTTAAAATTCACCTAACTAGTCGAGTTTCACCTTGTAAACCCATTTCAAAGTGAGTAACTTCACTTGATCCGGGCATGGGACAAGTTCCCATACATCAAGACGTACAAATTCATTAAGTTCTTCTTGCATAGCTTCTATCCAACAAGATTGGTTAAAAGCTTTTTGCACGTCTTAGGTTCAACTTCACTGAGTAAAGCATCAAAGTGACAAAATAATGCACTTTTTGTAACTGACTTCGTGTGGATACCGGACGATTAGGGTCACCAATAATAGAGTCTATAGGATGATCCTTTGTCCATTTGCTGTCATGTTCACAAATCCGTGGATTGGAGTAGACCATAGTAGGAGCTTCCTCTGAGGTAGACAACCCGGCTTGATTAGGGTCGAGAATTGGTACACCAAAGAATGGAAGTTCATGCATTTGAGCGAATTCTAAATCATGATCATCACCATCCTCTTCGTCATTAATATGCATAACATGGGTAGTTGATTCAAGTGTTGGTTGAGAATTACTCGTTTAAGGTATATATTGACCAATTGTAGGTGTAGATGTATCTGATTGTGCTTCGTTTGCTGAAGCAAAAACTTCAGTAACCAGAGCTATTACTGCAGGTTCTGGAGCAACAATACTTGGAGGAGTAAAGAATTCATCAAAGAATGGTTAAAACAACGTATCCCACTCATTCCTTGTAGGTGGTGTAAATGATGATGAAGAAGGGTTATTTGGGACAAGAAAAGAGCTAATATTACTAGGTCCCATTTCATGAAGTGCGGGTTCAGAGCTGCTTTGCTCAGAAGCCATTGTTGTCAGCTCATCAAAATCAACATTCATAGTTTCGAGGATTTTACGAGAATTTCAGTTGTAGATTCAGAATGCCTTTTTTGTGGATGCATAACCAATGAAAATACCAATATCAGCCTTTGGTTGAAGTTTTTTGATGCGTCTCCGGTGTGATGGATTTGGAGAACAAGTTTTAAATTTATAAACACGAATTACCTGATTGACTAAAAACGCACTGGCAAGTATAACCCTTTCGTTTGTGTATAGCTTTTATGTGGTAATATCGATATCGTTCACGGGGATTTGGAAAACCTATGATCATTCAAAAATAAAACTATAATCGTTGATTGTAGCAATTGTAGACAAACAAATAACAAGTAAAATGATGAGATTAATAATAAGATTAAAAGCAACACTTGGTAAACACTAGTTTAGGCATCCGTAGTGGTATGATTGTGATGACAAGTTTAACAAATATGATTATGATAATTAGATGGATAATCCAATCTATTGTTTTCAAAAGCTTCAATCCTCGTCAAGACTTTGGTTAAAGAAAACAAGCATTAGACTCATTCACTCAATTCAAGACTTAATCCAATTTCAACACATTTAATTCACGGTCATTTCACGAATTTGCTAACACTTATAATTATGTTTCTTGATAATCAAAACTTCTTAAGAAATGATCAATACAAAAGATAGCCAAGACAAACCGGCCATGACTTGTTGATAGAAAATAACCCTTTCGACCTATGAAATCTTTACCAATAAATTAAGTTTTGATAACAATTGTCACATGAAACATAAGTACTAATGTTTCAAAGGAAAGCTTGACATTGAAATAAACATAAATCACAATCACAACCACTACTTCATACAACAAACATCATCCTACCAAGTGTAGAATGAGATTTAGCTACTCATAACAAACAATGAAATAAACTTTGAAATAATAGTCTTATAAGTCATAATTAAGAGTTACAAAGTGAAATTATGTTGCTAATGATTAGGATAATGATCCCTAAGAGTTTCGTGATGTTAACTTTGCTTTTCAGACTCCAAAAGTGACTTTTCTTGCACCACCTTGCTCAAATCCGGAAATGGAGGTTTGGACAAGGTTGAGAGAGTTATTTTGTGGTTATGAAAGAGTAATGAGATTATGTGAAGAGATATATGATTACATGACCCCAATGGTCTTATTTATAGGCAAAGTTAAGGCCTAGACTTCAATGATTGGCTTGGAGCCAAAGACAAATGCTTGGAGCCAAAGGAAGTCTAGAATCTTCTTGTATGTTCTCCCCTGAGCTTGCATGAATGTAAATACAAATTATGCCAACACAAATGTGGGTGGCAACTTGAATCCTGCTGGTGGCAAGTCGGCTGAGTTTTGTTGGTGGCAACTTTGATTCTGTTGGTGGCAACTTCATGCTGAGTGACTTGTATGCTCCTTGGAAATACTTGTTCTTGCACCCAAAATTGATCTTTAAAGGCTTGTAACTTGTACACGGGTCTTGAACTTGACTAGGATTCTTCATACTCATACTAATCTCCATATTTACGTTGCTTTATACTCTATTCTTGCAATTGGCTATACAAAGACTTGCAAACACAATTGGGCACAAATATGCACAAAAGTATCATAGATATAACCAATATACATGTACAAAAGTACGGATAACGCTCCCAAAAACATGTTGGATTTGGGCTTTATCAAATCCTCTCACACTTAAGTTTTGCTTGCCCTCAAGCAAGAAGAAAAGAAAATTAAATCCAAAGGTACATGTATTTTATAAAAATTCGATGCAAGTCTACCAAGTACAAGTATAAGATAAAACTCATCGACTTAAGTTTTTAAGGTTGAAAAATTGAGATATAAAGTCAATACACATAAAAATCTAGAAAGTCTTTTATTTCTAACTAAACTAATAACATATGAATTGAAGCAATATGTATCCCGACTTAGCACATTGGCTAATCGATACCTTTTATTTCTTCTTCCTTCAACTTCATAACATTATAGCTCATTAGCTATTTATTTGTCTTTTTTTCTTTTTCTTTTTTCTTTTTTTTCTTGGCTAAAACTCCTAGCCATGGATCACCATACATACAAAGTTCATGTTGTATTGACAAACATGGAACTTGCAACTTTCTTCTAATTTTTGGATTTTTTTTCTTCTACTATTATATGAGATTTTGACTTGGGTAAGTTTGACACAAAAATATATCTCAAATTTTCAAAAATTATCGATTGGATAATTTCTTAATTATTTATATACATTGCTTGAAACATTTTATTTACGAGGGCAAAACAGAACAAAATTTTAAAATAGCCCAAAAATATGGCAATTAAGCATCTTTTTTCTCGATTTCCCTACAACCCCCTCACACTTAATTTTAGCATTGTCCTTAATGTGATGAAACTGAACAAAAGTTAGGGAATAAGAGAAAAACCAGAATCATGGGCATATCATGTATCATACAAGAGTCTTGTCTTCGCTTTCAACTTGCGGTACCTACAAAAAAGATAAAACACACAAAAATACGAAAACACTCTATTTTTTGTTTTTATAGGTTTTTATAAAAGCGACACATGCTACACCCCCTCACACTTAAGCAAAACATTGGTTAAAAATTATGAGATGTAAGCATGAATTTATAAAAAAGGAAAATCACACTTGAAAATTTTAAAAACTTCAAAACACACGGGTTGCCTCCCTAGAAGTGCTTATTTTATTATTGAGTCATCAGCCTGACTTGTACTTCTTTTTAGTTTTCTTTATTTTTTATCGAACAGAAAATGTTCACTCCACTCATGGTATAGTTTAACACGGTCTCCATTAACAATGAAGCTTCCTCCATTCTTGTCATACAATTCAACATAACCGACGGGTATCCATGTTTTACTATAAAAGGACAATACCACTTTTGTTTAAGCTTTGGAGCTTTGAATTTATATCGCATATTAAACAAGAGAACTTTGTCTCCTTTCTTGAATTCTTTTCGAAGTCGAAGTTTCTTGTCATGATAAAATTTGGTACGTGCTTTGTATAATTTGGAATTCTCATAAGCTTGGAGTCTTAATTCATCGAGTTCATGCAATTGCAAGAATCGGTTTTCTCCAGCGATTTTGAGATCGGGATTACAGCTTCTCAATGCCTAATAAGCACGGTGCTCAATTTCGAAGGGCAAGTGACACGTTTTACCGTACAATAAACGATAAGGTGTTGTGCCAATTGGTGTCTTATAAGCTGTTCGGAATGCCCACAGAGCGTCGTCAAGTTTCCTTGACCAAATGGAAGGATTGTCCTTAACCCTTTTTTCGAGTATTCGTTTTAAGGCTCTGTTGGTATTCTCAACTTGTCAACTCTTTTGTGGATTATATGTTGTGGCAAAGCGATGGGTGACTCCATAACGCTTTAAGATTTTCTCCATTTTTTTGATACAAAAATGGGAACCTCGATCGCTAATTAAAGCTTTCGGCATTCCATAACGAGAGAAAAGCTTTTTCAGAAAATTGTTTACGGCTCGTGAATTATTCGTGGGTAAAGCTTCGGCTTCGGCTCATTTGGACACGTAATCAATAGCGACTAAGATATATTCGAACTTATGGGATTTGGGAAAGGTTCCCATGAAATCAATTCCCCATGCGTCAAATATTTCGCTAACTTGGATGCTGTTTTGAGGCATCTCATCTCTTCGTGAGAGGCTACCAGTACGTTGGCAAGCATAACAATTTTCGACTAGAGTATAGGCATCTTTAAAAATTGTTGGCCAATAGAAACCAACATCAAATACTTTTTTCGCGGTGGTAGAAGGACCATAATGTCCCCCAGTAGGGCCATGATGACATTCATCAAGGATCTTTCTTGTTTCCGCACCATAAACACATCTCCTGATCATGCCATCGAGGCATACCTTGAAAAGGTAGGGATCTTCCCAGAAATAGTGTATTAGGTCGGAAAAAAATTTACATCGTTGGTGATAGGTTAAACCTTTTCTTATAATTCTTCCAATGAGGTAATTTGAAAAATCTGCAAACCACGGAGATTCGTCCGCAGAGATTTGCAGAAGAGTTTCATCGGGAAAATAGTCATTGATATCTTCATCCCTTAACTCTTTCTTGTTTGGATTTTCGAGTCGCGATAAATGATCGGCTGCGACGTTTTCAGCTCCTTTCTTATTTTGAATTTCGATGTCAAATTCTTGGAGTAGTAAAATCCATCTAATAAGACGTGGCTTAGCATCTTGTTTAGAGAATAGGTATTTCAACGCGGAATGATCGGTGAATACAATTGTTCTAACAACACGAGACAGGATCAAAATTTGTCAAAAGCAAAAACTGTAAAACCCGCATGTTTTTACCATGAACAATACACTTATACTCGTACGTACAAGATTAAAACTTTCCTTTTATAACATGAATACGTTTCTCGGATATAAATTACAAGAACTACGTACGTGTTATTACACGATAAGTGTTAAGTACGTATTAATGCACGATAATTATTGTCAATAATAATTATAATCATGAACATGAAATCATGAACGTAAGAATCACGAACATATAAGTATGTATTTACGTATATTATTATTACGATTACGTAAAAGTATTTATAATAACACGAATATTTAATAATAACGTAACATAAATACGAGCACACGAACACGTAAATAAATAGAACACGGAAAAGGTACGGGTTTCCCTTGGTGGGTCCTACAAGCCGCGACAACAAGAGAAGAGGGGGCCCAGCCCATGTTTAATTTTACTAAATAACAAATTATAGAAAACATATTTTCATTCACAGAAGAATTTTACAAAAAGCAAAAACCCTAAAATCTTTCTCTCTCTATTCTTGGCCGCCGGCTACATCAAGAACAAGGGGTGTTTGGTTAGTTTTGATTAAACAAATCATAAGAAAGTGTTCGTGTATTCATCCTCCATTTATTCCACGTGTTTTGGTAATCCGAAAACCTTTCTTTTTTTAATTCTTGTTATGTTTTTATGCACATATGATCATGGGGATTTAAAAACAAGATTAATAACATGCTAATAATCATGGTGGGAAAATTAATTAGGGTATTTTCGGGTTTCGTTATTCGGCCGCCACACAAACCGAGAGTCCCAAGACTCTCGGTGTCGTTTGGTTCGCACCACCGCACGAGATATATGTCTTGGTGTGGTTTAGGTTCGGACGGCAGCAGGTACAAGGCACCCCGACATGCGTTGGGGGTGTCCTTGTGGTTTTGGGAGGTCTCGGCAGCCACAGCCCCACCACCGGCTTAAGCCGGTGGCTATTTTTGGTAAGCCGGAGGGACCGCAACAAGCAGGGGGAACCACCGGCAACTGCCGGTGGGAACCTTTTGGTGGCAGCGGCTGGTCGAGAAGGACAAGACCACCGGCAGCAGCCGGTGGCAGTTTGCCGAGAGCAGGGGCAACCGGCTTAGGCCGGTTTGCCACTGTTTTCGGGTGGGTTTGGTTCGGCCGGTTCACGGGTTCACCGGCCGATTCACGACATGTTTTAATAAAAATAATACATGGGTTCGGTTTATTATTTTTACAAGTTTAATAGTTTTACAAGTATATTTATTTTACAAGTTAATTAAATTAATTTAACATGGCATATTATTAATTTAATTAAAACATGACTTAGGTTATTATTAATATTTAATAATACATGATTTTAACTTAAGTATTTATTTATGTAATTTAGACTTTAGTAATTAATTAATTATTAAAACATGACATATAATTAATTAATTATCACGACTTATGTTATATTAATATAAAAATTAATACATGTTTAACCTAAGTATTTTATACACTTTAATTTAATTAAATCATGATTATATTTAGTTAAATCGTATAACATATAGTTTATTTAATTAACATGTTATAATTAATAAACTATACTATTAATCACATGACTTAGTATATTTAATCAGTAAAACTTAAGCTTATCTTATTAGCTTATTAATCCAGCTTATTTCTAATTATGGAAACTTTCTATTTCAGGAAACTTACTTTTTTTTAGAAACTTTCTATTTTTAGAAACTTATCTGTTTTAAGCAGTTAATCTATTTTTGGAAACTTTCTATTTTAGGAAACCTGCTATTTTTAGGAAGTTACTTATTATTACACAACAAGTATAATAATACAAGAATATCAGTTGATACTTAATCAGAAGACTTAAAACACATGATAAATACAGTATAACATCAAATTCAGTAAAACAAGACTAAAACATATAAAATAAGTCAAGACATACGATAATTAGTTACGTACGCAGTAAACAGAATACTTATACACGTATACTATTTATGTCGCATTAGTGAGATCGAAGTAGGACTCTCTTCCGTTCGTCTTCTTCGTTCACTGGACACAAGGTACGGATTCTCCGTCCTTTAGTTGGACATTCTTTCCTTATTAGGATTCCCCGTATGCAACCAACTATTTTCCCAGTATATGTTTTATATGTTTTGATTTGCATATGTTTAATTTAAAGGCCTAAGCCATATACATGCATGACCAGTTTCACCTAGTTATGGAGGTACCATAACCATAACACTAGAGGCACCTGTGTTATGACTTCACCACGGCGGAGTGATAGCTCGTGGCGTCCCTTTCAGCTTTTGGCCATATTATTATATTATCACGTGGGGCGTATGGGTGCATCCTAGGTTACATGTTTAGAAGATTATTTAGGTGAATGTGGTGTATGCCTTGCATCCTTCACAAGGAGCTGATCCCTCCTACCCAAACTTATATTAAATAGAGGTAACCCCTCTAATTGCATGATGAGGTCACCCTTTCAAGTATTCATGCACGTTGATATTTCATGACCTATATTGGCTTAATGGTTAACATGTTAAACAGTTTTTATAAGATAAACATAAGGCTTTTCAAACTATAAAACCAATTTTACTAAGTTATACCAGGTTTTCCAGGACTTAATCAATTCCGCTGCTATATGTTGTATATGCTTATGTTATTCATACTATGCTTGTATATCCGTGCACTGAGCGTTATGCTCATCCGTTTTCCTTTTATGTTCCCAAACGGCAGGTACTCAAGGGCGCTCATAGTCTCTACTTTATGGATTGGAAGCTTTCTAGCCTTCATTACTTTATGCATTTCATCATACATTTTGCTACTTGTTTCTTTGGACA